>JAJMKI010000008.1:0-439742 GCA_030569235.1 Sugiyamaella qingdaonensis
CAGGGGCGTGTATTTGGTGGTCCTGATCTTGTTGCGCGGATAGCGGGCGATGGGAAAGCCCGTTTCCGGGTCGATGGCTTCGGCAGGCAGCGGCTGGTTGAAAAACAGGATGCGGTCGTGCGCTGGCGCTTCGTCTTCCAGACCCAGCAGCTTGTCGAGACCGGGAATTCTTTTGCTGACGCTGCGAGCCAGCTGGGAGGGCCGGTGCCGCAGGTCGGATGCGATGCGGTGTGCTCGAGATCCCGTTCGCTTTGGCAGCGTATCGTTACGAGCCAGGTCCGGCGTTCCAGGAGCAGAGCCCCCGTCAAACGTGACAGTTCCGTCGCGCATGGTTATTTTTGGCTTGCCAACAGCACAGCAGTCGAAGCAGTCAGCTCTATAAGTTACAGGCGCGCCGCCAGCTATGGATCTGAGAGGTCCAAGCCTATCTTAAAAAAAGAGGCTGTTTGGGGGTCCCTGACGGATGAAAACGAGCCGATGGCACCCGGAAAACCGCCAGCTCCAGTGTTGCAAAACAGGTCAAAAGTCACTGGTGTGTGACCACAAAACGGCACGAGCGGAGCGGGTCCGCGAAGGGGTATTGAGTCGAAGACGCCTGCTGAGGATTGGGTGATGCCAACAGCCGTCTGGATGCCAGTTTGAGTTTAAAAACAAACTTTACATTTTCCAGTCGTACCCCAATATATTCCCGTGCAGCATCCGGACCTCCGTTGCCGCTCCCTCCCCCTTTGGGAGGCAGGCCTTGCTTACAAAGGATGGCTGGGCAGTAGCGTATATGCACTGCACGGTTGACGGCTCCCGGAAAACATGAAGTCCGATAAGCCGGTCTTGGCAGCCAACTGACTGCGATCGCTGGCGAGAAAAATGCAAATCTACTGGTACGAACCTGCTTTAAATGCGCTGCAAATGTGCAACAAACCTGCCGCCCATCCGCCACAAGACGCCACAACCCAGTGCTGCTGTCAGACTCTCGAGACAACTGTTGTGATGGCTGTGCTTGACACGGCGGAGCCTATCTGCCGCTGCATGCACGTTGCCCGTTGATTCGTGCTGGGAACATGCATCTGTCGCATTGCGATATGAAAGCCACCATTAATAGTAACCTTGTCTCTATAGTATATTTTATATTTTATATTTTTAGATCCTTATCTACAGATGCCGGTTGGAAAGATGAAAATTTGGATCCAAAGATATAAGATCTGGATCTGAAATCTGGCAGCAAATCGAGGCTGTTTCCGTTGTTGAACTGGCATTGCAGACTGCTTTTCTATCCAACTGCGCAGAAGTTGCTACAGCGCGACGGAGTCGCAAGAAACACGCTGTGTCGACATCAAATGTGCAATTGGTCTTGCGACTCTGTCGCGCTGTGGGAACTGCTGCGCAGTTGGTCCTGGATCTGTGATTTTGGTGAGTTTAAGATTTTCTGTGGACGATATATATTTTCCCGTAATGTGGAATGAAACAAACCCTCACAGTGGTATCGTGCGTTCTGAGTGACTAACAATAATAGTACCTGGACAAATTTTATTCCGATGTCTAGGTAATGGATATCTCTAACAAGCACTATTTATACTAGATTCACTAATGACTCATTGAAACCAATATCTATTAGTCGGTTTGTATTTTAGATTAAGTCATACAGAGACATATACAAGTATATTGTATTCCTTCTACATCTGGGATCTTTTCACGCTTGGTGTCAATATCGTAGACCACACCCCAACTGCGCGACGGAGTAGCAAGATACGTCCTGTGTCGACATCAAACGTACAATTGGTCTTGCAACTCCGTCGCGCTGTGGCAACTGCTGCGCAATTGGTCCTCGATCTGTGATTTGGTATGTCAGATGGTGCGTTTAACATTTTCTGTGGACCATGTATATAATGAAATAAATGCTCATGGTGGTGTGGTACGCTAAGAGTGATCAACAAAATAGCACATGAATATTTTATTCAGACATCTAGGCAGTGGATATCTCTGACAGACTAAGTCACCATTTATTGTGGATTTCACTGTCGATTCGTTGAAATCAATAATATCTATTTGTCGGTTTGCGTTTTAGATTACTTAGAGACAACTATATTAGGCTCTTCATGTGGGGTTTCCTGCAATCTCGCCAATTGCGCAACAGTTGCCACAGCGCGACCGAGTCGCAAGATAACAACTCAATTGAGCCCAACTAAACATCTTGCGACTCTGTCGCGATGTGGCAACTGCTGCGCAGTTGAGGCATGGACACTCTACGGTCCAAGATACAGACCTGACCCGCTATAGCAAAAGCTGCAACATTGAGGAAACCACGCCAAGGCTGGTATTTACCAACTCGCGCCGAAGCAGAAGCAAAGAGTTTGCCATAGTTGCATTGACATGCGTCGAGATCAAAGCGATTAGTCGATTTTTATATTTTTTTCTAAATGGGGCTGTCAGTCGCGCTGATCGCTAGAAATTAGGCATCTAGTGCAGTGGGCAAGGGCAAATTTTGGCAGGATATTTCAGCAAGATAGTCGAGGCTCATCTTTCCGACCGCTCCTGCGCAGAATGAGCGCAGAATGCTCACCCGCAGTGTTGGAAGACATCCAGCGAGACCTGGCGGAAGTTGGCATCGACGCCAGTGTCGTGGAGATCCAGAGTACCTATGTTGAGATGGTGGGGTGGCTGTCTGGCCACGACGACGCCTCTGGCAACAAGTCGATCCGCAAGCTCGAGATGGCCAACCTCACCCGAGTGCTCCAGCAGACGAGCTTTTTTGGCAGTCCCCAGTCGAGCGAGCTCGACTTCTCTTCGTTCGCTGGCATGCCAGAGTGCCTGAAGACGGGTTTTCAGGGAATTCGCCAGGTTCCTCCCAGCAGTGGTGTCGAAACCGCGTGCCTTGCAGTCATCATGGCGCAGTTTGTAGAAAACCACTCGGCTGCGAAGTCGCGCACCGACCATACCAGAGACCTGTCTTCTGACTCGACTGTAAAAAGGCTGGATCCTGCCACTCTCAACATGTTGTCTCATGTCCCCCGCTACGACGGGTCGCTGTCGAGATCGTTTCCTCTTTGGAAGTCCCAGGTTGAATCGTTCCTGGACACTGTCAACGTGAACATTGCATCTGTCGAGCCCCTGATTGGCAAGTACCTTCTTCAGGGCCAAGCGGGGCGGCAGTACGGGTTTTTGGTCAAGCGGGTGCGAGCACAGGACCGACGTGCGTATCCCAGTTGGGCCGAGGTGTGCGAGCTGTTTGGCGGAGTCGACAACCCGGTCCGCAGGAACTACATTATCCAGAACAAGCTGTCAGAACTCACTGGCACGTACCCTGCGTCCATGGTGATCAGCCACGAGAACATCAGCCGGTTCAGGCAGCTCGAGTGCCAAATGGAACCTGGGCCTCTAGGAGACAGGCTGTTCTGGCTGCTGCGGATGTTTCCGTATGTCACCGATATGGTGCTCGCGTATGCTGACAGCCGACAATACTGTACTGCCGACGACGTCTGTGAGTACCTGCTGGCCCATCTAGATGCCGGAGGGTCGTCGATCTGCAAAAAGTGCCTCAAATACCAGCACCCTGGATTCTACTGCGATGGCATGGTCGTGTCTGACAGCACCAGCTACACCGGCACTACAAAATTCCCGTTCCAAAGAACCAACCCGTCGTGGTATAACAAAGGCAAGGCGAGGTCAAAGGAGTTCGAAGTGCATAGATACTACTAGTCGACGCGGAGCCGACTAACATGTCGTTTCGAAATATAGAATACGTTACATCTGGTTGCTACTGGGTGGACACGTCTGCATTTGGTTGAGTACGTTTACATTTGGTTGTTTCTATGGCATGTCAATCCCAAAATGCATCTTAGATTTTATATCGTTCTCGCATTAGCATTTCCCCATCAGAGTCCACGCATCAACTGTGCAGCAGTTGCTGCAGCGCACGGAGTCGCAAGACATGTGATTTTGTTCAACCTGATTGAAGCAGGTCAGAAATTTCAGTAGACAAAGTCAATTGTGACGCTATATAACAACAATAAATAACACATCTAGAAGTGGAATCTGACTCTGTTGCTGCCTGTGTTGTTCTACCAACCTGAAATCTGTATATATCTACCAGCATTCTAATGTGGCTGATAGAATGCGCTTCAAAATCTCCGTCAACGCATTGAGACCCATGTCACGAGTTGCATATCTACGCCTGTGGAGTTCGTTGATGAAATATATTGGCAATAAATAAGGTCAGTACCACTCCAACGGCAGCCAGCTGTTGTGCACTGCAGTACTGTAGATTTCCGAGTCGTCGTAGAGCTCGATGAGTTGCTGGTCGAGCTGGCGCGTTTTGGGAAACGCAAACCTCCTGTACTCGTCGAAAATCATCGTCAGAGACCAGTCCTGGAGCCGTCGAATACACCCAACCAGACAGCCTGTGCGGTGCTTCCCCCTGTTGCAGTGGATCAGCAACGGGTGGTTTTCAGGGTTCAAAGCGATCTCCAGCGCTGTTGTGATGGTGGAATGCGACACATGCACGAAAGGCTCTTTGTTGCCCGACATTCCCACCTGGAAAAACTGGATATTGTGCTGTTCCAGGAATTGCATGTTCTCTTCCGGGTATGGCTCAGGAATTAGTACCAGCACACTTTTGAGACCCAGTCGCTCCAGGAACGGGAAGTTCTCAGGTCTTGGAAACGAGCTCCGGTAGATGTCGTTCACCACCATCGAAAAGTTCTCTGGACAGCTGAAGCCGTTGGAGTCAGGGTCGGTATAAGCACTGTCTGAACTGCCATTGCCGCCCATTCTTGATTGAACACACAATTTTGCTGTTAATAGATCGACGCGGCTTGGCCCGGAAAATGAGGAGGGGTTTAAGGAGGAGGGGGCGACAGCACGCTCGCCTTCACGACCGTGAGATACAATAAACTGCAATCCGGCGGCGAAGAAGGAATTCAATTCGGAGGTTTTATATGGGGTTGACGCCGAGCCGCTGATACCTGCATATAGTCTGCGCATATAAGCATGGGGAGGTCGCGTCCTCAGAAGTGAGCTGCCGAATGTCAGGCTTCGCCAGCCACGAGCAAGGCTGTATGCAAGAGCAAAAGCGTATGGATTAGCACGAAATATGTCTACTTGATGAATAGATTTTGTTTCGTTGATTTCCTGAAGTTATATGAGCCATCGTTAGTTTCTCCAACAATGTTCGCCTCCAAATGCGCCATTAACCCATACTTAACTCGCGCAATTCTCCCAAGCTCTTTGTTTATACAACGAATATTCACAGGGCAAGAATGGCAGGACTGAAAAGATAACAATCTGTAGCGGAAATACCAAAAAGCAAAATGCCAGATAATTTTTCTAATTATTATTACGTTTTTCCAATATTCTGTTAATATTCTTTTCGGGTCCAATAATTCACTACAGCCCAACTAGCGCTGTCTTTGCTTAACGCAGATGATCGGTCGACCAATGGATATTTTTTCCTCGTCCCAGCGCTTTCTGCTCTAATTTTTTTTTCCTTATGAGCGGGGAAGTGGTCGTTGTTCAGCTGCCTTAATATGGTATATGTGGAGAAACTAGTATCCAAATTGCATTGAACAAAGAAATAAATATCACCTCGTGCTTCACAAGCTTTTGTTTGCTATATGTGAGGGAATTTGGAATTTAGGAGATAGTTTGGGAATTTTTGTAGGCAGTGGAGAGCATTGCTAAGGACAAATGCCACGCACTTGTTTACTCGGTTGAATATAAGTCTCAACATGGGGCAACAAGTCCACCACATAAATTCCAATTCTGTTGTTCATATTACCCCTATGAGATGTTGTGTTTTTCCCACTTTGCCGTTTCTTGGTATCTTGGACAGGGTATCATAGAGTCAAAATACGGGACCAGCAAGCAAATAAATAGATTCCAACCGTCCATCGTCCACTATTATCCAATATTCATTATTTTCCTGCTGCTTTCAGCACGTCAGTTGAGCAACCGAGGTATAAAATCTGTGGAATATGACGTCCCTACTTTGGTTGTGTCGGCTATCAATAACTGAGAATTGTAAAGCCAGCCATTGATCGTTATTCAACATACCTGCTATTGTGTCCTCGTCTCAACTGCGTAGCAGTTGCCACAGCGCGACGGAGTCGCAAACAATATCTGATGAGCTATAAGCAGAAGCAGAAGCTCTTGCGACTCCGTCGCGCTGTAGCAACTGCTACGCAGTTGAGGCGAGGACACAATAGATTTAACAATCATACAATTGCGGATCGTTGTCCTGCTAAATATTCAAAACGTCAGTTGATTGCGACGCCTCTAATTATTTGTACGTTCTGTAGCCAATAACTGCGAATTGTGAAGCTATCAACGACAGCTATTCAATCACCCGCCAGTGTCCTCGCATCAACTGCGCAGCAGTGGCCACAGCGCGACGGAGTCGCAAACAATAACCCCGCGCTCTGCAATGCTCTTGCGACTCCGTCGCGCTGTGGCCACTGCTACGCAGTTTGAGGCGAGGACACTGGCATTATTACACCCGAGTGACATGTTGTTTCGAGGTAGCTTTTTTTGTTAGTCTTAATGTTTTTGTTGTGGTCGTATATTTTGCTGTGTCTCGTTTAAGTTGGTGTCTTCGTTGTTCGTTGTCGGCAGTCTCTCGCGGGATTAATTCACCGGCCTGTCGAGCATCACAAGCTGCTTCGACATCGAAAATTATTTTTTTGTTCATCATACAATTATCATTAGCTGTTTCTACTATCATGGAGTCAGACAGCGTCTTATATATTTTCACTTGACAGTCGCTTCATATTTTTGCCACTCGTTCTACAGTCATTATGAGTCACGTACATGCAACCAACATCGGACGGGGAAAAATCGTATTCCAAACAAAACATAACGTATAAGCATTTTTATAAATAATACATAGCATCCTTCTTCAGACTAACGTCTATCCAAGAGAAAAAAAAAAGTACGGTATATATATAGATGTATAGTTCCAGATAAACATAGTGGTATCGCAGGCTTTATTGTAAAGCGTTGTAGTCATTATTGACTTCTTTGTAAAATATTCATGATCGTCTCTTCCATGCTGGAGTCCGGAAGTGGCAGTTTTGACAGCAGCAGCCGTAGCCGGATCACCTCGAGCTCGAGCTCGCGATTGCGGTTGATGAGCATGTCGCATCGCTGCTCGAGCTCCGACATGCGTTCCAGCTTGCGGGCCCGCGACCGTCGAGCAGCCTCTGTATTTCGTATCCGCTTGATGCGCGCCTTGTCGTCGTCGTTGCCCCCAGACAGCTCGGGAATGCCAACCAAGTCAGGCGCGCTGTGGCGCGAGCTCATTGGGGGCCGGTTGTCCTGGTCGTTATAGCTGATGAACGTGGCTCCGTCCGACACCGGCACCGATTTGGAGGTGCCAAACGACGACGCGCCAGCGCTCAGGCTCGTCGAGCTGCTGCTCGAAACCGACTGTCTCGCGAAGTCTGCGATCCCAAAAGCCCGGAAACCGCCGTCTGCTGCGATTGCCGCAGTCCACGCGTTTGACACGACGTCGTTGTGCGCAGAATCGACCGCATTTGACCCTTGATTTGATCCCGAATTGGGCACAGAACCGGGTATAGAATTTGGCCCCGGGTTCAATATGGAGTTGGGTATCGAATTGGGTCCCGAATTGGGTCCCGAATTGTCAGAGCTGTCAGCGCTGTCAGTGCTGTTAGAGTTACCAGAGCTGGGCGCCGTACTCGGCACAGATACTCGAGAGTCGAGCGGTTTGCGCTCTGCCTTGATTATATCGAGGCCAGTGGAGTCGAACAGCGACTTCCAGCTGTCGGGGTCGTTGGCGTCCTCGTAGAGCGGCTTGGCCTCCTCGTCGTGCCCCGCGTCCAGGGTGGTGTGGTACGAAATGGGGCGCAGAAAGTCCGTCTGGGGCGTAAACAGCGCCGACGGCGAGTGCGAGCCGTCGTCGACAGGGCCATTCGGGCCAAACAGGCCCACCGGCGGCGTCATCATGGGCGTCTCGTCGTGCTTGACCTTCGCAATGGCGTTGTACATTGTGTCGATGAGCCCGTGGGTGGACGACGACCTGGTCTGGGTAAAAAGCTCGTCGTCGACGTTCTCCTGCTTGATCCACTGGGCGTGGTCGGAGACGCCAAACTGGTCGTCGAGGCCCGTTTTCGCGTACGTCATGGCTTAACTCCGCTTAACACCTCGGGGGTGCGTGCGGTCCGCAGGGCGCCGGGGTCGATCCAAAGCAGCCTCGTTGAGCCCCCCTTCCCACTATGCAGGTGAACCTGACTCACGCAGTGCCTAAACAGGACCGATTATAGATCCGATGTTAGGGTGGGGATCAGATGGGGACCAGATGGGGCGCCAGAGGGTGCCGTAAGAAGTGCCGTCGACAGAGCACGACTGAGCAAACAGTCGGAAAGCGCAGCAAACAGCGCTGTGAGCGGGTCCGTAGAGGTTGGTGCGCGGTGGCGGGGGCGGCTAGCGGTGCAGATGCGGGGCTGGAGCCGGTGGTGGCGCGCCACAGTAGGAAATGCGAGCAGTGGGGCACCAAACTCGGTGGAGCAGCAAACCGACGAGGTCGATTGGCGAATTGGGTAGCGAATAAATTTGTGCACGCGGCCTAGTCGAGTGTCGATACTTCCAGCTATCACACACTCACCAAACGGCCAACAATACACGTGAATATTAGGACGTCAACTCCATGTGGCGAAGGCCTCAAATATATATATGTGCCATTGCGTCTCCCTACCCAGATAACCTCTGCACAACATTGGGTGCCGATCGTGTCGGTAGGGCTGACCACCGCATGTCGGTCGACACAAAAGGCTGGCGTGCGACACTCGCCATTGTGCACTCGCCACGAGCGTTACTGCCACGAGCGCGCTGCTTCTACGAGCACACGGCGGCATTCAGCTCGGAGCCGACTCGGGGCCGACTCGGAGCCCGACGACCATGTCGGTGCCAGAGCCCATCTCGTGGTCGCCTCGTCCTGCTCGCCACGCCAGCCGCGCCACTGTGCCCACTTTGAATGTCTAAGTGTAGATACAACTCCGCACTAGGGCGTTGGGGTTGATCTTGCCATGCTTGCCCACCGCTAAAACCCGGGAATTGCAGTGCAACGAGCCTTTGGAGCCAATGCTGTCAATTGCGGTAATTGCCGTGCCCAGCAGCGCGCTAACGGCGGTTGGCGGCTTTTGTGGCGCTCCTAGCGCTGGGCTCTGCGGGGTTCCATCTCGTAGCTGCTCGGTGCCGTGCGCCACGATCTTCGTCGTTAAGCCTGCGTATCAACCTTATTAGGGTTTGCCGGAGATGGGGCGTTGGGTCCGACCCGGACGCGCCCACATGTCACATTGCTTTTTCAGGCAGGAACCGCTTACTAAAATACGGCTGACAGCCAGCTGGGGCCATACGACCAGCAACAACCGAATAAACTCCAGCAGAGTCCCCGCAAAACTGCGCAGCAGTTGCCCCAGCACGACGGAGTCGCAAACTGAATTGATTCGACCGTACTTGAGTCGCACTGAATTGGACACTGAATTGGACACTGGATTGGACACTGGATTGGACACTGAATTGAGTCGTCACTGTAATTGAGTGAGAGCTGGGCATGCAGCAGCTGCTGTCCCGTTGGATCCTCGATGCATATATTTGTATATAAACTCGCTACTTGTGCGTACAAATCGGTCGTAAAGTGGGCACTTGGCTCGTTTGCGGGGGCCTGGGCCTTGTCGTGGGCAACGCGTCAGCTGATTTGGCGGTTGCTGTTTGGTGTGGCATGCATGGCTCGAGTTCCTGATCTGCGTGCGTCTGCAACGGTGGTGCATATGCGTCTGCGACAGCTAGCTGCGCTCAGTGCCAACGGTTGTACACAACGTGTATTGTGAACAAATTGCTGTATTTGGCTGTTGTCGCCCTTGCTGGGCTTGTTGCAGCCTATTTTCACGATTTAAGCAGTTTTAACAAGTAGATAATGCAATATTTTACATGCTTGAATGTACATGTGGCTTCTGCTAAGGTGTTTGAAGCCCCGTCTCCAAATAGCATGTCTGTACTCTAATCTAAAGCCATGTGGGGTTTCTCAAAAAATGCAAAGATGTCTTGCGACTCCGTCGCGCTATGGCAACTGCTACGCAGTTGGGCGAGGACACTAGAAACGTGGTTCGACATTGGGACTCCATCGGTTTCGCATGATACACACAAAACGTCACAACCACCTTCATAACTAATCCAAAGCCATGCGGAGTGTCAAAAATACAAAGATGGTAATGCGACTCCGTCGCGCTGTGGCAACTGCTGCGCAGTTGGGCGAGGATACACCCACGTTCATGGGAAACCCAGATTCAACTGCGCAGCAGTTGCCACAGCGCCACGGAGTCGCAAAACCACCTTTAGTATGTATATGCCAACCAATTGAAATCTCAAAAGCACTCGCTTGAAGTTGGTCCCATGTTTGAACCACGTTTACCAATGTCCTCTCCCAACTGCGCAGCAGTTGCGACAGCGCCACGGAGTCGCAAGACCACCTTTAATATATATATTCCAACCAATTGACATCTCAAAATTATCCTCTTGGATCCTTCGTCGCAGTATAAGAACACTGTCGCATCAGAGTCGTCTGGCTACTGTAAAGTTCTGGTCTCGTCACAACGCCAATTTACAGCACCACAAACTGCCGCAGCAGAGGCACGTCCGCTACAGCCGTCACCAGGTCCATCATGTGCACGTTGCTGGAGATGCGTCGCTGGCCATACTCCTCGCGAGCGCCCAGCAGCGTCGACCCTGCGCTGGCTCCACCGCCTCCCTGCGAAGTTCGTCGTCCGCTCTTGGAAAGACCCATCCCCTTTCTGCCGCAGATGCCCGTCACGTTGATGACTCCGTTGAACTCGAGAGCAGCCACCACCTCGAGGAACTCGCTGAGATGCAGGCTCGTGAGCTGGCGCCCCTCGCGGCACACGTGCGAGTACTTTTCAAACAGCTTGAGCACCGTCATGTTGGCGTTGGTCACCGACGAAGCCTCCCGCTCCGACCGCACGAGCATGCACAGCACCGCCTTCTGCTGGAGATTGAGCGTCTTGATGCGCGATGCGGTGGTTCCGCCAAACGCACTCGAGCACACGCGGGCGATATGGGAGATTTTCACTTTAGGAGCAGTCGCGATTGTCAGGCTGCTGAGCGCCAGCGACTTGCTGCCGCTCACGATGGCCCGTTTCCAGCTGCTGGGCCCCTCGTATGCCTGCTCGTCGCCGTCCTCTGCCACTGCGCTGTACTTGCGACGCTCTTCTTCCTCGACCATCTCCACTGCCCGCCTACAGATGTCAAACGCCTTGCGCAGGTCGCCTGTATTGGCAGCAGTCTTTTTGGCACACAGCTGGATGGCTGGCTTGATCATGAGCGGAACGTCTTCGTCGCTGCTGTCGGGCACCAGCGACCTGAGTCGGGACACAATGATTTTTTCAATGTCGGCTGCCGAGTAAGGCGCGAACGCTAGCACTTCAGGCGTGAGCCCGTTAGATCGCAACCGCGGCAGGAACCGATCGGTGAGATCCAATGCGTTGGCAATGCCGACCAGCGTCAGCCTCGAGCCCTTCATGAACGCCCATTGGAAGATTCGAAACAGAACTTCCTGGTCTTTGGTGACTACGTGGTCCAGCTCGTCGAGCACCACCAGGTAGTGTCCCTGGCCGCTGTGGGGGTCTAGAAACAGGCTGTCCAGCGTGTTGACCACTTTGGTGGTGTGCGAGGTGGCCGTCGACTGGTCGGTGGGCTCTTTGAGGCCAATCACTCCGTCGTCTTTGCCCAGATCCTGAAGGATACGGTCGAATATGAGCTCTGGTTTGTCGACAATCATGCAATTGATGTTTGCTACCCTCAGTCCGAATTTCGGCGGCAGCGCTTTTGATATGGCCTCCAGCACCTCGCTCAGTAGAGCAGATTTGCCGGTTCCTGGCAGCCCACTGAGGTACAGAGCGCCTGGCGCCTCAGGAGCTTGTCGCACCAGCCGGTTGGTCAGAAACGCCTCAATTTGGTCTCTCTCTGCGTCTCGTCCAACAATCCGACTCACGGCAGACCCTCTTTGGAATACTGCCTTTCCTAGCGAATACACTGTCGGTGTTGACGCTGGCGTGGATGCTGGTGTCGCCAATGGTGCTGGCACTGCTCCCCATTCTGGCATGTCATCGTCTCCGAGAAGCCTGGACGACGGCGTCTGTCTCGATCTTTTGGTTGGCGTGTGTTCTGGTGTGGCTGGCACATCGATAGTTCGCTTCGCTCTGGGCGTCTCGACTCCATTACTAGGCAAGTCTGCTGCGTTGCTGCCTGGACTGTTGCTCTCTAACACAGCACGAATTGGCTCTTTTCTTGGTATAGGCTTGGCTGGCGATACTGGCGGCGTCAAACTGCTTCGAATCGGTTCTCGTCGAACGACTTTTCTTGCACTCATGACTGGTGTCCTCCTCAAGTCTGCTATGCTGAATATTTAGTTCGCGGATGCTCACTGATTTATATGCGCCTAGGAAAAGTGGCTGGACTGCCTAATCGGGTAAATTGATTCAGCCGCGCGCGACGCGTCGACCATCGCTTGACGTCTGCGTTTTCTGGCGAAATCCAACTGCTGCGCAGTTGCCACAGCGCGACGGAGTCGCAAGAGTTGGTTTTCAAATTCTTGTCATCAGATTGAACTCAATTACATATGTTGCGACTCCGTCGCGCTGTAGCAACCGCTACGGAGTTGAGTCGGGGGTTGAGCTGGCACAGCGGATTCATGAATAGTCCACTCAATTGCTCATCTGATGTTGATGCAGAACTAAACGGACTTTCTTGCAGCATTTTATCAATTGACCTGTTTATTATCATAACAAATCAATTGCCGACATTGTCAATGTCAGCACATTCAAACGTCGATTAAACCTGCGAATAAATCTCAAAATCCGACTTTTTTCCCTTTGATTTTCCAGCTTTTCCTGCGGGAAAGCGAAATATCATCTCTTCGAATATGTCTGCCATGAACACGAGAGAATTGAGCAGAATCATTGTGTGCAAACTGAAAATTTCATGTCTTCGGCTAATATAGTAACTGCGGTTGTAATCGCATCTACAACCGCATCTGCAACCCCATTCTCCCACATACATATGGGCATCTGCTTCCAATGCACTCTTTGTCCCCACTTCACGGTTTGTCAGCAACAAGTAAAATGAAAGTCATTGATATCAAAGGAGGTAAAGGGGGTATAGACGCTCTGTTTGTCGACAGCAATGCGCCAATTCCAGCTCTGGATGCTGGCCAGGTGCTAGTCAAGGTGGCTGCGTTTGGTCTCAACAGAATGGATCTGTTACAGCGAGAGGGACACTATCCGCTCCCTCCAGGAGCCTCCAAAATCCTTGGAGTAGAATTCGCCGGCACAATTGAAAAGATCCACGACGAGCAGAGCTCTGACGGGTTCAAAGTTGGCGACAAGGTGTTTGGACTCGTCACTGGTGGTGCCTATGCCGAGTACGTAGCTGCGACCACCAAGACTCTGATCCATCTGCCCAGCCATCTGACTGCCTCTGAGGCAGCTGGAATTCCCGAGACGTGGTTCACAGCGACCCAGGTGGTCAAGTTCGTAGGCAGAATGCAGAAGGGCCAGTCTGTTCTGTTCCATGCTGGAGCAAGCGGAGTCGGCATTGCTGCGATCCAAATTGCCCAGTTGCTTGGCGCCAGACGAGTGTTTGCAACCGTCGGCACCGACGACAAAAAGAACTTCATTAAGCAGAACCTGGTGCTGAAGGGGGTTGATCCGAGTGTGGTTGTGCCTATCAACTACCACACGGAGAAGTTCGAGGAAGTTGTCAAGCAGTACGAGCCTGCTGGAGTCGACCTGATCATCGATCCAGTGGGACAGTCGTATTTCATGCGCGATCTCGCAGCCATTGCTGTTGAGGGGTCGCTGGTGCTCATGGGCACTATGAGTGGATCAGTAGTTGAGAAAGCTGACCTGCGACTGATCTTGGGCAAACGGGTCCGTGTCGAAGGCACCACGCTTCGATCCAGGAGCCTGCAGTACCAGTCAGAGTTGAGAGACTTTGTTGCCAATGAGCTGGTGCCAAAGATAGGCTCTGATCTGGTGCACAGAGTGGACCGCGAATTTGCATTCGACGAGATAGCCGAGGCCCACACGGTGATGACCAGCAACAACACCATGGGCAAACTGATTGTGCGTGTTTAAGATCCAGCTGCTGATTTCAAGCTCAATTGAGTTGGAGGCAGTTGGAAATTGGGAAATTTCAGTACTTAGGTAGCATTTAAATAGCAGAATATTACAGTGCAGTGATACAATTCATAGAACACTTTAAAGAACAATGCAGAAGTTATGTATATTCTGAATAATTATTCATACCAGTCACATTGTAAAGGTGGTCTTGCGACTCCGTCGCCCTGTAGCAGCTGCTGCGTGGTTGACGTAGATGCTGCTGCGAAGGTGGCTGAACCGGTTTCTCGAATTGGCGTATGTCAACCGAAAGCCAAATCCAACTGCGGAGCAGTTGCTACAGCGCGACGGAGTCGCAATATCAAATTGTAATGTGACTGGCACAGGATTTGCACAGGATTTGTTTTCGCGACTCCGTCGTGCTGTAGCAACTGCTGCAATTTAACTGGAGTCTCTAATTTACGTATATCAACGAGAAGATCAAATCCAACTGCGCAGCAGTTGCCACAGCGCGACGGAGTCGCAAGATAAACCAGCCCTCTGTTGTGTTATATACTGTGTATTTTATAGTGATATAGGATATAACATGCATAACTCTCAACATGCTCGATATTAACTCTATTTTAACGTTGGCCCAGTGCCCCATCGCTGCAGAACAGCACCTGCCCTCTCTTAACGCGGCGCAGTGGGTGCAGCTGCGGGGCTGGATAGATGGGAAATCGTTATATAGGGGTTCAACATAAATTGGGTGAGCTCAACTAGTCTGCTCGACGAACTACATTTTCTGTAAAGCACTTGTTTTGACCGTTTCTCGATCCCCGTCCGCATCCCGCCCCTCAACATCTAGTTTCGGTGCTGCATCGTTGACGGCTACGTGCTTGTGGTGGATGTCGGCTAGGTGGCTCAGCACAGCAAACAAATCGCTACAAAATGGACGGAATGCACCCGCCTGCTCCAGACAAGTTCGACAACGATGAGCTCTTCAGACCCCACCACACGTTTGATCTGTCGCTGGACCACGCTGATATGGCGTCTCCTGACGGGCTGATGCAGCAGGCTGACACTACAGAGGTCGATCAGATGATGGACTTCTTGGACTTCGATAACGATGTGAAAACCGAGTCGCCATCTCCAGGTAACGACCTCATGTCGATGTCCCACCAGACTATAGGGCCCGCAACCGCACACACCAACACTCAAGGAGTGAACAGGTACGAGTCGCTGTTCGGTGCCGACGGCAGTAGTTCTCCGGATGGCGGTGCTGCCAGTTCAACCTACAATGATTCTCAAATATACTTATCGACAGTCGAGTTCGGTAAGCCAGCACCAGACGCCTCAGAGTCGTCGCTGCCTAGCGATTTGCATGCGGAGCGTCTCGACTACTTGGAGCTTTTGGAAGCTCCCAGTCCACCTGGCTACAAGTACCAGCTGTTTGTGAGCGACATTCCGGTGCGGTCGAGAGTCGAGACCCAGATCAAGTGTCGACTGGTTATCAGTCCGCCTCCACACCAGAACCTGGTGCATTTACCGCCAGATACGATGGCACGCCCGCGGTTCCAGCTCAGCGAGCCGTTTGTTTCGCGCGACGACACGCTGGATTTGGACGTCGACGTGGTTTCGGAGAGCTCTCCCCACATTCCTATATATATGTGCGAGAAGTGTACCTCGCGCGAAAAGAAGCGGGCATTCCGCAAGAAGCATCTGGATCCCAACGAGGAGTATCACTGGACTGCCGACCGGCCTCACCGGCTGGCGATTTTCAACTGTCGCGAGCTCGTGAGCATGTCGCCTCCCCAGCAGTGCGCCAGCATTGGCGACCAGCTGGTTCTGGGAAAAGACGTCAGTCTACCACTCAGAGTCGGCTGCTACTGCCGTCATCATGCGTCCAAACATGGCTATAGGCTCATATTCACGCTGCGGGATTCTACGGGGACTATTGTCGCTCGCACAGCGTCCGACACCATCATCATCACCGACGACCACAAGGACTCTCGCATGTCTGGTGGGAGATCTGGCCACGCCAGTACAGGTTCGATATCCGAGCAGTGGTCGAATCAGACGTCTATCCCGCCGTCGCCAGTGTCGACGGAAGAACTGTCAGAACTAAGCAATGCTGACAATCTGTCCTCAACATCTGCCAAACGGCGTCGCGACAGCTCGTGGAGCGGCAATGCGAGGTCGACGAGCCATACGTCAGTGCAGCAGGTGCCGCGCCAGCAGCAGAACGGGCTGTCTCGCAACTCGTCGGGACACAGGCTGGACGCCATTTCTCCGTACTCGTCAGAGACCAATTTCTCGAGCCTGGGAAAGCTCACTGCTCTGTCGACGCCTGCTTTCAGCCCTGGCGCCGACCAGAACCAACCGCACATCCAGAGAATCATCCCTTCGCAGGGCTCTATCCGTGGTGGTATCGAAGTCACGCTGCTGGGGTCGGGATTCTACAGTGGGCTTGTTGCGAAGTTCGGAGACACACCTGCAATGTCGACGCAGTATTGGAGCGACTCGACAATAGTTGCCCATCTGCCGCCAGCAGCAATGGCAGGCCCTGTAGTGGTGACATTCGAGGGAATCACCCGCATCACTCCGCAGATATTCGTCTACACTGATGATACAGACTCGCAGCTCATCGAGCTGGCACTGCAGGTTGTTGGGCTCAAAATGAACGGAAAACTCGAGGATGCCAAGAACATCGCCATGCGCATTGTAGGAAGCGATCAGGGCGCCAATGGAGGTGGAGGTGGCGGTGTTGGTGGTCCATTCAACGGTAGTATGGCCGACTCGATGCAGAACGGAAAACTGAATCACGAGCAGTTTCTGGTGAGGTGCATCGAGCTTGCACAAGCAAACGCAGGAAAGATGGCCAACTGGCACCTGCGAAACAGCGAATCGCAGACGGTGATGCATCTGGCGGCTGCTCGCGGGTACTATGGAGTTGTGTCGATGCTCGTGTCGCTAGGAGCCCGCACCGACCTCCAGGACGTGAACGGAATGACTCCTGTTCATTTTGCAGCGCTGTACGGGAGAAGGCGAATAGTCAACAAGCTGCTCAGGTGTTATGCTGACCCCTACATAAGAACGATATCTGGTCTGACTGTGATGGACCTGGCGGATGTCAAAGTGCTCGACGAACTGCCGTTGGGAATAACCCGCAAGCAGTATTACCAGAGACTGAGCCATATGCGACGCAGCAGTTCTACGTCGACAGTGGCGTCGTCGCGTAACCGAAGGCAGCAGTACAGGAACGGACCTGGTGGTGTCGACGACCACTCGGGAAGCAGTGATGTTGATGTTGCTGTTGATGGCAGTGAAGCAGTCACGGAGGATTTTGAGTCGAGCGACTGGGGACAGTCGAGCGAAGACGACGACAATGGTGACCTGCGCATGTCGGACGTGCGAGTCGCTATAGATCAGGGCAGGCGACGACAGCAGCAAGGATTCTTACGACAGGGTTCTGAGGAATCAACTATAGTGAATGGCCATGGTGATGACAGTGATACAGCGATTGGAGCTACCCATACCGATGACGATGATGACGATGACGATGAAGATGGCGACGTATTTAAAAAGTGGACGAGGCGTAGTCTGAACGATACTGCTGAGCACATCTCGGCTTACTGGCAGCATCTTGCTGAGTCGGCACGCAATCATGTTGGGACCTGGGAGCGTGCTAACTGGGAGGAAGTGTTCAAATACATTTATCGAGGACCCAGGTATATACAGCGAAGAGGACCCACCAGGACCAGCCAGCAGCGTTTTGCTGCCAGCGACGACGCTCGAGCGACCAGCGACAGCGACGCGACAGTGCTGGCATCGTCGAGCGCCAGGCGACGCGAAATGAAGCGCGACCTGCTCCATCTTTGGGAGTTCCTCACCACCACAAAGGCGTCTATGGCAGCGTCGTCGTCGGATGGGAATCGTGCCCAGTCGCCTAGCGGATCGATGCCTCCTCCTGCCTACGACGAGATCTTCCCGGGACATAGTGCTGACATGGCCCAGCTCGTGTCGGCAGTGCTCGACGAGCATCGCAACGACGACGTCAAGCTACAGAGCACTACAGACAGCCCGGAACAACAGCAGGCTACCCAGGAGGAAGAGTCGGAGCAGTCGCTGGCAGAGAAGTACGAGCAGCAGTTCATCACCACGTGGATCAACAACAAGAAGAAGATCCAGAACGACCGGCGGCTGTTTTTCATCTGGATTCCGCTGCTGGTATTTGCAGTGGCGCTGCTGATTGTGCGCATGTCTGGTGCTTCGCCAGAGGTGTACAAAACGCTGCTGCAGACGCCGTGGTATTTCCGCTCAGACTCGTCTGCGTTCCGCCAACGCCAGCGCGGCAGCTCCAATAGCCTGTCCATCGCGACTTTTTCTGGCCTGAGTCCCTCCCTTGTTGTCGACAGGCCCAACCAACAGACTGCTGCTGCTTTGCTGTGAGTCAGAGCCGTGAAGAGCTGTTAAGACACGATGGATAATCCTGGAAATCAACTGTGCAGCAGTTGCTACAGCGCGACGGAGTCGCAAGATGTGATATCTCAAGAGGAGCATTACTGGGATGGCAGCGCCAATAAAGAATTTTATGGGATAGCACAAAAAATCTCCTAGAATCGGCGCTGTCAATAGCTATTGCTGCTCTCTAGGGTCGAATTGAAGTCTTTAAGTACATCCAGGACTTCTTCGTCATTGTCTGGAGATTTCCTCTTCATTGATTTCTGTCTGTTTGTATACAGGATTTCTGTCGTCGACAGCATTACTAGCCTACTGCCTCCCCTGCGTCTTCGGGATCGATCAGGGCGCTTATCGAAGCCGCACTGTCGATAAGCGGTGCGGCGGGGGTGTAATCTGGGGGCCGCACCGGCGGGGAGTTTCGGGGTTATCTCCTAAAAGTAACGTGACAGGGCTAGGGCGTGCTGCCCCCAACCCCTACGAAGTGGGGCAGGCCCGTTGAGAAAGTCTTGGCCGTTCACCCGTCGTAATTCAAATGGTAGTGTGTATTTATTGTATCTAATAGTGACGGTATAGTTATTTATTGTATTGTAACAGTGGATGTTTGTCCTGTAAAAAAAAGCCCTCGTTCTTTGCTGGTTCTGCTCTGGGTGGTCTGCGCTGGTGGGCTCCACTGGGTCGGTGCTGCCCTGACAAAAAAGAAACGTCATTTCCCCATATCCAGGTGGGGGAGGAGGGGGAGGAGGGGAAGAGGGGAGTCTCGGATGAAAAAAACGCTGCAGAATCCCGCGAAATGCACAAGCAGGATATCACGAGAAAAAAAGCAATCCGCCATGCCGTGAGACTATATAAAGGGCACCTCCCCCCGGAATCGGTTTACTTCTTTCGTTCGACTTTGGTAGCAGTAAGATCGGCTGTGAATTGGGCATTGCTGTACGAATTGGACGTTTGTGGGTTTTGGCTGGTCAATACGAGCGTGAAACCAGGAGCAGAATAGCCAATTGACGAATTTAACGGATTTGACAAATTTAACGGATTTGACAAATTTAACGGATTTGACAAATTGAACAAATTTGACAAATTTGACGAATTCACCGGAAGCGACAAACCGATCACAGCATAACAGAATTAAGTTCGAATCAGGCTCTAATCAGGCTCGAATCAGTCTAATCAGTCGAATCAGTAAGCTTGTAGCACAACACAAGTGCAGGCGATAACTGAAAGGCACCACCACCCAAAACGAAAAGATAACAGCAGCAGCAGAATCCATATAGATGCGTTTCGATAATCTGCTAGCGCTGGTCGGACTGGCGTCGCAGACTCCAGGCTCGCACTCGCACGACCAGCAGGTGTTGGCAGGATCCAAGCAGGTGGGCGCTCCGTCGTCGGACTCCCCGCTGGACTGGGCCTCGAGTCCGCCTTTCTACCCCACTCCCTTTGGCGCTCGTGTCGTGGACGACGAGTGGGCTGACGCGTTCGAGAAAGCCAATGAGTTCGTGGCGGGTCTCACGCTGGCCGAGAAGGTCAACCTCACGTCTGGCATTGGCTGGATGATGGGTCCTTGCCTGGGAAACACCGGTGAGGTGTCTCGGCTCGACTTCAGGGGCTTTTGTCTCCAGGACGGGCCCCAGGGAATCCGCAATTCGGAGTACAACAGCGCGTTCCCAGCAGGCGTCACTACAGGGTCCACGTTCAACAAGGACCTCATCTACGATCGCGGCAAGGCCATGGCGCTCGAGTTCAAGGGCAAAGGTGTCGACATCATCCTGGGCCCTGTCGCAGGCCCGCTGGGCGTCAAGGCTGCCGGAGGCAGGAACTGGGAGGGTTTTGCAGCTGATCCGTATCTGTCAGGCGTCGCGAGCGCTGTGACTGTCAGAGGCATCCAGGACCAGGGACTGATTGCCAACGCCAAGCACTGGCTGGGCAACGAGCAGGAGTACTTCCGCCAGTACACCGAATGGCGTCGTTGGGGCTTCACGGGCCTCAACGAGGTGCTGAGCTCCAATATCGACGACAGAGCACTCCACGAGATCTACGCATGGCCGTTTGCCGACATGGTCAAAGCCGGTGTAGGGTCGGTGATGTGCTCGTACAACAAGCTCAACAACTCGCACGCCTGCCAGAACTCGTACCTCATGAACAACGTCCTCAAGGAGCAGCTGGGCTTCCCAGGCTTCGTGATGAGCGACTGGGGCGCCCTGCACAGCGGAGTAGGCTCGATCCTGTCTGGAGCTGACATGTCGATGCCTGGTGGAGGCATTGCGCCGTCTCCTGAAGGCGACGCCTATTTCGACAAGAACCTGACGCTGGCGGTGCTCAACGGCACCGTTCCCTCGTGGAAAGTCGACGACATGGCTGCTCGAATCATGGCTGCGTACTTCCGAGTCGGACTCGACAAAGTGCGCAAAGAGGTTGGGCCTCCTAACTTCTCGTCCTGGACGCTCGCTGACAAGGATCTGCTGTATCTGGCGGCTGGCGAAGGTCCCGTGGACGTCGTGAACCAGCACGTCAACGTGCGCAGCGAGTTTTCCGACAAAATCGCTCTCGATGTCGCTGTAGAGGGCACTGTGCTGCTCAAGAACGTAGACTTTGCACTTCCGCTCGACACCTCCAAACTGCGTCGCATCAGCGTGCTGGGTCCTGCTGCTGGTCCCAGCATCAAAGGTCCTAACTGTCAGGAAGACTTCGCGTGCAGCGACCCTGGCGTGTTTGCGTCTGGATGGGGTTCTGGAACTGCCCAGTTCCCGTTTGTGATCACGCCTGTGGAGGCCATTGGCGCGCGCGCGCTGGAGGCTGGCATCAACCTCGACTACAGTCTGACTGCCGACAACGAGGCCACTGACGGCTGGGCCAAGTTCGACCAAGTGGCCACCTTTTCGGACGTCAACATTGTGGTGGTCGGCGCCAACGCTGGCGAGGGTTTCCTCGAGGTCGACGGCAACATTGGCGACCGCAAGAACACCTCGCTGTGGTGGAGAGGCGACGAGGATATCCTGCGTGCTGCGTCTCACAACGCCAACAACATCGTCGTGGTCAACTCGGTCGGCCAGGTCAACCTCGAGAAGTGGATCGACCACCCCAACGTGACTGCCGTGTTGTACGCAGGTCCCCAGGGCGAGTTCACCGGCGAGGCGCTGGCGCGAATCATCTTTGGCGAGGAGAACCCGTCAGGACGGCTCCCGTTCACGATCGCGAAGGACGACAGCGACTACATCCCGCTGCTCACGGAGCTGTACACGCGAGACGGCGGCTGTCCTCAGGATAACTTCGACAGCGGCATCTACGTCGACTACCGACACTTTGACAAGTACGACATTGAGCCACGATACGAGTTTGGCTACGGACTGTCGTACTCCTCGTGGAAGTTCTCCGACCTCAAGGTCTCGGTCATCAAGAAGCCCTCGTTGACGCTGCCTGATCCACCAGCGTTGCTGGCAGTTCCCAACTACAAGGACGAGCTGCCTGAGCCCGAGTCGCTGCTGTATCCCAAGGATATCCCGCGATACAAGGACTTCCTGTATCCTTATATCGACAGTGTTGCTGAAGCTGAGAGCAACGGCGTATTCGACTACCCCGAAGGATACTCTGACGAGCCCTTGAAGACGTCGTCCAACGCCGGTGGTGCTCCAGGTGGAAACCCTGCTCTTTGGGAAGTCGCTTACAAAGTGTCTGCCAAGCTCAAGAACAAGGGACCTCATGCTGGTTCCTATGTTGCCCAGCTCTACATCGGCATTCCTGATACTGAAGAGTTCCCCAATCCGCCTCGCCAACTGCGCGGATTCGAGAAGGTGTCTGTCAGACCAGGCCATTCGACTAAGATCCACTTCGAGGTTCTGACTCGCGATATCAGCGTGTGGGACGTCGTATCCCAGTCTTGGATCGTCCAGCCTGGTGAGTACAAGGTCTACGTTGGATCTAGCAGCAGGAACTTGGAGCTTGCTGGATCGTTTACTATTTAATCGGATAGCTCTTTTTAATCTCTAGTAGCGGTGCAAAAAAACGAAATAAAATGATCCTAATAAATAAAATACGATAACACTTATCTTGCGACTCCGTCGCGCTGTTGCAACTGCTTTGCAGTTGGATATCTTTCAACAGATAATTTTTTGCATTGGACGTCCTGGAATGATACTGTCAATCAACTGCGTAGCAGTTGCTACAGCGCGACGGAGTCGCAAGATATGAATTGTAAGCTCTTTATGAATTGTAAGCTCTTGCGATTCCGTCGCGCTGATGCAACTGCTGCGTAGTTAGATATCTTTTTCAACTGATAATTTTTTACATTGGACATTCCGGAATGATATTGTCAATCAACTGCGCAGCAGTTTGCTACAGCGCGACGAAGTCGCAGAACAATTGAACATCTGCTGTTGATCTTGCGACTCCATCGCGCTGTGGCAACTGCTTCGCAGTTGTTGTGCTACTTGTGCTATTTATCGTCTAGGACCATATTTCAGAGTGGGTTCTTCCCTTTGTCTCGGGGATCCACTTGTAGACAAATGCAAACGCACTTGCTCCAGACAGAGTGAACAGCAAAAACACCGCTGAGCCCAACTGGACTCGTAGGATGGGAAACAGGTAGGCAATCACAAACGTCGCCATCCAGTTGGCGGTGGTTCCCAAACTCTGAGCTACACCTGATGCGGCCTGTGGAGTCATTTCAGAGATGATCAGGAAAGGAATGGGGCCCAATCCGAGCGCAAACGACACCACAAACAGAATCGCTGCAACTGAAGCTACTACAGAGTATCCGAGCTGCATTCCAAGCGACAGGACTGCCGAAGACACCACCATGCCGCCAATTGAGATAAGAAGGAGAGGTCTGCGACCAAATCTGTCCACATACGGGGAAATCTGCGCCGTGACGCCCAGGTTGAGCAGCGAAATCAGCACATTCAAGATGCCTGAAAAGTTCGGCAACGTCTGGCGGAGCACAGAAACCCCGTAGAAGATGATCGAGTTGACACCGCAGATCTGCTGGCATACCATCACTCCGACTGCAGCAACAAACATCCGACGATACTTGGGCGACGTCGAGAATTCGTAGACTCCCACGATCGCCTGGTCGTCCACATCTTCGCTGGCGTCCAGCAGACCGGCCTGCTCCTCAACGAGTCCCTCGTTCGGGATTCCTTTCCATTGGCTGATCTCGCTGTCGACGTCCTCGTGGTTGCGCAGGCTCTGTAGAGCCGCCATAGCTTCTCCAGTCATCCCGTTGATGGCCAGCCATTTGGGCGACTCTACACAGAACGGCAGCGAGATTCCGTTGAGCATGGACAGTACAGCTCCCGCAAACAGTCCGCGGCGCCATTGGGTCTCGTTGGACCAGTAAAGCCCGATAACCTGGGCAAGCAAAATGCCCACGTTGATCGACACCTGGCTCATTGAGCCCAGAGTTCCCCGTATAGCAACAGGACTGATCTCGTTCAGAAACAGCGGCGTCACTACAATAGCAGAGCCTGCTCCAAGTCCACTGACGAACCGTCCAGCAGCCATTTGGAGCACTGAGACGGCTCGCGCAGTGACCAGCGACCCCGCAGCAAACAGCAGACAGTTCAGAAACGAAATCCGACGACGCCCAATCTTATCCGCGAGCCCTCCAGCAACCGACGCGCTCAGAAACCCGCCAATAGAAAACATCCCCGTCACAAGTCCAACGTCTGACGTCGACATGGCGATACAGTCGTAGGGAACGGCGCCCTTAGGACGGGTTTCGCGTGCTGGGCCACAAGTGATGACATCCTGAGGAGCATTGAGCTCAGCAATGTGGAATCCAAACTGCACTGTCGCAATGCACACAATAAAAGCGTTCACCACCAGCCTGGCGGTCCAACTCCCAGCCATCTCGTAACGTTGATGTCCGGAGGCTAGACGACATTATGTTGCATTTAGAGGGTTATTGCATGGGGTAATCCGTGCATGCATGCATGACCTAAGCACAGATCAGTCAGATTCCAATACTTTTTCTTTATTCTTTTATAACTAGCTGTAAATGACATGCATATAACATACAGCATACCAGAGACAGCTAATACCACCAGAACGACAACTAAAGAAATTTCACTTTCACTGCCATTCGTGAGCTGCTCTAATATCTATTTACACTTCTCCCATACAAGATTGTCGGATCCAACCCTCTGCCCTAATACCACATCTGCTGAACGAGTTTCGACGAGCTTCACCATTTGCATATGTCCTGGCAGTCGACATTATGACAGACGCAGCGACAAAGCCAGCTATAGAGCCACCAACACCTGGTCCAATAACCAGATCGCCTCAAGTCATAGACCACAGCCAGCGTCTTGGTCTGCCTCCGCCAATTCGTCTGTCTTTGGCAACTGCCTCCAGTGGCCTGTATGGGATCCTGAGTGGCTTTTACCGTGGATACAACAGATCCTCACTACAGTACTTGGCTGAAAACGCCCACAGATTACCCCGCACCAAAGGCTCTTGGTACTTTTATCACAAGCGGAAAAATTATGTCGTCCTCAAGTCTTCGCTGGTCAATGCTGCCAAAGGAGGAGTCAAGTATGGAAGTGCAGTAGTCATGTACTTTGGGATCGAAGCGTACCTGGATTCTGCGCGAAAAACAATCGATGCTGCCAACACCGTCGCATCGTCTGGAATAGTGGGTCTGGTCTACGGTCTCTACAACCGCCTTGGAAGGCACCAGCTGCTGAGATCAACGAGGTCTTTTATATATTTTGGGGCTGCGGCAGGAATCGCCCAAGATCTCCTGAGGTACGCTCGCGGCTACGACGTGTGGTACCTGCCAAAGAGCTCACAAACCTGACGTCAATAGCACACATCTTGCGACTCATACGACTCCTACAACTCATATCTTGCGACTCCGTCGCGCTGTAGCAACTGCTACGCAGTTGATTGAAAATCTTCCAGTTATCAGTTGCGAAATATATCCAACTGCACAGCTGCCACAGCGCGACGGAGTCGCAAGATCAATAACGCACCTCATGTCGATAGCATTCATCTTGCGTCCGTCGCGCTGTAGCAACTGCTGCGCAGTTGATTGACACTATCTTCCAGTTATCATTTATGAAGGATATCCAACTGCGCAGCAGTTGCCACAGCGCGACGGAGTCGCAAGATCAATTGCGTATCTGATGTCGATACAGCACGCATCTTAACTTCTGTAACGTTATAAAGCATTTAAAGACAACAAAATCATGTCAGACAGCAAAAAAAGTCTCGGTAACGGGGAATCGAACCCCGATCTCCCGCGTGACAGGCGGAGATTCTGACCATTAAACTATTACCGATTTTGATGCAAGAAGCATGCTCAGGAAGATTTTAAGGTCTGCATAAAGATTTCGCGACAACCCTAACCCCGATTCTTCACGCAGTTATTTTGAGCTGTGACCTGACAGAATTGCAGACAAGAACCGGCCATCGACTCTAGAGTAGACAGTTAAGTATCACTACGAGGATGATCGATATCACCGCTCTATACTACTGAACATATTTGAATATGAAAGTCACCAAATAAAATTCTGTTATCAAATATCAAATATCATAGACCTTCATGTAAGAGTCTTAAACCACTGGGACCTGATCACAACTGCGCAGCAGTTGCTACAGCGCGACGGAGTCGCAAGATATTAGTTGTAGTTCTTGTGACTCTGTCGCGCTGTGACAACTGCTGCGCAGTTGAGGCGAGGACTTTGGGGGTATGTAATGTGCTTACGGGTTGTTGGTAGTTTATTAGAATTGTCTTTAGTGCCGTCTAAATGTCCTAAATGATGCTTGTCAAAAGCCAGTTTCAAAATTGGTGGCTGTGTTTCATAAACTGCTGGGCAAACTGCTGCTGGAAGAACTCGGGCCTGAATCCCTGGTGGAATCCGCCCGATGACTGGCCTGCGCTGTTGGGATCCTGCCCAGAGTCGAACTGCCGCCGCTTTTCGTCGTCCGATAGGATCTCGTATGCTTCATTGATCTCCGCCATCTTGGACTCGACCTCGTCGGGTTTCATGTCGCCTCGATACTTGTCGGGATGATATATCTTGGTGAGCCCTCGATACGCCTTCTTAATGTCCTTGTCGTCAGCGTGCCGTGACACCCCCAGTACTTTGTAGTAGTCCTTGTTGTTGGCACGCCTGGCCAGCACCTGAGCTTCGTGCATTTTCTTGTTGACTCGCTGGTCTTGCACGCCGTGGTCCCGCTGCGCCTCGGCGAGTATCTGGTAGGCAGCCTGGAAATTGTCCTTTGCGAGCTCTATCTCAGCCTTGAGCAGAATACCCGGCACAAACCCGCCGTCCCGAGCCAGTGTCTCGCTGCAGTATGGCAGTCCGTCCTCGTACAGTCGCTTGTTGTAGTGCGCTTCACACAGCGAGCCTACAAGCACGTCAACAAGCTCGCTGCTCTTTTGGTGCAGGTTTTTATCGACCTGCTGCCGGACCTCTTCCAGCAGCCCGTCTTTGAGCAGCGAATTTATCAGGGCAGTCCACACTGGATGATCCGCCACCTTGCCTTCGGTGCTGAGCAGCCCAGATAGCCTTTTCTCGAGCTTCTTGATGTCCTTGTGCACCACCAGACACTCTTTGCAGTCGGCGTCGTACTGCAGGCACTTGCGCAAGTTGCTCATGGCATTATCGTACTCGTGGAACCTGTAGAACAGGATCTTGGCCGAGGTCACAAACGCCTCTGGCTGGTGAGGGGCCAGCGTCTCGACGTTGTGAAGATCGACCAGCGCTTCTCTAAAATCTCCGTTGTTCTGGCGGCACAGTGCGCGCATTTTTCGCACTTCTAGAGCACCTGGGCTGGCCTGTAGCGCCTGCGACGAGTGTGCGATACACGATTCCCAATCCTTGTTGCGCAGCGCCTTATTCGCTTGCGGCACTGCAGCCTTGAAAACCGCAGCCTTGTCCTTCAGCTCCTGCACCACGTCTTCGTGACCGCTCACTTTGGCAGTGTCAGCCACCGCCTCGTCAACACGACCGTTTTTGAGGTGAATCCTGGCGCGCTGAGCCAGTGCACTATCCAGCTTTGGCTGCAACTGCAGCACGCTGTCAAAGTCCCGCAGCGCCGAGTTGTCTTTTCCAACTGCCATATAGGCAGTCGCACGCTTAAACAAATACAGGTAGTTCTGGGGATCCAACCGCACAGCAGCATCGTACTCGGAGATGGCTTCTGACACGGATCCAGCCGCCAGCAGCGAGTCTGCCCTGGCGACGTGGTCGCTAGGCCCCGCCAGCACACCGCCAGCAACAGCCAACAGCACCGGCACCAGCACCAGCACCCTCATGCCACTAGTTCACAATGAAATGGAATCCAAACAAATACAAAAACGAAATACAACTTCACAAGCTGAAGCACCAAATCTATATATATGCAGCAGCAGTCAACAGGTCATGCAACGAATCAACGACAATACCAAGTTTCGACACCAATAGCCATCCACGTCAGCGTCAACAGTCCGTATAACTGCTTGGGAAGACCTGGTCTTTTCGTTGGGGATCCACAGTCGATATTGGCCCTCTTGTTTCGCCAGACTAGAAGTTAAGTTAAGAAGAGTAACAAGCTATTTAGCCAGAATTAGTTAGCTGAAACTCAGCGGTCAGCCGTACATATGCCGAGTTAAATGGCTACGATCAAACAGCCCAATATTTATGCGATTGTACAAGCTCAAAAACGAATTCGTCTTGCGACTCCGTCGCGCTGTGGCAACTGCTACGCAGTTGAGGCGTGGATAGTCTACGTTTCTGTTTGTACAACCAGGCACTGCCTGCAGAGCTCATCTGCTAGTCTACGCCCAAATCACCGTGTCATTCGCAGTACAACCTCAACAGTAAAATCGAACTGATCTGCCCCAACCAAGCCGTCTATTTAACCATCTATCTATTCAATGTACTGAGTAAACCAACTACGGTCCATAGCTATGGTTGATTGATCACTCAGGGTAGTTTCTCAACCCAGCTGCGCAGCTAACATAGCACGACGGAGTAGCAAGACCTTAGTACCTTCATACTTTTATGGTCTTGCGACTCTGTCGCGCAGTTGAGTTGGATTTACCATGAACAGGTGTGTATCTTACAAAGCCGATGGCATCCCATGGTCGAACCACGTCTGCCAGTGTCCTCGTTCAACTGGTGCACAGTTGAAGTTGGATTCCCATGAACATATGTGTATCAAATGGACCCAGGATCGAACCACAGTGTCCTCGCACAACTGCTGCGCAGTTGAAGCGGGGGTTTCCCATGAATATGTGTATCATATGGACCCAGGTCGACCACGTCTGCAGTGTCCTCGCACAACTGCGCAGCAGTTGCCACAGCGCGACGGAGTCGCAAGATAAACTTCATAGCTTTTTATATATCTTGCGACTCCGTCGTGCAACCGGTACAACGTCATGGTCGTATTCACTACATACCTACTGATTGATAGCTTAGGTTGAAAGAGTAATTAATTAGACGTCATCGGTCATCGGTCAGCCGTGCAGCTGTCATCTGCACGCCTGTCACTGTCAAGCAATAATCAGCTGCGGTCGACGGGCGATCTGCCGATGGACGAGCTGCGCCGGAACGCGTCGATGGACGGCTGGGTGCGCACGCTGCTGGACGAGCTGCGCCGGCGCTGGTGGCGCGCGCTGTGCGGGTCCAGGAACTCCTTGCCGGCGTGCTTGGCGAACAGGTGGATGATGTCGGTCAGCGACACCACGCCGATCAGCTGGCCGTCGTGGGCGCTGTCCGAGGGCGACGACGACGACGACGCAGGGGTCGATGCAGCCGATGACGACTGCACGATCCACAGCCGGTGCGCGTTGGTGGCCACCAGCTTGGCGATGGTGCGGCCCAGCGTGGAGTCGAGCGTCACGTAGAAGACCGGGAACGAGTCCTGGCCGTCCGCGAGGCCCCGGCTCGACAGGATCACGTTGAGGAACTGCTTGCAGCTGTGGCGCAGCAGCGGCGACTGCGAGTACTTGGTGAGCAGGCGCACGTCCACGATGGAGATGTTGCCCAGCAGGTTCTTGTAGGCGTCGACGACCGCCAGCGACGACACGCCCTCGTTATGCATGAGCTGCAGCGCGTTGATGACCGGCTCCTCGCCGTTGATGCTCAGCACCTCGGTGGACCCGATCTTGAGGTCGGCCAGCTGCCGCTGGAACAGCGTCTCGAGCGACTTGAACGAGCGCCCGTTCTCCCAGATGTAGCGCACCAGCCGCCGCTGGCTGACGATGCCCACGATGTCCGACAGGCTGTCTGGATCCGACACTGCGAACCGGTGCACGCCTGATCCGAGGATCTCGACTGCGCTGGCGAGCGTCGACGTCGCAGGCATCACCACGTAGGGGTCTTTGATGCCCAGCTGCGACACGAAGCGCACCGGCACCTCTTTGCCGGCACGCGCGTTCTCGACGTAGTGCTCGACCTCGGGAGACTCGTCGATGGGCTGGATATGGCCCAGCACCAGCAGCAGGTATGCATTGAGGTCGCAGTAGTCGAAGGTGTGGCTGACGGAGGCGCCGTCGCGGATGGGCAGCGACGTGAGCCCGTGCGAGCTCATGATGTCGAACGCCTTCTCGACTGAGGTGTCGGCGTCCACGAGGATGAGCTTGTCCTTCTGGACCAGCTCCGACAGCGGCACGTCCTGCCAGTCGCGGTTGGCGTTGACGAACGTGACGGCGCTGCCGTCGTCGGACGCCTGCGAGATGGAGCTGGCGCGCCGGCGGGGCTCGTAGCCAAACGTCGACACCGTCAGCGGGGGTGGCGTCGACAGCAGGTCGGCAATGGCTGGCGGCGGTCGTGACGACGCTGACGACGACGACGAGCCAGACGGCGACAGCGCAATGGGCGCCACCACAGGACTGCCGGGCGCAGCAGACCCCGACAGCGGGCTGGGCGACGACGGTGGCGGCCTGCGCGACGAGTTATTTGACATTGCGTTTATCGTGGAGGTGGTGGTGGTGGGGAATCAAGTGGGGATGTTGCAGGTGCTCGAGGCTTTGACAAGGAGATGCCAAACACAGCCACACAAAAAGCACAATGGCACACGAGAAGCCGACTGGTCAGTGTGCTTCACAAAAGAAGCAGCGGTGGCCGATTGCGGGGGAAGCAGCAGGTGCGGTTGGCAAGGACTGGCGATTCAATTGGCGATGTCAGTAGCAAAGAAGACAACGACTGGTGAAGCTGCGTGTGGACTGATGTGGCTGCACGGCTGACCAGAGATGAGGTGGGCAACCGTGACAGCCTGACCGCAGGGCTGCGCAATGTTAGAAATAGATCAATCAAACAATCAAACAGTCACCTACGAATGTCAATTGGACGCAACAATAGCGGAATAATAGACAACAATACTAAATCAGCATGTAAAATATCAAAAAAAAATCAAGCAGCCAACAGCCAAATTCTACATGATAGTACATGCACTACTGCAGTACATGCTGCAGATCCCATTACAAGTTGGTCCAAAGGTTGTTAACTCCGGTTCAATGCTCAGTGAAGAGCATGAACATTTATCTTGCGACGGAGTCGCAAGACCAAGACTGATTCCTAGAGTGCTGCTGCGATTCATCTCGCATGGCTAACCCAGTAACTGCGACCAGTGGAGGTGCTACAGCACAAATCATAACCCATTATATTAGTGCACTAGTCATGCCTTTACATAGAGCCATCCACCTGCGTGAATAGCCGTCGACGACGATGCTGGCGGCATTCCAGTGCGTCGCGTTTTGTCTTTTTGTAAACCTTCTGCTCGTTGTCAGTCGTTGTTTCGTTTTGTCGCTTTTGAACGTACTTTCGCGTCGTCCACATCACTATATATATATAAAAGCATCTTTTGGATGCGCTACTCCTTCTTCAGCTTGGCCAACCGCAGCCTCTTCTGGTCGGCTATGTACTGGCTGGTCTTCGGGTACTTAGTGCCAAACACCTTGTCCCAGTGCACGAAGAAGGGCTGCGAGAAGTTGGTCTTGATGCCGAAGCTCTGGTGGTGGATGTCGTGGTAGGTGGCCCTGTTGGGGAACACCATCTGGAGCGGGTCCCAGGGGAAGTCGTACCCGCAGTGGTCGTCGACCGTCTTGAGCGACGAGAACGCGAAGAACACAATCGACTCGCGCGCCGACATGCCCGTCACCAGGTACGACAGCCCCGCGCCCACCGTGTCGAGCAGAAACCCCTCGGCCAGCGTGTTGTAGAGCGCCCCGAACGCATACGGCACGTAAAGCCGGTGGTGCACCGAGTGAAGGTTGCGATACAGCCATTTGTTCATGTGCATCGTGCGGTGCAGCGCGTACTGCCATGTGTCCATGACGAAGAACCCCGCCACCATGCGCACCGCGGGAAGTACCCAGTAGTAGACGAGGTGCGCCACGTCGGGGCCCACCGCCAGTCGGCGCTGGATGTTCCACAGCTCGTAGGGCTCCATGCCGGTGTACTGAGGGGGCTCGAACAGGTTGAGCACCACGCCAGCCACCGTCTGCACCGCGTGCTGCAGAATCACCGCTCGGATGACCTCGCTCTTGGTGCACTTGTTGCGCGTGAGCACCTCGTCGGTGGGATGGATGCGGTAGCGGTCGAGGCTCGGGAACCGGTCCAGCCACTCGAACAGCAGAGCCGCCGTCCAGTACACGACGACTGGCGCCACCAGCGCCAGGGTCTGGTCCGACACGACGCCGGGGAACAGATCCTCGCGCACCGTGAGCCGGATCTCGGGCCCAGTGGAGTTCATGTTGCCAGTGTTTTTGTGTTTTTTTTTTGAGGTGGTGTGAGGATTATATACCCCTGAGTAAGGTTAGGCTCAAATATGCAGCATTCAGCGGCTCGAACGGCAGTTGTCGAGAATACAAGCTAGTAGATGAGAGGCAACCGGATATCAAATAGACATTAAACGGAAGTGAGCCAAAAATGAGAAGCTCAAAAGGCAAAATCAGACAACAACCAAACAAAAAATCTAACAAAAAGATTAAACAAAAGAAATCAGAAGATCGAACCGAAAGATCAAAATCACAAGATCAAATTCTTTTCCCTCTACAGTGCTTGTTAAGGGGCATATGCAGATCGGAGCAGATGAGCCATGTCAAATGTCAAATATCAAAAGAAAATACCCCGCGAGATCACAAAACTCGGACCACATAACTGACGCATATCATGGTCAACATCGAGACGTCACGAAGACCGCGTTTCGCAAGCTGGGGAAGCGTCGTCATCTACAGGCCAACAGTCCAGTCCAGTCCAGTCCAGTCCAGTCCAGTCCAGTCCACTATTATCTTGCGACTCCGTCGCGCTGTGGCAACTGCTGCGCAGTTGGGGCGTGGACCTTCTACTGGATGGACTGTGGCTACTACCCACTCGGGAAGGTCGAATTCTCAACCGGTATCTTTTGGTAATGAACACAATATAATTTTCGATCGTGCTGAGTTCACCAGTTTATAGTATCCAAGCCACACGACGTAACTTATATAACAGGCATATGCAGCACAAATTACACAGTTGACGCAGGGGGAATGCAACCTCGGTAGACCTGTACAGTCCTCAGAGAACACTAGTAACATCATGTATATAAACAGAACAGTATAAACAGAATGGGACTCATATATAGAAATTATACCCAATTGGGGTGTGCGTGCCTGTGCACAGAGACTTGTCGCTATCCACTCGTTGCGAAATAGACTACTATAGGAGGGGCCGAGAAAGAAAAGATAGGCCTCTACTGGGTGGCCGAGTCGCAAGACAATTCCATCCAACATACGCAGTGGCAGAATACACATCGTAAACTATAGAGTGGATCCAAGATCGGGATGATTACGAATCAGGCAGTGAGGCAGTAGAATCGAGAAATCACGTTGCTGACGGTCGACCCAGTAGAAAAACGAAAAAGCATACAGCGGTATTACAAGAACGGTATTTTATTGAAGTGCTAGAAAATCAACTGTACGAGGCCCGCGGAGCCAACACGGCAGCTGCAGCCACATGCTTTATCAGATCCATAAATAACAGGTTACAGGAGAGCCACCGCGCCAACGGCAGCAACCAGCACCAGCGCGTTGGCGCCAATGCTGACGGCGCCGCCGGTCTTGACGCTGGACGTGGCTGAGCTCGAGCTCGAGGAGCTGCTGGACGACGTCGAGTTGCCGGACGAGCTGGCGACCACCGACATGGACGAGGCGACCGACGACGCGGCCGAGCTGGAGGCAGCTGCTGACGATGAGCCAGCAGCCGACGTAGACGAGGCAGCAGACGAGGCAGCAGACGTGCTCGAGAGCGACGCCGACACGGAGCCGGACGCGGACACGGAGCCGGTGGTGATGGACACCGAGACGCTGGCGCCCGAGCTGGCGGTGACGCCGCGGCCTACAGCGAGGATCACGAAGTAGGGGCTGTAGTTGGCGTCCGAGTCGTCGTCGACGGGCTCGATCATGACCGAGTACGCCGAGTTCTCGGCGGCGGTCGACGGCACCGCCCACACGTAGCTGCCCGAGTTGGCGATGTCGGACGCGATGGTGCCGACGGTGCTGAGGTCGTCGGCGTCGCCCTCGCGCAGAATCAGGTTCACGTTGCCCGACGTCGTGGGCGTCCAGGTGATGGTGTAGTCGGAGCCAGCATTGACGTACTGGCCGAGGCCAGGATCGATGATGGGATTGTCGGTGCTGCCGCCAGACGGAGCGCTAGCAGTGCTCGAGGCGGTCGTCGTGGACTGTGCGAGCGCCCCTGCGGCGACCAGAATCGAGCCAGTGACATAACGGATGAAATTAACCATTGTGAAGTGGGTGTGAGGAAGCGGAGCCCCCCAGGCAGCACGCCAGCTATTTATATATTGCCAAGATTGGCGCTGGCGCTCGTTCCTCCCCCTGACGCCATGCATACGCATGCCCACGCACGGTCGGCCGCGCTATAGCCAACGAGGGGCTGAAAAAAAAAAGCACCCGGCTCAGAACAGTCGCCTGCAGCCGCCAGCAGGGCAGGTCGAGACCGGCACCTCGAAACAGCGGGGAGCAGTCAAACCGCGCAAAAAGTCGCAAAACTCGGGGCAGTCGCTGCACTCACAGCATACACGCGCATACCCGCTGCATCGGGCGGCTACTTGCGGTCACACGCACAAACAGGGGGCCTCAGAAGTCTGTGACTCGTCGAGCACGCCCATCGAACATGTCGAACCCGATCGCCCATGCGTCAGGGTAGGGGCTGCACACCTTAAAGTGTACCAAATTTAGACCACGACCGTGTGTCGGGGGCCGTTTGCAGACGCCAGTGGGTCCGCCCGCGCCTGCAACACCACCAACCGCGAAATTGCTGTCTTACCGGCTAATAATAGCCCGTGGCGTGCCCGCTCTGCACCTGCTGTTGTGGTTGTTCCTGCTCCTCGGGGCCGGTCAGTGCTCGAGCTGCCTTTTCTGGCTGCACCCCGATCAGGCCTCACCGTTTCTTCCCCTATTTACGTCTTACCCAAACAGGCAATTTTGACATGCATGTGCATGCGTTTCCCCTTAAAACCGGCAATATCTGACGTCGCTCGACCGTCCTCGACGTCAGTCCGTCTAGTCCACCGTCTAGTCCACGTCTAGTCCACCATCTAGTCCAGTGTGGTACTGGGTGGTTGTGGTTGTGGTTGTGGTGCTTACAAGTCCATATGGTTGCGTGCTGCGTTGGGATTGCCAAAAACGACGTGCCGTACTCGGCGGATCTCGTCTGCCAGTCCTGCTGCTGGTCCGCCAGACGGTCGTAATTGCGACTGTTCTGCCAGCCAGCCGACAAACTCGTCCTCAATTGGCACTGCGCTGATATCGTGAGCGTGTTCCTTCATTGCAGCCAGCGTCTGGAGCGTCGTCAGCCGCGACTGGGCTGTTCCACTAGAGCCTACCAGCGATTCCTGGAACAGAAGCGCCCACTGCTGCAGCTCTGCTAGCCGCCACGCTGCAAACCCGTCACTGCTGGTGACATCACCACTAGCATCCTGGCTGTCGTCGTAGTTGCGCGTTTCTGCGGTACCTGTCCGGTCCATGACGTAGTCGGTGACGAAGTCGCAGCACCGCACATGGCAGTGGGGAGACCGCCGGAATAGCGTCCGCAGCACCTCGCCGCCGTCGAGCTCCACAAACCGCTGCAATGCATCCCGGCTCCCGAGCGCTGCTGACACCACGTACAGCAGCCTCGTCTCGAGCCGGTGGTCCTGCTCAGACTCCAGAGTAGTGAGCAGCACCTGCATGACGTCCATAGACCTGTACGTGTCGAACACCACGCGCTGCGCGTCTGGATTATTGCGCAGACACGCGCCCAGGATCTTGGCTGCGATGTCTCGCAGGTCGGGCTCATTAGTGCGGTTCGTCAACACGTCGACCAGCAATGGCAGCGCCTGCTCAGCGATCTGGGGCCCGTACTCAATATCGTGGGCCAGCTCCGACATTTCGTAGAAATCCTCCACCGTCGCCAGCTGCCGTGTTGGAAGGTCGCCCACCTGCCCCGCCTCCACCACCACGGCACTGTCAGTATCGGTGACCACCACAATCGACTTGTCTTCATTGTCTTGCGGGTCCAAAAGCTTGGCTTCTTTCTCGCCAGTCGCCAGGTTGAGTCGCACATGCAGCCCCGCAGGCAGCTCGTCGTCTGGCCCTATCGATTTCCATTCAGTAGTGGGCTCGAACAGACTACCAAGCACCCACGCACACCCACACAATACTGCTATCCACTGACTCAATTTTGCCATTTCGTAGCAAGTGAGGTTTGGTTTGGTCCGAAACCACATCTGCAACGTACATGAGGCGCCGATCCTGAGATGATCAATGTATGTCTCTTGCGCGTAGCATCTAACAATATGTCTTGCGACTCCGTCGCGCTGTGGCAACTGCTGCGCAGTTGAGGCGTGGACACTACAGGCTACAACGTACAAAGACGAATTTAATGGTTTTAGAAATTCGAATAAAATACAAATACCGGCCACAAATTGCATAGATGCGCTATAGTATCCACGCCTCAACTGCGCAGCAGTTTCCACAACGCGACGGAGTCGCAAGATAAGTGTTTTCAGTGGTTCTTCTCCCATCGAGGACCAATATTCGATTGCATCATATCAGCTTTAGTCTGTAAAATCTAACCTCTGCTTTGCTCTGTATTTGATGTGAAATTGCATAGATGCGCTATAGTGTCCACGCCCCAACTGCGCAGCAGTTGCCACAGCGCGACGGAGTCGCAAGATATGTGTTTCAGTGGCTCTTCTCCCATTGAGGACTAATATTCAATTGCATTACAACATTTCTAGTTTGTAATGCTCTGTTCAGTGCTCGATATTGATTTCAGGAGTTATCTGCCAGCCTAATGCGGAAACCCCTAATACCGGATATTCACGACCGTTACGAGATGCCCTTCTACTTGCTTGTATAGCGTGCCATGGACGTGTATAGTGAGACGCGGTTGGCGCTCGACGCTCAGACCCGGCTGCTGGAGGCGCCATTCGAGCACCATTTCAGGTTCAGCCTGCCTGGGCTGTTGGAGGCGCTTGAAGAGGTGGAGAACAGAAAGCGTGTGTACTATCAGACGTTGTTCACCCAGCAGTCGCTGCGAGTTATGTGTGAGAAAGTGCAGGCCCAACTGGACCAGGAGCTGCTGCATCTGGTCCAGCAGAGCAGATCCAACGCCCGCCGTGCGATGGTGGGGGTCGATCCAAAGCTGCTGTCCATTACCATTCCCGACAGTCTGAGCGACGAGGAGCTGGCAGATGTCGTCGACCTGCTAGACGAGGCGGCTCCGCAACGAACTACAAGAGAGTTGTTTGCCCGGTTTGAGGAGACGCGCATGCGACGCAACAATCTCAAGTCAATGAGGGAGCTGTTTGAGCGCACGTTCGGTGGAGATCCCCAGAGTGCGCTGGCTGCCAACGGTCTGGCTGGAAACAGTGAAGAACTAGCTCAACAATTGGATACACTACAGAAGCTATGTGACTCGCTGACTGCCAAACTTCACAACAACCCGGCTAAGGCTGCTGGGCTTGTGCACCACCCCAACACTGTCGCTGAGGCCGACGAGCAGGCTCGCAAATACAAGCACCTGGTGTCGAACAACTTTAACGATATATAGCCCAGTCGAGCAACTTGGGATTGCCAAGCACAGATGCATGACGATGAACAACGTCGACGATGTATCGTCTTTAGTCGATTTCGTCGAGAAACTTGGGGTTGGCGGCAATGCGAGAGCGGAACTTGGCCCACCAGTCGTCAAACACTTTCATAGGCACCTTGCCGTCAGGGGTCGTGAATCCGCTGAGAAAGTTGTATGCATGCAGCACGATTTTGTTGGCGAGCACCGATATGTTCTGGGCATCTGACGGTGCTGGAGGAACGAGGATTCCACCCGTAGAACCGCGTGCTTCCTTCATGCTCTGGAGGGCCGTTTCTATGCCCTGAATCGGCTCAATGGATATACCGACCATAATATCCATCTGCTCCACAATGACGTCCTCGTCCACCATCTCGTCCATGTCTGCAAAGGCGACTTGGGACGTCGAGCTGTTGTTGATTTTGAAGATTGCCGACGGCTTGTCGTTGGTGAGCGCTCCCAGCAATTGGAAGTCCTTACCTGGCAGCTGGAAATACACCGAGGCGCCCATTCCTAGTGGGATTGATGCTGATTGTGAGTCAAAATGCCGCTGGGTGGCTGCCACTTACCGTCTGGCAGCAGAAACACCACCAGGTGGTTGACTCTGGCGCCGTCCTTGATCTGTGCGACATACTTGAGAGGCTCCACCTGTTGGACAGTCTCGACTTGGGGTTAGCAGTTGTTTTGAGAGATGTATTTCGACCTACCAGCACGACCTGAACATATGATGCCAAACATTGATGGATGGTTCTCACCAAGCTGATGGTGTGGTTGAAGTTCGATGGGGCTCGCTACCATACAAAACGGGGTTCGGGCTGCTCTGCTAAGGTTTCCTAAAAATTTCACGGGCGACAAGAAGCTTGGTTGCTTGAACGGTAGCAACCAGTCGATACAGCTGCCCCAGAGTGACACCAGGGCAATACATATTTCTTGACCACACGTCTATCCACTGTGGCCAAGCAAGAAGATTCTGGGATATACTTTTTAGCTATGTATCATCCATCCACAGTGATCAAGCAATAACATTCTGGGATATACTTTTATAGTATTAATTTTGCTTGATTCTGTTTGGTCATTCCATTATCCACGTAGACGCGTGCCCTCCAAATACTCTCGACACACTGCTGTCCGACAATTGATGCTTCTGCGACTTGTCGGACGTCCCTAGAGGCCCACAATTGCCGTGCTCTCCCCAGCCCCATGCTAACGGATGGCCCGATTCTGATATTGCTACTACGTGCTCGCTACCCACAGATACTGTTTGATAACTTCCTCCAGATTGTATCTGGTTATGGCTGTTGTTGCCCCACGAACAGAGCTGCTTGTCGTTCAGCAGCACGTGGATTGTCGACCAGCCTGATCCGAGCCATCGAAACCCATTGGCATTTTGTATTGTCTGCGGAATACCTGATTGGAGTCCCCACTTGTCGGACCCCAATACTTCAATGTATCCGCTGTCGCAGCACCCTATCACAGTGAATTCTCTGCCACAGTCAACATGCGATATTCGCGCCCCAGTGCGTTGGTAGACCAACACAGGCTTGTCGCAATTGCCTTGATTGTGCGGACCAAGTTGGCCCTTACGGCCAGCACCCCACCCCCATACTGTATTATCGCTCAGAAGAACTACTGAGTGCGCTACTCCACAGCTTATTTGTTCAACTGTAGTCCCTGGCGGCGGGAAGTCAGACACCTGCGTCAGTGGAAGACTGTCGCTGATCATGCCGACCCCGAGCTCGCCGTTGGGCCCACTTCCACAACTAAGTATTTGGTTGCTACTAGTGACGAGCACAGAAAACTGCCATCCAGCTCCGACAAGCTTAATGTCCTGGGCTATAACAGACGGCGTAGCTACTACCGACGAAGGACTGGCAGCTCCAAGCTGGTTGTAAGAGTTATCACCACATCCAAAAGCCTTTCCAGACTCAGACAGAAAAAGCGTGTGATTTCCGCCACTAGCAATCGTCTCGATCTCTTCGTCTATAATAACTGGCTCTGGTATGTGCACGTCGGTGTCATGACCGACGCCCAGCTGGAACTGGCTGTTCGACCCGAGTGCCGTCAGCATCGAGATGATTTGACGGGCAACTCGAAGCTTAAGACCAACACTGCACGCACAGACGCGGTTGTTTCCGGTTTTAGCGGTTTGCTACCAGATATATATTCTAATGCTAAACTTCAATAGTAGAGACTAGCGTCTGATCTCTCCACACATAACTCTCACCCCCTCCCCCCCCTGAGCTGGTCATGTGACTTACCCTCCCGTGCACTTCACCCGTAAATTTCAGCTTGACCAGTCTGATTGGATATACTTCTAACATGTTCAGGCCAGGAATTCGAGTTGCCAGCCAGGCGCGAATGCCAACGCGGGTATTCAGCCGAGGTGCACACCATGAGCATTATGGTCCAGAAGAGCGTGAGTATTTTTTGCTCTTTTTGTGAAGAAGTGCAACGGCAGCTTCTCGTTAACATCCAACCACTAACATTTAGCGCTTTTCAGAAAGTCAGTTATTTGGACGTTTGCCATTGGAAGCACTTTCTTGGGTCTAGTCATTTACGACGGCTATTTCGCCAAAAAATCGTCCAATAAGTCGGTGATTGGAGACTGGCTGATTCCTACATATCCTTCAAGGGCCCAGCGCCAAGAGCAGTTGAATATGAACATCGCAGCTGCTGCGCGCCAGAGAGAAGAGATGGTATTGCTTCTGAGTCCCAAAAACACCCGCAATTTCGAAGAGAATTACAGTGCTGCTCCTGTCCCTGAGGGTTCACACCGAGGAAACGCTGCTGGAAGCCTCTTGGATACAAGTAAAATCGACAAGAGACGACCGCGTACTGAGATTGTCGAGAAACTCAAATAAGCATTCCATCTATCAGGCCCGTCCAGTCGGCAGCATCATGTGCTTTTTTTCGTTGGGAGTTTCCGCCGACTGGCTTTGCAACTGAATTGATATTAGTATGACATAGAACTAGTCTAATATGAATTATGACTGATACATTCTAAATCCTGCTTTGCATTCTATGAACCAGCGACAGCACCAAATGCTTTTTCTGATTGATCGGTCTCGCGACGGAGTCGCGAGATGCCTCTCAATCCAACTCAATCCAACTATATATCTTGCGACTCCGTCGCGCTGTGGCAACTGCTACGCAGTTGAAGCGTGGATCTTCCCGACTGGTTGTCATTTGGTACTTCATTTTGCTCGAGACTTTCTTACTACAATTTAAACAGTAGAACTCATAGTGTCGCAGATGCACTATTAAATGAAGTTTCTTCTGATTCATATAACTGAATTGATCTATTAGTATTACATAGACTAGTCTAATATAAATTATCGCTCGACGCGCCTCCAAGACACCTGTTTGACACCTTGAGGAACCAGAGTGCAGCCGAATAGAGCTGAAGCTTTCACCAAATCAGACACTTGCGGTGGCACTCTTGATATCGTCAGACTCTTGTTTGATACCATCCGAATCAGATTCGTGCTTGACATGACTCGTGTCGGATCCGCCATTGGCACTGTCCGCAAAGTCGGATACGGTGCCACCGTTGGTTTCCTCCTTTAGCAAGTCGCGCTTCTTATCCTGTTGAAACAACATGGTCGCAACCAATGATGCATTGACCTGCTCGGCTTTCTCGCTCTCGGCTTCGTCGCTCACACTTCTATCTAGAGCCAGTTTTGTATTTGCAAGCTGGAGAATATTCTCCTCTATAGTATCCCGACTGATGAGTCTTATGACCTGCACTTCTCGAGTCTGGCCAACCCGGTGAGCTCGATCTTCAGCCTGTCTATCGTCGTGGGGGTTGAAGCTCAAATCATGGATAATCACCACATTCGCGCATGCCAAGTTGATACCGAAACCACCAGCCTTGGTTGACAGTAGGAAAACTGTAATGTCTGTCTCTTCATAATACTTGTCTATCATTTCCTGTCGAATTTCCACAGGAGTCGACCCGTCAAGCCGGAGGAACGAGATGTCCATCTTGTTGAGCACTCGCTCTAAAATATCAAGCATCTGAGTGAATTGGGAGAAAATCAACACCCGGTCTCCATTTTTCTTCATTCCTGGCAGCAGCTTCTCAAGTTTGCCAACCTTGCCAGACGTCATCCACTTGTCTTGAGACAGCATGTGATGGCCAATACTGTCCGGGAAGTTTTCACACAGTCGGTTTAGCTCAAAGTCTGTCATGACCTCCATATCTTCATAAATATACTTCTCACCGGCAGCCTTGTATCGCTCCTCTTTCATAATTTCCTTGGCCATCTTTTTCAATTTCTTATCCGTGTAATGCCGTCGGAATAGCAGTGGATGGATTGACGCCTTTCGCAATTGCATTAGAACATTGCCAACATTCTTTCCAGTCGCTTCACCTGCATCTCGCAATGCAATGAGTGCTCTGCTTGACTCGAGCTCATTATCGTATATAGCCTTCTGGTCCTCTGACATATCACAGAACTCAATGGCGTGCGACTTCTTAGGAAGATGACTCAGAACCTGATCCTTCTTTCGTCGTAGCACAAAGGGGGTCATCATCGTTTTGGCCTTTGTGATGCGCTGTTCCGACAACAGAGGGTTCGTTGAGCCGGCAGCGTCATCGGTCGCCTTTGCCTTGTGTTTGAAAACTTCTGCAAGATCTTCTCGGCGCGAGTTGAAAATATCCGGCAAAATAAATGATAGCAACGAAGCGAGCTCTCGGAGGTTGTTCTGCAATGGTGTGCCAGTAAGCAACAGTCTGAAGTTTGCTTTCAACTTCATAAGCTTGTTATAGCGTTCCGATGCACTGTTCTTGAGCAAGTGACCCTCATCGTAAACACAGACATTAAACTTGAGAGACTTCAGAAAGCTCGTGTCGGCTTTGCCTCCACATGCCAGGTTATAAGTTGTGACCATGATATCGAACTGAGCATTGGTGGACAACAGCTGGTCTCTGATCTGCTCTCGCTCGGGCTGAGAACCATAGTATGGCTCCACCACCAATGTAGGACAAAACCGGTTGATCTCTCGCAGCCAGTTCTCCAGCGTGGAGGCTGGAACGACCACAAGATGAGGACCGCGATGTCCGATTTCCTTTAAATGGGCCACGAATGCAATCACCTGGCAGGTCTTTCCAAGTCCCATCTCATCTGCCAAGATGCAGGATAGACCCTTGTTGTAAAGCAGTGAGATCCAATTCACTCCCACCTGCTGATAATCCTTGAGCTCCACGTTTTCCGACAGCAGTGCTGGCTTTTCCGAGAAATACCCAGACTTTTTCCGCTCAGTTATCTGATCCTTATCGCCGTCATCGGGCACTTCAGTAATTTCGAGCTCAGCTTCTGTTCCCAGAGTGCTGACTCCCCATGCTTTGATCCCTGCTGACACCTCCTCTCCGAGCTCTGCACACTTTGCGATCAGCGAGTCCACCGCTTCGTATCCGCGTAACATCGAGGCACCAGCATCGACGATTTTTTCACCAACCGTCTTCTTGGCTCCTCCGCGTCGCTTGACAGGTTTGACTTCAACTTGCTCGTTCACGGATCTCGCAGCAGACAGAGAGTGGAACGGTCGTGCATCCACCAGCAACTGAGCATGCTCCTCTGAACATGAGGAAATATCAATAATATCTCCAACTTCTGCAGTGTTAAGGAATTGTAGCAGCCTGACTTCGAACTCTGCACGCCCAGCATCATAGTAATCTTCGCCAGAGCTGTCATCCGACACTGGATAATCATCTTCAAACGACGACGACTTGACAAGCTTTCGCTTCTTCGGCAAGGGTGCTGACTGTCGAAAGTTATTCTGATACATGAAAAAGTTGGGATCAGCCTGGGTGCTGAACGGACGATTGTTGACCGCACTAAACTTCTCCCTGATGGACTTTGCAGGACGTGCAACCTCGCGTTTAGCCGTCATAGCTGCAGGTGCATATCGAGGCATCGGCTCACCTGTCCTCTGCAGTCGCTCGGTCTCCATTTTGAGTAGTGAAGAAAGCCAGTTCGCAGCAGCATCGTAAGTCTTGTAGACCTTCACAGCCAGATGGACAGTTTCTGGTGGCATAGTCTGAAATACTTGACAGAGATGGGCCGTGATCTGCTCTGGGGAACTGAACTGCTGGCCATAAGGAACGGGAAACGGCTGTCCATACATTGGATGGGCACCAGGAGGGGGGTACATGTTTGGTGGCATGTTTGGCGGGTATTGCAACGGCATGCCTGGCATTCCTGGTCCTCCCATAATCGGACCTGGTGCTGCACCATTTCCATGGCCATTTCCATGACCATTTCCAGGACCATTTTGCATATGTATAACTCCTTGTATACTCCCATTTGCATATCCCTTAAAAGTACCACCCTGCCCATTGTACGCGAACCGATCAGCAAGAGACCCATTAGCAGACGGTCCTGGTGCAGCACCCTTTTGCTGCGAAGGGCCACTGTAATGGATCGAACCAGCCGGAGCATTCCCATTCTCCGACTTTGACTTGCCAGCACCAGAGAATAACATAGGAAACGGCGAAGGCTCGGCACTGGATGCTCTTGAGCTTACGGATTCGCTGCGCTGGTCCTGCCGGCCATTTTGGGGCCCGACGCGATGTACTGATGTTGGACGCTTCTGCTGGAGCAAGCTTCTCGCCTTATTGACCGGTGAAGCTTCCCCCGATACCTGGATGACTGGATCAGCTGCGCCGTTGGCCGGCTGCTTGGTCAGGTCGTCGGCCATTTTCACGCGTCAGACGTGAAATCGATACCCTAAATATGAACACGCAACACGAAATAGCTATAGTCGTTTGGCAAGGTCCCCTTAAACAGCACCGTCGATGTAGAACGAAAACCCGCTATAAACCTGCCAAGTATTGCAAGTTTTATTCTAGTTGATCCGACCAGACGTTATTAGAGAGTTGCCCTGTCTGATAGTGGTTATAAAAAATCCTGCAATTATGCATCGCAGCCGCGTGGGTACGGCGTTTGCCTGAAAGGGGAACAGCACCAGTATGCTAGTGTTCCGAGGTCAGCTCTGTGCTGACGCTGCTGGCCGAACTAATACCGGTATAATATTTACCCGGAACCTTCACTCTTCCAGCTAGTGCTTCTCTTGATTACTGGCTGGTTTTATTACTTGTTCTAAAGTTAAGGTTTACCTTAATTACATCTTTGTCACTGAGCTGGATTTGAAGTTAGGGTTTGAGACGCGCCTTGGTGTGATACCTGAGCAGAAGGTTCTATGTTTCCCTCCTCTCTATTCTGGTCTTTTCGATATACGAAGCATGTACAAATGCTTTAACACACGACTTTTCCCAATACAATTGACTTGGAGTCTTTGCGACAGCCTTATTTGTGCTGTTTTCACTCGCCTTCGTAATGCATCGTTTTATTATAAGCTCGAAAGCCTATCTCCGGAGTACCCTTGCTTGCCAGTCTTGGTAATTCTAAAAGCTTTTGGAACCACTTTCAGCGGACCGATGACGTTTAGTTCCCTGCAAATCCGCTTACTCGTTTGCAGGTCTATTATATTCTACTGTAGTCAAGCTTCCATGGGCCGCATTAGGCATCGAGGTCCCCTGCATCATGCAGAGATCTGCGTCATTTCGTGCTGCGCTCTGCTTAAGCTATCTGTCAGACCACATGCCGACCATAGTAGTAATTATGTCGGCGGTCACGCATCACGAAAGTCTAAAAGGTTAAATCCAAGCTAGACTCCAAGTCAAAGGTGGGCCTTAGATACCCGAGGTTTTCTGCGCTGTTTGTATAGGAACAATATCCTTATTATGTTACCAGGCCATTGCTACATACGGACTGCTTTGCAGTATTACAAGCAATTATTATTATTAATTATATGCGGCCTTCCCAACCATAAAGTGTACCTCGATACAGGACATGAAAACAAAAGATAAAGATTCCGTTCTGTGGATAGCACATGCTTTATATTCTTAACACTTCAGACTACGATCTGCCGCTGTTGCTTGTTCAAAAGTCAAGTAGAAATTCTATAAGAAAACTTTATAAAAAATAATCTTTCTATTGTTTTCAAATTTCATCTGCTATTTTAACACGATATTTAAATTTGATTCGTTTCATAGCAGGCCAGCGCTTCACACTTCCAACATGGAGATGAGCTGGATATGGGCTTACACTTATAACGGCAAACGAGACACACCGGCACAGCCATTTTTTGGCTGTGGGTTATATAATTCAGTCCAGACCTGGATATGATATGAGTGCTATTCTATCATGGCACTGAATTGGCGGGGTCGATGTCTGGTTTCGTACTTCTGCCTAGTTCTACGTCTATTACAAGTAAGCCATTGTGTTTTTTCAAAAAGTAGTATTTCGGTATGTTCCCATCTGCCCCTTTCCAGCTTATAAGGTATCATAAACTAACTTATTAAAAATATTACGGTTTTTAGAGTTATCTAATAATATCTTGAGCTATGCACATGCATGGGCTCATTATATTGATGGATCTCTACATGGAGTACCGCCGCATCTTCGCTTATCAAGATCAAAACGGATCTGACCTGCCGACACCATCACGGAAGCAGCTGGCTGGAACCATGTTCTCTTCCGAACTAGGAATCCACAAGCAGTCACGACAGAAGTCGTGCCATGCGTGCGTCAAAGCAAAACGGCGATGTGATAAAACTCGACCAGTATGTACGCGCTGTATTCAGATGGGAAAAACGTGCCTCTATTCCGAAAGTCCTCCTGATTCTATTGAAATCCCTGATATTGACCAGCACGGCACATTCGGAGAGCTGTTCTTCGGTAGTAGTCAGCGGCAACAGCGACGCTCCATTAGCTCAAATCAAGGTAACAACACTCAACTAACGGGATTTGTGGACGAATCAGGTGGGCGGCTCTGGAACAGTACTGCGTTGGATGCCAGCTCCGATATAGTATCTTCAGGAGGTTTCAATGAACCGAACTTTAAAAAACGGGATAAAAGTTATAATGTTTTGGCTGCTATGTCGCCATTCTATTCGTCCATGGGAGCCTTGGATCACTCGATATTTTCAGTTTCGTCGACCGAAGCGTCGACAGGCACAGAAATCTCCCTTGACGACATGCGCTTGAGTCCGCAGGCATTTCCGATAACTACCACTCTGCCCTACTCGCGAATGAAGCCTATTATGAATATCTTGAAGTCGTTTCCTAACCTCTTGATCCAACAGGGCAGAACTCCATTTATCAATCCAAGCTTTTATCGTGAATCTACGTGCTGTGGAAATGGAATCCTGCCTACCCCGATCCAAGACCTTCATGCTCTGGTAGCATTATATCTGGCCAAGAATGATTTGAGTGAAGAAATGGTGATAACGATCATAGAAAATAAGGCAGCGAATTACTTCCCGCGGAGAAACCTTACATTGTCTGAGCACTTGTCTCAGCTACAGCTGCTGACAATGCTGCAGATCATCAGGCTTTTAGATGGTGATATCCGAATGCGATGTGCAGCCGGAAGGGATATGGATGACTTCGAATGGTGGTGTGAGAGTCTACACACCAGATGTCAAGATATTCTCCCCATAGAAGCAGATGCTTCGATGTGGGCGTCTTTAACATCGAAGCACGTTGCGGATCTCGAAAACTCATGGCCCCACTTTATGTTCGCAGAGTCATTAAGACGAACATTGATAACTGCCACGATACTGCGCGGGGTGTTCGCGCTGTTGCAAACTGGGTGGTGTGGAGTGAGGGAGACAGTCCAAGATTTGCAGTGGACGGCGCAAAAAGCGCTATGGGAGGCAGATAGTGAATGGAAATGGGCGTCTGCCAAAGCGACCAAGGAGCCATATGGAATCATTGAACATGACTTTAATTACTTATTCAAGCATGGCTCGTCTGATGACATAGATGAGCTTGGAATGGTCATGATTATAGCCTATACTGGTCTTGAAGGGTATGAACGATGGACCAGCCCGATACCCGCCAAAGACGCACCATTACAGCAGCAGCCCCAGCAGCCCCAATTTGCTTTCTAATATTTATTGTTTTATAGAAGACGAGTTCTTGTTCCGACACCGATTTCATTTGTTTTGATAAATTTGTTTACATTAATTTGGATCTATTTTCACATTCTGTGGCAGGCTCTCGTCTGCATCACTTCCACGGATCTGTTAAACTGCTGTGTACTGGGCGGAACGTCCAATGAGGGGTTGGCTGTGAAAAAATCATTGGGGTGAAGTCCAACTTTGAGAATTTCGCAGGGCATAACGGGGAAGTCCTCTACACGAGGATGGTGAGTCAGTCCAAACGAGTGCCACAGCACAACGTCTTCATTCCGAACGTTCTCATTACGTTCAATGGCCTGCTGGACACCATCGATCTCTTTGGCTGACTGATTGGTCCATTGGCCTCCAGCATAGAATTCTTGGTCCTTGTATTTTGTGACCCAAAAGTGATGAGTGGCAAAAGCAGCTCGTGATCTTGCAACTGTTCCTGGAGGAGCTAGAAGAAGCGCAGTAGGGGCAGCCGCCAATTTAAATCCAACAGGGTTGCCAGAGATGGGATTGATAACGTTCTCGTTGACAATTTTCACGTACCTGTTGGTCTCAATCTTGGCATCAAATGCACTTGACTTCTCGACATAGTACTTCTGATTGTAGAAGCCAGTTCCTTTGGGGTTCTTATCGCCAGGAGGGTCAAGGGCAGTCTCTTGGACTGAAACCGAGTTGCTGTACCCGTCAATAGCCGGGTCGATACGCATGCTGAAAATGTGCTGGTGCGAGGTCGCCAGCACGCTAGGGGAGACTATAGTGCCGTATTTCGACTTCTTACCGGCATCGATGTACTGGGTGGATACAATGCCGGTAGCTCTGATTTCCATCTGGATGTTTGCAGCCTGGTCCAAATGCCAAGCGAAAATATACTCGTAGTTACCGACAGTCAAGATAGTCTGAAGAACAAGTATGCGTCGTCGAACAATGGCCGGCTGGCTGGTTCGATAGTTGGTGTGTTTCCACAGGATACCGTCGTCTTGCTCGTGCATGCAAATGACACTCTTGCGAGTTGTGACATCACCGTTTGACTCTACCAAGTTGCCATCAAAATACTTGATCACACCAAGGCAATCGCATCCAAGTGCAAGCTCGTTGGCACAGCGTCCACCACCCATGTCTCCAAAGTCAAATGCCATTTTTCTGTGCAATGGTGGTCGTGGATCACCGTACGGCACGGCCATTTCGGACATTGACAGTCTGTAAAACGTGTGACGACCGTCATAATCAAGGTCGTATAAAACCATACCTTCTCGGGGGTTGAATCCCACTCTGAACCGCCACTTCTGCCACTTTACGAGGTTTCCCTCTTCGACTGTGAAGGATGGTCCGTCTGGCTGCAGAACGTTATAAGGCTTGAGATCAGTCCTCATGGAGGGCTGGAGATCAGGAAAGTATTCACAACCCGCACATGACTGGAGCACGCTGGATCCGTCCTGCCTAGTGCTATAATTGATGGCGTGTACATCGTCGTCATCCCCACCAGTTGCGACCCAGTCTACCCGAGTAAAATGTTGTTCCAGAATGTCATAAACCGGCACAAATGGAAGAGGAAATGCATATATGTTGGACTCGGGGTGGTTGTTCTTGGGATCTCGCGAGTACATGAGGAACATCATATACCTAGGCACATTCCCTTCCTCGTCACATCCATACATCCAGCCGTCTGCTGTCATAGTCTTGAGATCGGTGACTCCACACTTTGCAAGCGCATTCAGCACCATTGGCTCTTTGAACAGATAGTCCCTCTCGATGGCTCCTGCTTCGTCCTGATCCATTGGAGGATGGATTCCTTGGTTGAACCGCTTCGTTTTCAGGACTTTCTGTGATGCAAGATCAATCCACATTTCTTCTGCACGCTTCTCGTCCAGAATATAATAGATGCCATAGGCAATTCTAGGAGGAGGAGCGATCGGCCTGCCAGCCTTTTCTGCTTCAAGGTATCGCACCATCAAAGCTTTGGGAGGCTCTTCAGAATGGACCGACTTAATATGCAGCAGTTTTCCGGGGTAATAGGCCCTCAGGATGGAGACTGCCGTCTTCAGCTCCGAGGTAGTAAGCTGGTCTAGTGGGTGTACCATATTGAAGTGATGACAGTTGCAAACAATAGATCTAACTGTGGATACTCGGTTCCTTTTATATTCACCACGATGGATTTGGCTTCAATAGTTTTGGGAGCGCGCTGAATGAAGCTATTTCCTAATTTGGAAGTTTCAGGCGGCCCCTGCGATACCCCATCTCGTATCAGCCACTAAAGTTGGTCTTCGAAATAGATGAGTCTTGCGCAGATAGACGCCGCTGTGGAGTCATCTCGGCTGAGACTGCCGTGGCGGTACATGCTGGTGGTGAACTGATTTCTATAGCGGCCAACGCGAATACCATTTGACTAGTAAATGCGAACAGTAGGTGTCTTTGAATTGTCTTTATTGAACAATAAGCCTTTGTGGTTGGGACAAGGAAGACTTGTATATAACTCATCATGAACAATTCTTTACTTCTCTCGTTCTTTTCAGTCACAATAATACCAGCATTTTACCAAACTGAATTCATGTAGTCGCATCCAGATGCCTAAATAGGACATATATGTTCCACTCTGGGTGGCAGTCGGCTACTTTGTCAAATAAGAAATGGCTGATCGCTGCATCTGGCTGGTCTGATTTGTTTTCGGAACAGCGTTTCCGTATCGTTGAGGTTATCTTGCGGACAACACGCCCGATGATGTGCCAATTAATAAAACTTTAAAAAATAAACATTGTGCTCAACATGAGATAATGCCGGGCCACAGTTAGATTTCACGTGTTTGCACCTCTTCTATATAGAGTCAATAAAGCTTTTGCACCACCATCTAGTATGGTCCACTAATCTAAACAAAAATTGATATAGGTTCTTGGTTAGTGCAGACCACACCATCAGTGTACTCGCCTCAACTGCGAAGCAGTTGCAACAGCGCGACGGAGTCGCAAGCTATGTACCGAAATTACTGGAATTATCTTGCGACTCCGTCGCGCTGTTGCAACTGCTTCGCAGTTGGGCTGGGATTCCGCTGCTACGTGTAATATACTTAGATTTGAATTATGCGAGACCGTGACCTGTGTGACTGAACCCGTTTGCTAGTGTTCCATCAACTGCATATGAATTGTTAGACCACAATTTAGGTGACTTCTTTTTCTGCAATGGCTCCACATTCCCGTCTCTTCTAGAACCTCTTTGGGAAAGCTTGATTCATATCGTCTAGTATTCTGAATGTCAAGCTCATGTGCTTCGATATCAGCATTGTTGAGAGATATTCAATGAAGCTAGTAAGTGTTTCAAGCAGAATTGCTATATTTGCAGGTGATGAAATTTTTCATTGTTAAACGTACCCCGCTCGAAGCGAATATGCCGAAGGGTTTTATTCTCAGCACCACCTTGCTGCCTCCAATTTCCAAGGCTGAATGATATAGAGTCATTGCTTCTTATATCGAGAAGACAGAGTGTGGGGCTATGGCTGAAATTGCAGTTATTCAGCTAACAGCGGCAATCGCAAAAACAACTGTCGAATTAGAAATTCAAGATATAGCAATATGTTTCAGATCGTTTCGACGTGAACTAAAAGCTCGCTGATGATTTTATAATCTGAAACATGCGACTCGATTTCCCTTCATCTATCTTTCTATGCTAACGCTAACTATCATAAGCTTCTTGTATTTCAATGCAAACCATAGTTAAAAAAATTTGCATCTTAAATTTTATTATCATTCTTGTCTTGGCTCCAACTTTACAGATTATTCTCGAATACGTAGTGAAAAAGTCAATCATCTGGGAGCAACCCATTTTACACCAGGTGATTTTCTCCTTAAGTATCGCACCGTTATAACATCTTAAGCAGAGCTACATTGTCAAATTTGTAGTGTGATTCTTTACTGACTGCCAATAATCTAACAACCGTCTCTTTTTTGAATTTTGTTCAGATTCAACTGCGATTTCTCGGTACGGCATTGCTAATTGTCGAAACACAACTGCGCAGCAGTTGCCACGGCGCGACGGAGTCGCAAGATATATGCTGTATCGATATCAGATGTGTATTTGATCTTGCGACTCCGTCGTGCTGTGGCAACTGCTGCGCAGTTGGTTCCTGCATCTGGTAGTTTAGAAGCATACTAATATGCTTGGTCTATTCAGTTGGTAGACAATATCAAGACGAACGCATTACGTTTAATTATAACCGACTACAGTGACGCCAGGCAAGATAATATACACGCAATGAATCTACATTGAATTGAAGTATTTTCAACGACTATTCAATACTACTGACTCAATAAAATACTCCGTACCAAGCTCAATACTAGTCCAATATCGTTAGATAAGCCACATGTTGAAATCATGTTTGAAGCCGTATTTAAAAAGCGCACTACAAACCACCAGTGAATTATCACTACTAATGTTACTACCACGGTAGCGCCCACTTTTGCTGCAAAAAGTGCCCGTGCAAGTTCTCCTTGATCATCATCTGAAACTGGGTGCCTTACTAGCCCGTTTCTGCTAGCCGCAACGGCCATGCATATCGTCCCGATAATGGCAACCGCCGGTGATTTTCTGGTGCCACTCCCGCTACAGTGATATGCACCCACTATCTCTGCCAACCAAAATGCTTGCATTAGCGATAGATAATCGTTCCAACTTCCTCTACTTATAGACGGGCACTCGCCAACAGCTCTGTGATGTCTGGGTCCAGCCACTCGATATCGCCCTGTTCTCCCGCTGCCTCGCCTCCGACCACCGACACGTCGCCCTCCGACAGCCCTGTCAAGCGAAAGGCTATGGTTCAGGCAGAGGCTCCAGCAGGCTCCCCGCCAGCCCTCGCAGCACCACCAGCCAGCAATGGTGAGCTCGCAGCGCCACAACTGCCACAGTCGCCACCGCCCGAGTCGGCCAGCAAAGAATCCGGATCCGCTGCGACGTCCGGATCCGACTCGCGAAGCGGGTCAGGCCCGGATTCCGACCCCGGGCCTGACTCGACCTCGGACGAGAACCTGATGTTCGCCAAGAAGGCAGTTCCCAAGCATTCCCAGACCACTTCGGCTTTGTCATCGTTCTCGTCATCGCACTACACGCCTGGAGAGCGCTCGGACTTGGATCCGCAGCGGAATGTCCAACAACAGAACCAGCACCAGCGTCAGCAGAGCCAGCATCATCAGAGCCAGCATCATCAGAGCCAGCATCAGCATAGTCAGGTTCAGCAGCATCTCCAAGACAAACAGAGCTTTCAGCACGACGAGCAACAACAACCGCAACAGCAATCTCAACAACAACAGAAATCACAACAATATCCACAACAACAGCTACATCAGCAACTACAAGAGCCACAGCAGCTACAACACCAGCAGCTGCAACAGCAACTACAGCAGCAGCACTACCACAATCCGTCGCAGCTGGGGATCTCGTACGAGTGCGAGAGCCCTCCTCAGGTGCCGTCGTCACCGTCCAACAACACGCTGGTGGCTGCCAGTGTAGAAATCGGCACTCATATGCCGTTCACCAAGGCGACGACGAGCTCACGCCCCCCTGGATCCGAGTCGACTGACTCGGACTCGGACGACAGCACCACCAGTGCCAGCGTGGCGCCAGCAGTGCTCAAGAAGACCAGCTCGGTGGCCACTATCGTCCAAGACCCTGCACTGGCGCTGTTCAGAAACGGGCGTCCAGGACCGATCTCGCGGCAGAACTCGACCTACCAGCCAGCTCGCATGCTGTCGACCACCGCGTCTGCAGCCCCCTCGGCCACCACGTCGCCCAATTCCAGCTCGTCGACGCCCAGCGGCGTCAAGACGCCAGTCGACACGCTGCGCACTCGCAGCCAGCTCGACCTGTTCCCGTACATTGGGCTGCGCACCCCCCTCGACACCGCCAGTTCCCGCCAGCGTTTCCAGCAGCAGTCCACCATCTCGCTGCCGTCGTCGCCGTCCCGCGACGTCGAGTTCTCCACCAGTCCCCACCGCACCTTCAGCAACGAGGAGTTTGCTCGCGACACGGACGGAGCTGCTCCGTTCAAACTGCCGCCAAAACAGCTGCGGACCCCTAAAAATCCGCTGTATAGGCCTGCAGTGCTCCGCAAGACGGAAGAGGCCTCGTACTACAGCCGCTACGCGGGCGATTCGATGTATTCGAGCTCTCCCTGGAGCCAGCATGGCTCGCCTAGCGGAGTTGGAAGCGCTGGGAGTGCAGACAGCCGACCGTCTAGTCCAGTGCTGACGAGAGCGCCTCCGAGGTATCACTGGAAGCCCGACTTTGAGCGCGACAGCTGTAAGGAGTGCGACACCAAGTTCACGTTCTTCGAGCGCCGCCACCACTGTCGTCGCTGTGGAGAGATATTCTGCGGGCAGCATATCAGCCATATTGTATACCTGGACCAGAATTTGCATTTTAATTTGGCTGGCGTGGCTTCGAAAGCATGTAGTGGCTGCTACGAGGAGTTTGTGCAGTCCAAGAACAAGCACACCCGCCTGTCAGCCTCCAACCTGGCGATGCTTTCTGGGACTTCTGGCGGCATTCGCGCTAGCAAAACCCCTGAGGTGTCTGTACCAGCCAACCAAGCCGCCAAGCCATTGGTGGCTAGCCAGAATGAAGGAATGGTGGGGTCTGTGCCGGCCGACTGGAGCTGGTCCACCTTCTAGACTTGACCTTTGATACAAGAGGATGACCCACTGACGAGACGGATTACGAGTTAGAACTAATTATAATGATGCCGGTGTAATGCTGGTATACGATGCTACACTAATACGAATAATACAATAATGAAACACTCGTATAGTAGTACTTGAACGAATAAATATTCAACAGCGCAGCAGTTGCTACAGCGCGACGGAGTCGCAAGATATATAGTTCGATTATATTAGATTGAGGTCTTGCGACTCCGTCGCGCTGTAGCAACTGCTGCGCAGTTGAGGCATGGATTCTGCTGGTCACCACTGCAATACCATATCATAATCATGAAGAAACATCCATATGTACAATGGACAGCTGCTACTCAAGAGAGCTGAGGACCTTAAGCGTTGCTGACGACACTCTGCCAATTTGGCCTGCCTCCTTGACGCAGTTCTCCAGACCCTTGGTCAGAGACGACAGATAATGCTTGACAAGCACGATCCGTGATGGCACGTCTTCAGTGATAGAGTCGTCCGAAGCAGCGGTCGAAAAAAGCCCCATACCTGCAAACGGACCATGTTTGGCAGGCATCAGAAACTTTTCAGTGTCAGAATGATGCGAGACGATGCGACGAGTTCCTGCCAAGTCCAAACTTTCATCCAGTCCCACTCCCAGCAGCTTGTTGAGCGATGCTACATGGTTGAATTTGGTCTTGGACGCACTGGACCCAAACGAAAGGCCTGTAGTGACAGAAGACGATGCAAGTTTCTTGGTTGACTCGTCGTCTAATGGCCAACCGAGCAACGGAAAAAAGCACTTGACAGTCTTTGTCCAGCACAGTCGCACTACCTGTGGTCCTGCGTGGTCGAGCATGATGTTGAGGAAATCAGTGCTCTGCGACCGGATGTCGGGGCTGATATGGGTCATGGCTGAGTGAATATACAGCATGACAAAAGATGCATGAGACGGAAGACTAGCCGCTATCGTCGGGGTTCCTAACAACTCCAGAAGAGCATCTCTCACCGACTTGGACGGGTCAACCACCAGTGGAGACACAGCAGCAAATACCGGCTTGATATGGCCCTCCTGTCCGCCAATATTAGACCTGATGAACACGAGCGCTTCCTTCCTAGTAGTCGCCGAATGGTGCTTCAGCAAACCCATATATCGCTGAAAAGCTGCTTCATTGGTGCTGTCCTTTACAAGGCTCTGAGAAGGAAGATTGATGGCTGCTGTTAGTCGAACTCGCTCATTTGACATCCATGGTACAGGATCTGGTTTTTTCGCGACTCCCTCGCGCTGTGGCAACTGCTGTGCAGTTGAAATTGTGGACACTGAGGTTTCAGTCGGTTGCTGACGCTGGAAAGATCCAAATTCAACTGCGCAGCAGTTGCAGCAGCGCGACGGAGTCGCAAGACTATTCAACTAAGTGTATGCTGTGCAACACACAGTAGTCTTGATCTACATACATTTGGCGACAAACGATGTATCTGTGTGACTAGTGGCGGTTGGCTTGGTTTTCCCCACTCGAAGCTTCTGCTTCTAAATATTAGCTAGTTCTTTGTCTTTTAAAAACCGTACCGTAAAGTCCTTCTTCTTCTCCTTCCGTTTTTTCGACACCATCGGTACTATTTTTTTGGGGGGTAAGGAGTTTGTCAACTTTATAATGAGCAACAGGGCGTTGAAGAAGGCCACTAGAAATGACGTTGGCACCGATTCTGAAAGCGATGGCAGTGACATAGAACAAGTAAAGCCTTCTCTGAACCCGTTTAGTCTATTAGGTGGCGATGAACCCGACAGCAATAGCGACAACAGTGACGATCAAGGTGAGGACGACCAAGTAGGGAAAAGCCCCCAAGACGCACCACCACCACCACAACCAACAGTCCAAACGGACAGTAACACCCAAGAAGAACCTAAAAAGAAAAAGAAAAAGGCCAAAAAGAAGAAACCAGCGGTAAAAGATGCAAAGTCGAAGGTACAGAGTTCGCAGGCAGCAGAATCTGACGATTTGGACCGACTGATTGCCGATTTCGCCAAGGCCGGAACAGGCGTCCAAACACCAAGCTATTTCAAGTTCCTTCGAGCCGAAGCTAGGGAGCTTGACTACGAATTCGAGTTCCAGAAGCTGTTTGGCAAGAGTGCTTTGAAAGATTTGGAGAGCTCGAAAGGTGGCAGCAGCACCAGCAGCGGCAGATCTGTCAGCACAACAGGCCATGCTGGTGGCTTGCAGCGTCCTCGAGACTGGGGTGGTCGAGACGGACGCAATATTCCAGCAACCTCGCGTCGGCTGGTGCTGGCACGCATAAAAAAGGACTTTGTATATACCAGAACAAGAGGACTACGCATGACCCAGCTGGGGACTATGGCAGACTCTAGTCTTGTGTTCAGGTTTGTATACAACCCAGAGTACGCCGAAGCCGACAAAATATACAAGACACTGCGCGAGGTGGGGGATTTAGAGCTGCTGGTTCAGAATGTCGGCCAGAAAGCAGTGTTCCATATCGGAACGATGATGCTGGTTGCAAGCCGTATGAACGACGCTGGGCAGCGCAAGGAGGCCATAGATCTCCTAGAGCAGTGCCTGGTGCAGTTTGATATTGGCTTTGCAGCCAACTTCTCTGTTCTGTCGGGACGGTGCCGCCTGCCTTACTCGATTCCTGAAAACAGGCTGTTTTACATTGTTCTATATAGATACATCCGGACCTTGGTCGTTCGCGGAACATGGTCCACTGCATTTGGGTTTGCCAAGGTCCTATGGGGTCTCGATCCTGTCAGCGACCCAGTGGGAGCAGGCATCATCATAGACCACTTTGCTATGCATGCTGGAGAGTACCAGTACCTGATAGACGTGGGAGGCGAGCGGTTTTTCCAGAGTGGGCCTGTCTACGCAAGTCGTCCGAATCTGCTGTTTTCACGAGCAATCGCGCATTTCGCCAAGACCGGCGGTTCTCAGGTCGACACCACTAAACAGTACATGAAAGAGGCTGTCTCGCGGTTCCCATGGGTGGCTGCTGATGTGCTGGGATTCCACAGTAAGGAAGAAGACGTCGACTACAATTACGACGGCCTGTTCAGCCCTGCCAACTGCGCGCTGGCGTCTCAAATCGCAGTCGGTCCATCTCAGCTCGCTCATTCATTGCTGTATGCCAAGTATATGGGAGAATTCTGGCAGCAACAAGACGTTCGCAAGCTGCTGCTGCAGGTGTGTCGAAGCGACGACCTGGCACTGCAGCCGGAAATTGGCCCTCCAGAGCTCCACGAGTCGACCACGCGGTTCCTGGTCCTCACCGAAGAGCGCTCGCTGTACCATTTGTACACCGACAACGCGTCAGACCTCGAGTGCTGGCCAGACGACTTGGCCCCACCGTGCACAGTGGATCCCTACGAAAAAGTCTGTTCCTAAAACGGCATTTTCAGGGGTAATGCCAAACCTTAAATTTAATTTAGACAAGGCAAACGGCTGCCCAACTAGGCAGTCAGTCAGAAGCAGCTTTATCTGTGATGCTCGTAAATGCTCTAGCGTAATATCCCTTATCCACCTGCCACCATTCTGCCACAACTAACACAAGTTCTGGCTGCCGTTCTGCTTACTTCTCTGCTTACTTCTCTGCTTACTTCTCTGCTGACTTCTAGCTGATCCTCATTGTTGCGACTCTTCTCTGTTTTCGTTCCGGTCGTGCCTCTGCATCTCAGTCGGCTCACCGCGGCACTAGGCGGCGAGTCACGTGCCGTCACTGCATATGACGCGAGTTCCCCTAGCCTGCCTGCGCAGGTATTGCCGGTTTGGGTAAAGTCGAGGCAAAAAAATGTGGCTCCAAAAGATTATAAATTAAAGGTGATCTCAGTCTAGTGGAGTTCGCGTGAAGCAACACACTTTTTTGTTAGATTCCATGACCCAGGACCAGTTCAAGTTCGGGACGCTGGCAGTGCACGCCGGCGCAGCGCCGGATGCCGCCACCGGCGCGGTGATTGCGCCCATCTCGCTGTCGACGACGTTTGCTCAGACGTCTGCTGCCGAGCCGGTGGCTGCCTACGAGTACTCGCGGTCGTCCAACCCCAATCGCGACAATTTTGAGACCGCCGTCGCTGCGCTCGAGGGAGGCCGCCACGCGCTCGCGTACTCGTCCGGGTCCGCGGCCACCGCCAACGTGCTGCAGTCGCTCGCTCAGGGGTCCCACGTCGTGAGCATTGGCGACGTCTATGGCGGCACCCACCGCTACTTCACCAAAGTCGCCGAGGCCCACGGAGTGCGCACGAGCTTCTCCAACGACCTGGCCAACGAGCTCACGTCGCTGATCCACCCCGACACCCGGCTCGTGTGGGTCGAGTCGCCGTCGAATCCCACCCTCACCGTCACCGACATCAGCGCCGTCGCCAGCGTCGTCGCCAGCGTGCGCGACAGCAGGCCTGCCGACCAGCCCCTCTATCTGGTGGTCGACAACACCTTCATGTCGCCGTACGTGCAGAACCCCCTGCGTCTGGGCGCAGACATCGTGGTGCACTCCGTCACCAAGTACATCAACGGACACTCGGACGTGGTAATGGGCGTCGCGATCACCAACGACGACGCCATCCACGAGCGTCTGCGGTTCCTGCAGAACGCCATTGGCGCCATCCCGTCGGCGTTCGACTCGTGGCTGGCCCACCGGGGCCTCAAGACGCTGCACCTGCGAGCTCGCACTGCGTCGTCCAACGCCCTTGCAGTCGCCCAGGCGCTCGAGGCTCAGCACGCAAAGGTCGTGTCCGTGTCGTATCCGGGCCTCAAATCGCACCCCAAGCGTGACGTCGTGCTGCGCCAGCACCGGGACGGTTTGGGAGGTGGAATGGTGTCGTTCCGCATCAAAGGCGGTGCCGGGGCCGCCAACAAGTTCTGCCAGACAACCAAGCTGTTCACGCTGGCCGAGTCGCTGGGCGGCATAGAGAGCCTGTGCGAGGTTCCTGCCAAAATGACCCACGCAGGCATTCCAAAGGACAAGCGCGAGGCGTCGGGTGTCTATGACGACCTCATTCGCCTCAGCGTCGGAATAGAGGACGAGGACGACCTCGTGCACGACGTCCTCCAGGCTCTGGACGCTGCTGTATAGACTATTTATTGTATACTTGCCGCATATATAATGGACCTAGAATACACATTTTGTTACATTACACTCTGAATCCAACTATTTATCTTGCGACTCCGTCGCGCTGGAGCAACTGCTTCGCAGTTGGGCATGGAGCCATCGCGTTTTGCACAATGGAAAGGTAAAACCAACTGTCAGTATTGATGAAGTTCAATTGCATCTCCATGCCCAACTGCATAGCACGGAGTCAAGATCTCAATCAACTATTTATCTTGCGACTCCGTCGCGCTGTGGCAACTGCTGCGCAGTTGGTCAAGGAGCTTCCATTCTATTGTGCGTAACGGAAATGTAACGGAAGTGTAACAACCAATTGTCAGTATTGACAAAGTTCAATTGCGTGGAAGCTCCATACCCAACTGCGCAGCAGTTGCTCCAGCGCGACGGAGTCGCAAGATATGTAGTTAGATTGATTATATTTTACAGAAGTAATGGAAATGTAAAAACCAATTGTCAGTATTGACAAAGTTCAATTGCGTGGAAGCTCCATACCCAACTGCGCAGCAGTTGCTCCAGCGCGACGGAGTCGCAAGATATGTAGTTAGATTGCATTGTGAATAGGGGAATTGCAAAAACCAACTGTCAGTACTGACGAAGTTCAATTGCATTGTAGCTCCATGCACAACCGCGCAGCAGTTGCTCCAGCGCGACGGAGTCGCAAGACGTTAATCAAACTACAGAGGCATGGAGAATAGAAGGCAGATCGTCAGTATTGACAAAGTCAATTCAGCACTGGAACTACATTCAGTACGAAGGCTCCACATAACGTTTATTCCAGCAGTCACAGACGTACTAGCTGGCTACATAGCCACATCACTATTCACTCCGCCTTGGCAGGAGCATTGGGGTCCAGCGACACGTTTCCAACGAGCGACGGGACCGTGTCGTAGGCGCTGACGTCGTCGTGCGCTTTGAGGATCTCGGCAGCCTTGTCGGACACTTTGGGGTCGGCGTGCCCAGACGGCTTTTCCGACTTGTCCGACTTGTCAGAGGCAGCCTTGGCGGCAGGTCCAGGAGGAACAGTCTGAGAGCTCGAGCCCGCCGACGCAGGCTTCTCGTCGCTGGGAAATCCTCCTCGGGGGCCCAGGTTGATCCCGACTTTGGACGCAATGTTGGTGACGTGCTGCCTGGCCACGTCGAGGTGCGGGCCAGCGGCCTTGGCGACCTGGCCATGGACCTCGCTGTACTTGTCGGACGCATGCTTGTGCACCAGGTTCACGATCTCGTCGATCTCCTTCTGGAACTGCAGGTACAACGGGGGCACTGTGAAAGCAAGCACCACGGTGAGCAGCAGCAACGTAGAGGGGCTAACGAATCCCGTCAGCAGATACGCTGAGTACGAAAACACAAACGCCCCCACCGACAGACACAGGTCCTCGGCATCCAGCAGCTTCTTGACAGAGCTGATTCCCGACGCCGTGATGCCAGCAAGCCGGCTGGTGTAGTACTCGATCGACTTCTGGTTGATGTCGACGTATCGCGAGGGCTGCAGCGACGCCACCAGGCCGGTTGACGACCCGTAGAACTTGCGCGACACGAATTCCACCAGCCCAGTCACCCCGATCGAAATATAGATCAGGCGCAGCGACAGTCGCAGCAAGTTGCCATATCGCACCACAGCAAGGCCACCGATGAGCTCCGCAAGCAGGGTGCCTGTCCTGATAGGATCCTCCCAAGTGAGGATGGCCGGCAGCCGGTGAGAAGATTTATTAACTGGAGTCCCTGACATGTTGGCAAATAAATACAATTGAAGCGTTCCAAGTTCACACGTTGAGGTGACGACTAGTTGTTATCTGGCGAAAAAAGGAGGCAAATAAGACAACTCAAATATGGGCGGGTATCGGTCACGTGAGCGTACCTGCTTGCCTCGGAACAATACAAGGCATGATCATCGATGTGCGTCTGACAGAAGGCACCCTCCAGCTAGTGTATATATAAATATGGAATATCGAGACTCACTATATCCCAATAATGCTAGTTGAGCCAGTGTCCTCGTGTCAACTTGTCAATTGCACAGACGCAATCGGCTCAACTGGCAACTCAATTTTATCTTGCGATTCCGTCGCGCTGTTAGCAACTGCTGCGCAGTTGGTGGGTGGATCTTGCAGGTCCAAGCGACGTCTCTACTAGATGATCCAAACCAACTGCGCAGCAGTTGCTACAGCGCGACGGAGTCGCAAGACACAATTGAATCGAGGCTGTCGCGATAGCATTGCTTCAAAACAATATGTGGAAAAGTTCGCAAATTCGTTACATAGATACATAGACATTCTGATTTGGGGTCGAATTCTTACTTTGGGGGTTGTGCTGCTGCATCTCGTAGACCACAAAACCAGTCTAACGAATATGTACAGTTACACGTGGATGGTCTTGTAGAACCCAGTCGATTCGAGCCACTGGCGCTGACAGCTATTGAGTCCATGCACGTATATGATGCCGTCGTCGCCCTCTTCCAGCCGCTCATAGAGCAGCCACGGAGATGATGTCTGTTTGGAAAGTCCTCTGAAAACCGAGTTCATGTCGGGTTTCAGGACACTGTCGTCCGTCATGAGCAGCAGACTATCATCATGATGCTCTCTGCGTTTCAACAGCTGCATGAAATAGCACTTTGCCAAGCACTCCAGGATACGGTCGACGATGCCTTCGTACTTTGACGGAGCCTTAGCGATGCCCAGCCGGTCGACTGTCAAGATTAGCGCATTGCGGACCTTATCCGCCAGCGCCAGCACGTCTCCATGCACCCCATGCGCTTTGCACCACTTTGCGCGACCGCTGCTTGAGCGATACGCGCTATAAATATTGAGCAGCGTGATGAAGTCGCCCTCTATTGCGAAGAACTTTCTGTTCTCAGCCCGTCCCTCGTCTGACTTGACGAGCACAGCTTTCATGCCGCCAGCACCAACCATGGCTGCGATGGATACCATCTCGTCGAAGCAGCTGTATTGGGATGAGATGCACACTGCTTTCCTCAGGCACAGATCACCGACAGGCAGCTGCGCCATATGCTCGCCCAGAGTCGTCACTTTACCAAACTCGTTCACTGTACCCAGCCACCGCAGCTTTGTGAGCGCTGCTGCCATGACGTCTGCCGGCGGAGCAGTCGGAAACGAAAACGACCGAGCAACATTGTCGACCCCCAGCACTTTCAAGCACAGGACGATATCGCTGAGCTGCGAGCTTCCTGTGATCTGAGGAGTCGAAAAGTCAGTAAGGAAACCGTGGGCTGCTGCCTCTGTATACAACCTGAAGCACTTGCCTGGCTCGCTCACCATATACCTTCTCATTTCAGCGTGCGACTTCGATACCGGTACCGTGAGACTCGCGACAGTGTGCTTGGCTGCATCGTACCAGCTGATAGACTCGAACCCACAGTCGACCACATAGCGAATTTTCGCGTGGGTCAATAAATTCACATCAGTCTCGAGCTCACGACAGTCGTGGCCGCCTAGAATATACACATGCCTATCGTCGGACTGCTGCTCAATAGAGCTGTCAGACAGTGTGTGCTCGACTACAGTCATTTTCGGAGTCCTCGACAGCAATTTGACCGCCTGTTTGACTTCGGACTTGCTTGCTAGACATACAACAATTGTGCCTGGTTTTTCTCGATTGTGTATAGCCACCACCGTTTCCAGCGCTGCCTGCACAAAATCCTCGACAGGATGGAGCCTATAGAGCACATCCACACTAGCGCGTGTCAATCGATCATCGACATGAACCACACACAGAGGTTCAGGCTCGTATATGTTTTTCATTAAATCAATGCTGTCGTCACCAATCATATGTAGGACCACCTTCAAAGCTGGCCTTGCCTTGACTATCTTTTTCAGCATGCCTATAACTGCATCTTCCCAGTCGTATCGCCAGTGAACATTCTCGACGATCACGATATCGTAGAAGCGCAGCAGAGGATCCAGTAATGCCTGCTGCACGAGTGTCTGGGCGTTCAGATAACTGATTGCACGCTGACTGTGTCCAGGACTATCTCCGCTTTCAATGTATCCGACTGTGTCTTGCTTGGCATTTTTGGCTGTCCACGATGCGTGAACTTGAGGACTGTGAGACACAACTGCAATTTTCAGTGGAGAACTGTCCGATATCAGCGCGGGAAGCTCAGCATAGACTCCAGAGGTCGCGCTGCCTATGACTATAGTCACTCTATGAGCTTGAATAGCATGCAATATGTCATTTTCTGCAGTTAGCATCAGCTCGCAGTAGCTGCCACAGCATGACGCTATCTCAAGATAGATCGTCTCAGATACAGCATATGTCTTGCGACTCCGTCGCGCTGTTGCAACTGCTGCGCAGTTGGTTCCTTTGCATCTGTGATTTCTGCCATATCACATGGTGATAAAAACCAACTGCGCAGCAGTTGCTACAGCGCGATGGGGTCGCAAGATAGGTAGTCTCAGGTCCACGCCTGGCAATGCAATTCGTCAACTTACTGTACTTAAGTACACTCATTCATGTCATGAACTTTCTATAGATCAGCTCTCCATTGAAGATACCAAGGGTAAGGAAATCCATTACTGGATCTGGTAATTTCCCCGTACCACCAATATCAAAGCCACGCATGGTGGCTGTTGACTACGTGGACTTGTAACAAACATGAAGCTGACAGGAATCGCAGCCACAATTGCTCTTGTGTCGGGCGTGCTGGCAGATTGGTCTGCCCGAGATGCTACAATCTCCGTGTCGGTTGCTGGAAAAAGCGCAGGCGCCATTCCGTACGTGTGAAATTGTGCAAAAGACCGTGCTAACATGAGAATCGAAGAAGCCACCCAGCCTGTAGAGCTGTGGAAGAGCTCGCAGATCAGAATCAACTTCGACACCGTCAATAAGGGAAAGCTGTCACGAGCGCACCAGTCCATGGTCAAGCTCAGAGATCCGCAGTCAGGACTGGAGTTCATGTATCCGGCCACTCTGCGACAAGCAGGCAGCGCAGAGGTGTCCATCGACCACAAGTCTGTGCCGAGCTCTCTACGAGGCGTGCCTCTCGAGCTCAGCATAGTGATTGCCTCGTTTGGCGGCGACGCACCAGCCGTCATTGACATTCCAACCGTTGTCACTGTGGAGCGGGTAGGACAGGCGCCTGAAATCGAAAGGCTGGGCCCGTTGGCCGAGATCCATCATGTGTTCCGACCACCTCCCCCGACCGTGGCGTCTGCAATTGCCGTGGCGTTTGCTGGTGCTGCTGTTGGACTGCTGGCACTGCTGCTGGCGTACTGGTTCTCCAATACTGGCGCAGAGAGCCTCGGATCTGCACTTTCTAAAGCACCGGTGGGATACCTAGGGTTTTTAGGGTCCCTGGTGGGATTCGAGTACGTGTTTGTAAAATATTTCTTGGGAACCAGCATCTTTGACGCGCTGCTGGCATTCGGCGTGCTCGCGCCTGTCGCAATCTTCTGCGGGTCGCGGGCACTGCGAGAGGTCCGGTTCCGACGAGTCCATGGCCAGTTCAATTGATCCCAAAAACCGGCACCTGCTGCTGCAGTTATAATATCATCGATGAAACTATAAAGCATAGTACGGTAGTCTCATAGAAATCATATGGCAAACGAGGTTTTGCGACTAAGCTGTAATTGTTCTTGCGACTCCGTCGCGCTGTAGCAACTGCTGCGCAGTTGATTCGCTGGGATCTGTGATTTTGGCCATATTACACTGTGTTCGATCAACCACCTGCCAGTGTCCTCGCTTCAACTGCGCAGCAATTGCTACAGCGCGACCGAGTCGCACGACTTCATCTCAAGTAGCCAGACGATTCTAAAGCTTTAGTTCTTTTGCGAATACTGCGCAGCTGAGCATGGACGCTGTCGTCTATTATATCAATCTATTGATCAAACAGTAAAATACAGTACATAATGCGCTGGTGCCGGAGACGGTAAAACTCATTAAAAAAATCATACACATTAGTCGTTAATCCGAGTCGGGGTTGGCCACAAACAGCCTGATCTTGCCCACTTCTTCCTCCACGCTTTTGGTGCTGGACGCTCGCGACGGTGGCCGTGGGGAAACCTGGTCCAGGTCTGCCGACTTGATGGACACAATGTCGGTGCCTCGTGATTGTCTGTTGATGTCCATGGAATTGCTGGTGCGAACACTGCTGGTTCCGCCGGTGGGCCCTGCTGCTCGGAACGGTCCAACGTCGTCGTCGTCGTAGTCGACCTCCGAGGCAAGCAGACGAGGTGTCAGATGCGAGTGTCGCACGTCGATGGCCCGTCTCAAGTACGATTTGGACGCTGCACTGCTGCTGGGCTTGGCTTTGGCATCCGAGATTCCAATAGGAAGTCCCCATACTTTAGGAGGAATGTCGCACCACGCAGTCGCACTGCGCACCTGTAGCTCTCGCACGTATCTCGAAGGAGTCCCCATTCCTGGGATGCCTGACGGTGGGGCCACGACCGACGTAGCAGTCGCAGAGCCCGACGTCGCGTTCAGCGCGTTGATAGATGACCTACCACTGCCTCTGGACGACACGCTGTTGACTCTGCTATGAGACGCCGTCGTTATGGGCAGGCTCTGCTGGCTGATATACGGAGATGCTGCGTTGTAGTTCAGTGCCTGGCGCGCACTCGCCAGCGTCCCGCTTGGAGGAGCTGCTATGTAGAGAGGCTGGATGGACGACGTGCCACTGCTGGTGCTGTTGATGCTACTGGCACTTCTGCGGTGGTTCTGCTGGCTGGATGCAGATATAGGACTGTCCGACTCGCAGCTCACAGGCACCGGGATCGGTGGAGGCAGCGGCACTTCTGGGAACACTGTCGCATGGTTGTCGACGGCATGACCGTACCGAGGAGCAAACGCTACTGCATCGGTGCTCTCAGTCTCCGGGATGGTAGGTGTCGAGGTGGACATAGAAGTGAGTCCAGGCTGGCCAGGAAACGACGTACGAACATAGCTCGACGGTCGCTCACCAGCATGGTCGAACGAATCGTCAGCGTTGTAATATGGGGGTGACGGACTGTCCTGGATGGGCTCTTCGGCGAGCTGGCTATGACCAGCATAGCCAGTGGCTGTCGAGTCGCTGTCAACAAGCACGAAACTATCGCCAGACGGAGCAGGCGACTGTGACTGCGCTGGTGGCGCCAACTGGTACGCCAATTGGCTGTCGCCTAGCACAGGCTCTCCGCCAACTGGCACTGGGTGTCTTGTTGAAGCATCTCCAAAGTTGAATGTTCCTGTATCGTTGGCATTGAGGGCCCCTACGTCTATTTGCCGAGCATGAACTGCCGGCGGAAGATGCACTGGCTTGCGGCGAGAAACCGCTGTGCTTACAGGCTGGACTGGCGGGTTGGATACCGGCTTGCCATTTATATATCCATTCATAGCCGTCTCGGCAAAATTAAGATGATGAGGCTAGCTATTTATAAGACCGTATCATGGTCGATTCGACCCTTACCGCGCGCAGATCGAGCTATGAAGCTTATATGGGGCGTCACCTGGAGCGGTTGAAGCTGAAGAGCCTGCCTTGGCAGTAATGCTCAAACAAAACTGTGTAAAACGTATTGGAGCCACCGTGAAATACTGAGCGTCAGGGCCTTTATGTGAAAATGCTCGGTTTTGAATCATTGCGACTGTGACATGGTGTAAATCAGTAGCTGGCTCTGGCTTTGTAGATCTGATAGTGACGCACGCTGCAGTGCATTAAATACAGCGCTGAAGTACAGCATTCAAGTACAGCAGCATTCAAGTCTCGTCGTCTGATCTTGGAGAGTCGGCGGGTTCGTACGAGTTTTCAATCCACCGGAACCCCCCTGAGCTGTCGTGCACTGCGAAAACTCTGCCCTTAATGAGCGCCAGTGGCAGCACTCCGTACGAACGCGAGTCAAGGCTGTGGCTCAGGTTTTCGCCAGTGAGCCAGCAGTGGCCCTTAGGGACCTGGATATAGTGGTCAAAGTCGCCTCCCGACGGATCCACCTGTACAATATCGCCAGGCATGCCCGAGATGCGCTTGCAAATGCGCTGGGCAGGGTCTGTTGGCTTGACGGCCACCACCATGTCCCCTACTGAGCAGTCACGGCCTCTTCTGTTGAATTTGTTGACATGCACAAAGTCGCCCGAAAAGTTCAGAGTGGGCAGCATGGACTCTCCGTATGTCTCTGTCAACTCGTACAGATTGCTGTGCACCACGTGAACTGCACAGGTCATACGAAGACCCCATGTCAGGGTCGACCACAGCACCGACATGCGATCAACTTCCGAAGTGCGGCATCTGGCGATGCGTCGTTTAAGATGCTGTGAGACTGCAGAAATGAAATCTTGCGTAATCAAACATGGTAAATTAATGAAAAATATATATATGTCGCTATAGTATAATGATACAATATCAATTTCAAATCAAAAGTTTCACTGTACTGCATAATAGACTTTTCTGCACTATAACCGAACGACGTTATAATTGTACTACAATATGGATTATCAGAGACCTATACAAAGCTTCATTGCATTCATTATAATTGTGTACTGCAGTGTGAGTTACAGCAGTCACTGCAATACAAATTCACTACAATACAAACTTACTACATTATAAAGAACATTGCATTCATAACATGGTCATTACATAGAACCAGTGGTATATTGACCGTTTCCAGAGTACTGTACAAGCTACCACCGCCGTCTATCGCTCTCAATGCGTTGGTGGATCATGGCCATTGCGGTCTCGTTGGCGTCTGGTGTACCGGTAATAATCAAAGACCTATCTATACCATTTTCGACCTCGGACTGAGGAATATCCACGATTCGGATATGCACACCTGCTTGTTCCCTCACTTGGTTTATGAACATGCCTCGCTTGCCCAGCACAAGCCCCAACACTTCTCTGCTGATATCGATGCGATCCACCTTTTGACTGTTGTGCCCAATGCTCCTCATAGCAGCCGGCTCACTGGGAAGATCTGAGCTATTTGCAACGCTCGCTTCTTTGCTCCACGCTTCGAGAAACTTTCTCTGTCGAAATGTCGACGGATGACCCTGGACTCCAATGATAGACGATGCTACGTATAATGCAGACCGCGACACAACCGACTCGAGCTCGTCAAACGCTTTCTTGACCACACCCACAACTTGGCTCAGCTTTTCTTTTGTGTCTGCAGCGTCTTCGCCCTGTACTGACAGTATGCGATCCGACGACATCGGGAGCAGGAAACTAGAAGCGTCCGACAATCCACACTTCACAACCACTGCATCAGGAACCACAAGCCTTACAGCCTTTTCATCGGATATCAGCAAAGCTGCCTGCACAACAGCGTCCATTTCATCACTGCTGACTCGTACTACACGCTCTGGTGCGCCCTGTCTGGACGATTCGAGACTGATCGACTCGACGAGGGTTTTCTGCTTGATGTCGTCCAATTTGGCCTGATCCACGTCACTGGTCACCAGAATCCTCACATCTGCTGCCGACTCGTCAGCTTTTGGCTTCTTTGTCGATGACTCTTGCCATTTCTCCTTTCTCTTGGGCATCCTTTCGCTGCTTCGGCTGGGACGTTGACAGGCCATCAGGCCAAGCTCTTAAACATCAAGGGTTAGGCCTGCACGGCTGGATTTTTCAGCCCATTTCAAAAAATTCCAGCCGGTGAAAACTCAGCGTTATAGACTAAAACATGGCGAAATCTAAGGAAAAGTCTTCTCCCACAAAGGAGAAGGAAGTCAAGGTCGAAAAGGAGGCCGAATCTGATAACTACGAAAAGCGGCTTGAGGCTCTTCTCCCGTTTGCCCTACCACTGGCTCCGAAGAAACTCAATAAGAAGGTGCTCAAGACGATAAAAAAGGCGTCTAAAGCCAAACATGTCAAGCGAGGAGTCAAAGAAGTTGTGAAATCTCTGCGAAAGGGAGAGAAAGGGCTTGTTGTGATTGCCGGTGATATCAGTCCTGGCGATGTGATTTCTCATATCCCTGTTCTCTGCGAAGACAACAAGGTTCCATTTGTATTTATTCCGTCCAAAGAAGACCTTGGCTCTGCTGGTGCTACCAAGCGACCCACCTCGTGTGTCATGATTGTTCCAGGAGGGAAAAAGTCGGACGACAAGTCGAAGGCCGACGAGTATCGTGAGAGTTACGACGAAATTGTAAAGGAGATTCCCAGTTTATAGCCTACTCTTTTTGGTTTCCGTCTACATATTTCGTTTTTGATTGTATCAATGAACCCGTTTGCGCCGCTGTTTCATGTACATAAGTAGTTACATCATTTTTCACTGGCAATCTTAGCTTTCACCCATCCTTCGAGCCCCCCTTTAACGATGATCTCTTGGATGCTCTCGCCTAGTTCTCCAACTTTTTGAGTCAGGATCACTGGACCATTTGCACCGTCTGTGACGCTGACAGTCGCAGTTTTGACATCCCAAGTAGCAAACAAGCCAGTTCGAATGGTCAATTCTTTCGATCCTGCGAATCGCTGTCGTAACAGGTTGATAAGAGCAGGAATCTCCAACGTCAAAAGAGCATTGTTGATGGAGTTCCTACTAAATATATTTCCAAAAGACCCAGAAATCACAAGCCTGATATCCCGGGCCAATATAGCCGTTGCAGCCTGCTCTCTAGAAGATCCAGTTCCAAAGTTGAATCCACTGACAATAATGTCGCCAGCCTTAGTCTTCGAGCCAAAATCACTATCGTAGTTCTCCATGCAAACCTCTGCCATCTTCTCCCTTGGCACGTCATCCTGGTAAGTGTATTTACCTGGATAAATGGCGTCTGTGTTAATGTTATCAGCATCGCACAGTACCAGCTCTCCAGTGATGCTCTCGGGAAACCCCTCTAGAGTAGAAACTTGAGATGTACTTTTTTCGGTTGTCTCTGTTTCGGATAGGACTGTTATGCTGCTTTTGATGCCACTGGCAGCCTCGGGAACCTCACCAGTGGTTTCTCCAGGAAAACCTATACGACCAAGGACTGCCGACGCAGCCACTACTTCGGGAGATGCCAAGTAGGCTAAAGCATCCCGAGATCCCATTCTTCCTTTGAAGTTGCGGTTGGTGGCAGAAATGCCAACTTCACCATCCTCCAAGAGCCCTGTTCCAAGTCCTATGCAGGGCCCGCATCCAGCAGGCAGAGGTTTTGCTCCCGCATCGATCAGATCCTGCCAAGCACCAACTTGCTCGGCGTCCTTCTGAACAAGACTGGATGCCGCAGCGACATAAAATTCAACTCCGTCGGCGACTTTTTTGCCCTTTATAACCTTCGCAGCAGCCTCAATATCCGACAGCCTAGAATTGGTGCATGACACCAAATATGCCTTTTGGATCTTGATATTTTGCTTTGCAAGGTCGGCCAACGAGCTTGCAACTTTGACCGAGTTTGGCCCAGACACGTAAGGTGACAACGTGCTGAGGTCCAACGTTAAATGTTTAGCATAGCTGGCGTCAGAGTCGGCTGTGACAGTATTAGTTCGAAGGTTGTCAACAGATTTCTCATTGACACGGGGATGTGGCTGAGAAAGCACCTTGAGACGCGACTCGTACCAGTTAATGAGTCTATTGTCAACAGGAAACAGTCCTGAAAGCGCACCCCATTCTGTTGTCATATTGGCAATCGTGAGACGTTCGTCGATTGATAGATGGGCTATACCATCGCCCACAAATTCTATTGCGTGATTCAGCACTTCGTCGTTGTTGAACACTCCGCACAGAGCGACAATAACGTCTTTCCCAGTAACACCAGGCTGCAGCTTTCCCACCAATTCAACTTTTGCAATAGGAGGAATCTGCCACCAAGTGACTCCCGTAGCCCAAATGCTAGCAGCATCTGTTCGCACTATTGGGGTACCCAGACAGCCAACCCCTCCATAGGTATTACTGTGCGAATCGGATGCAACCGTCAGGTTATAAGGGAAGGCATATCCCTCTTCTATGAGAATCTGGTGTCCAATCCCTCGTCCCGCCGGATAGAAATCAATACCCTGCTCTTTGGCAAAGTTCTCGATGTTGGAATATTTTTCGAGGTTCTTCTCGGACTTGTTTTGGACATCATGATCTAATGTGCATACAACCTGGCGATTGTCGTGAACCTTCTTTGCTCCGAGTCCCTTAAACTTCAAAGCCACAGGCCATGAGTTATCATGGGACATGCAGTGGGATGGAGAAATCGACACATAGTCTCCAGATCGTACTTCTTTTGATTTAGGGACTCCGAGTGCGTACCGTTGGACGATCTTCTCAGTCAACGTCTGGGCCAGTAACTGGCTCTTCGAGGAAAATGACCGTGTATATGCTGGCAGAAACGCCACGCGAATCTTCCTAGCTGACAGCATTTGAATTTTCCAGTTCGGCACTGATAATCCCGGACAATATCCTTGAGTCTGGGAGTAAGTCGTCAAATGGAAAATGACTGATTGGACGTTTTTCAGGGCTGGGACTCCGAAAGCCACAGGGGGAAATTGTACGCAGGTCAGAGAAGTACGACGACACAGATCATAAACCATATAACAGTTAAGTATTTCCAACGTTATTCAAAGATAAAAATAAATAAAAATGTACAAGTATTTCTAAAAGAAATCCAATGCAAAATGCAGTCACGGAGATGACACCAGATAGGCTGCAATAATATACCACAGTAATATGCTCACCAGCTCAAGTTATGCAACACTGCAAGTGCACCATGTAGCTAGCTCCCTATCTATAGCGTCGAATTCTGCTTCATCAATGATCATATATTCGTTTGCGTTCCGACCTATTCGCCGAGTTCTTTTTCTTTATCTCTTCGTATTCATGTCTCATTTGAACATATCCAAGATGCATCTTACCTATGAAATGGTCAACAAGGCGCTTGTCAGTGTCCAAACGACTCAAAAAGGCAGCGCAAACCGCACAAACTTGCAGTTTTTGGTGCGCCGAAAACCCACTCTGTTCTGACAGCGTCTTGACCTCCTGTTCTAGTTGTGTTTTCGTATGTCTTGATGGCTCCAGCTTAGTAAGCTCCTCAGCTGCCTTCGCAATCTGTCCTGCCTGGCAGAGAAGCTCTATTTCTTGTAGGCCAAGAGCTAACGCGGTCGTGACCCGCTCAAGCTCTTTTGTAACTTCGCTCATTTTAACCAAATCTTCAGGAGTTTTGTCCAGTTTCATATTCGCTGCTTCAATCCGTCGATTACATTCCAGAACATACCGCTCCAGGTCTCTTTCATACTCATAATCGAATTCCGGGAATGTCTTGCCTCTATTGATTTGAGCAGTATACTCCATTTTGTACTTCATCGTGTGCAATTTTGGACATGGCCCCAAATCTTGTTTGGATCCTTCGAATAAATCATGAACGCAGTGACCCACCAGAAACGACTTGCACACTTTTGGATCGTATAAATTGACCTGCTCACGGCGATGACCACTGCGTGGATCAAGGGCATCAGATCCCATAAGCCTCTCTAACAGCTTTCTCTGCTCTGCAGCCATTGTGAGTAGTCTGCTTTTCGCCTTATAGGTGCTGGTAAGGTGACAGGTTCTGCAGTAAGAAAGAAAGTAAGTTAGTTGTGCATTTTGAAAAATAAAGGTGTCGGTCGGGTAAGGTACCCCACAAAACAGCCAGCGGAATGAGTTTGGATAATAAAATACGGGTTCTCAAAGATATCTTGCAATTTTTTGATCGAATAGATAATAGCATAGAATAAAGATGACTGTAATGAAGTTGGTTGGAGACCAGATACGTGTGTGGTGGATTCGTTCAGTCAAATTCAATTCAGAATATTGCGAAAATTGTACATGGGCATTTGTCAACTGTCACGATAAACTCAGTTTAGTTTGTCTTAGTGAATTATGGATAATTCCTTGTATTTCATGCATCTATTCATATATGAACAGTTTTCAGCAAATTCGATATGGATGATGGTGTTACTGATTCGCCAATCCATATATGTAGGGCAGGAGTACAACTTCAACGAGGTGATCCTATTCTGACTGTGTTCGACGTCCTCCACAAGTATCATTCTATTTTTTTTGGAACATAGCCGCTTGGAATGTGTTCTTGGAATATCTTCCTGGTTGTATGTTTCGGTTATTTCGGCAACGTCGAAACGGGTGTCGGCATATCACACGATATCAATTTGTGGCTACAAACCCCGCTTCGCCCCCCACAAAGCATCCCTCAGATATCATCTCTAGAACATTATACGTTGCCTATGTAAAACGAGCAATAAATCCGGATAAGACGGCTATTGACTTTTCCGCTTTGTCGTGTTTCGCAACTGTCGTCACCCCGCATTTTCATTCTCACGTCAAGGTGGGGCAAGTGGGGCGCTGTACATATACCGGTAGAATATAAAACCGGAAGCTACCGTCGAGCCATGGTACTGAACAAACGAATGCGCTGAAAGAATGTAGCGGGTGACCATCGCATGAGCGAAGGGGCCCTTTCTGTAGAATATATATATAAAAGCTTGCATCCCAAGATTATAACTAAAAGTGCAATGACAGTTAAGCAGAGTAACGTCGATGTCCTTATTATTGGTGCTGGTCCTGCAGGACATATGGCAGCAACATGGTTTGCAAGGACTGGTATTAATGCGCGTATCATAGACAAGCGGTCCGAAAAGCAGTTTGTCGGCCAGGCTGATGGGTTGCAGAGCAGAACTATCGAAGTATTTCAATCTTTCGGCTTTGGTGATCGTGCTGTCAAGGAGTCAAATCATATGTTGGAGCTCTGCTTCTGGGAGCCCGGTGCGGATGGTAAGGGAATTCATCGCTCAAGTCGGATCCCAGACACCACGATTGGGATCTCTCGATTCCAGCAAACAGTTCTGCATCAAGGGCGAGTAGAAGCATGGTTCAGAGACTCGTGGCGCAAGTGGTCAGACAATTCACTGGTATTGGAGCGGCCCGTCCAAGCAACAGGACTTAATATTGATAAATCGGTTCCGTCAGAAGACATTGACTCGTATCCGGTTGCTGTCACCGTGCAACATTTAGCTGATGCTCAGGGAGCAGTTGAACAGTACGGTAGCAAAATTGCGAATGGTCTATTTAGAGCTTTTGATGGCGATGGAAACGCACAACTCGCTGGAGAGACCGAGGTAATCCATGCAAAGTATGTCATTGGATGTGATGGTGCTCATTCCTGGGTGCGAAAGCAATTGGACATAACCATGACTGGCGAGTCTACTGACTATGTATGGGGTGTACTAGACGGGATTCCGGTCACCAACTTTCCCGATATTCGTTGCAGATGCGCAATTCATTCTGCCGAAAATGGATCTATTATGATTATTCCTAGAGAACACAATATGGTTCGACTTTATATTCAATTGCAGAAAGCTCCGCGGGACGACGCTTCTGGTGCTAGTGGACGAGTGGATCGTTCCAAGATCACTCCGGATCTCATCTTGGAAAACGCCAGGAAGATTTTCTACCCCTACACTATTGATATGGTTGATGTCAAGTGGTACACAGCATATCAGATAGGGCAGCGCGTTGCGGAAAGATTCGAAGATTCGAATCGTATTTTCATTTCCGGCGATGCTTGCCATACACATTCCCCAAAGGCTGGTCAGGGAATGAATGTGTCGATGATGGACACTTACAACTTGTCTTGGAAACTTGCACATGTTGTCAAGGGTCTGGCCAGTCCAAAGATTCTTGAAACTTATGAGTCAGAGAGAAAGACGGTGGCTGAAAACTTGATCTCATATGATTACAGATTGTCCCGTCTGTTTTCTGGACGACCAGCATTGCCAGGTGCTCAAGAGACAGGTGTGGATCTTTCCGAATTCCAGCGTACATTCGAAACTGGGAATGGCTTTGCATCGGGTACTACTGTCGATTATAAACAGTCGCTTCTTGTGGATCGACCGGTATCAGCAAAAGATTCGAACTTCGATGCAGACCCCTATGCTAGTGATTTGGCTTCTAATGTCCCCATTGGAAGGCGTTTTGACACTGCGCAGGTTGTCACTCAGAGCGATTCGAGACCAATCGAGCTTGTGGATGCAATGCTGTCAGACGGAAGATGGAGAGTTCTGTTTTTTGCCGGTGATATAAAGCGAAGTGACAAGCTACGCAACTTCATGTCATACTTTGGAGACTATCTGTCGTCAAGCGGCAGCTTTGTCAAAAAATATACCCCAGCTACTGCGAAGCCGGACTCTGTATTTGATGTCATTCTCATCCACAGCTCGCCGCGAAAGACGGTTGAATGGGACGAATTCCCTCTGGCATTCCGTCCCCGTGACCATAAAGGTCGGATGGATTACTTGAAGATCTACACAGACGACGAGTCATATCACAAGGGTCATGGCAATGCCTATAAGAAGTACGGCATTGATCCTTCAATGGGATGCATAGTCGTTGTCAGACCAGATGGTCATGTTGCGTCCATACAGTCTGCGACCGCAAATGGAATTACCGCTGTCGAAGCATTCTTTTCAAAGTTCATGAAGACTCCCAAGGAATCACACGCCACAAGTGACCCTATCATTGATGATTCGAGAGAAGAAAAGGAATGGTATGGACAGACAGACTTTGAGACCCCATTGCTAGCGGTTTAAGTTGTAGTAGTAGTAGTAGTAGTAGTAGTAGTAGTATCTACACTTACAGCAACTTAAATTATATATGCCCTCGAACTGTAGTTTCAAATAAGAACAAGTCCTTTAAGCTCAGGCAGGCTCGCAGAAAAGCTGGCCTGTGGACTGTCATTGCTGGATTCATCCTGGTCCTCATCATCAAAATTTCCTGGGAAGTAATAAATATCTTTACCCAATAAATTGCTCAAATTCATTGCAGGGCTCCAGCTTAGATCAAGCGTATTGCTATCGGTATCCATAACGAGCGACAGCGGCTGCCAGGCGGCCTGTATATTGTTGAGCTTTGTAAGAAGCTGTGAGATACAGCTGCCGAGATTCTTAGATATCCCTTTGACAGACGGTAAGTCCGTGGAACTGACACCAAAGCTGTCACATAGTGTGGCCAGAATGTCCCTTAACTTCATGGCAACACCGCAACCGTGCATTTCGATGCTCTTCTTAGACAGGCCCCTGCCAACAGCTAACAAGTCATCAACGATATCTTGACATATCTGCGTGTCAGAAAAATAGGATTTCGTCCTGCCAGAATAGCGGATTATAAGCATGCGAATCCATAGAGTGGATATCAAAAAGTCTGCTTTCTGAATGTCAAATGGAAGCATGCCAACGCCTGCTCGGGCGGTCTGAACCCTAAGGAGGAGGTTGTTGATGACCTGTTCAGAAGACCCAGACATGCGAAGAATAATCTGAAGCTCATCCACTACGGCAAACAGCTTGGCCATATGCAAGAGTCCTCCATACACCAATTGGTTTTTCTGATCCAGCTCAGGGTATGCTATTGGACTGATGAGTGTCAGAGGATACTTTGTGTGTAGAGACGCTCCTCGCTCAGTTACAAACAGAACGAAATAAAGAACCCTATGAATCAGCGCATCGTCCTTAGATTCCAGTGACAGATAATGTTCTTCTTTGTCGATTTCCAACATTTGAGCCATTGTGATTGCCTCTCTAATATAGAAAAAGGCCCTATCAAAGCGCTCATGGCGGAAGTTACAAGTGAATATCAGAAAGCTGACCATGATAGCCTCAATACTGATTTCATCAATAAACCCTCCCAAATCATGTGCCCGCACCGTCTCACTCAGCAGATCGTCGCTGAGAGACTCCCACTCTCGAGCACATGAGAACGCCGTCACCGAGCAGATACCCATTACCACGCTATACGTCAAATAAGTAGGCTCTTCATTAAGATAGCCCATAACTCTGTGGCACTCCAGTACAGGCGTTATGACATGTAAATTGCTGAAATACTCTGCCAAAAGACTCTCCAGCAACTTTCGAGGGTACTTATCCCAAGACATATACCACGTTATTGAGTGCGAGGTCAGCTCTAGGCGAGACTTTGGCTCATGCTGTTTCTCGTGCTGTTGCTTGTGCTGTTCCTCGTGTTGCTGCTCATGCTGATGCTCACCACCCGTATCCGCCTTGTACGCTTTCGTCCGCAGCTTCTTGATCACCGAATCCCGTTTCGCCTTCGGGCCTTTCCTCTGCGGAACATCATCATACCTGCAGGGGATATCATGAGCCACGCATTTCCCACACGGTTTGTTTCCGTCACAGCGGATTTTTCGTCGTCGGCAGCAGTCACAGGCCACCATCAGTATATTGTCACTACGAACCGTCCAGCCAGAACTTGGCGGCTTTAATGTGTCGGGATATATGCTTAAGAATAGTCACAATAAGCGATAACTTCGTAAAGTTACGAGGGAAAGGGCCTACCGTGAGAGGGGGATATGCCACTACCCCGCAGTACGTGCATGCACGCAAAACAAAGTGGTGTAGCGACAAATAGAGTTTACGATCCGCACCCGCTGATCTTCAATGTACAGGAAATCTATAACTAAAGTCTAAATACCAAATCAAATTAATGTTCTTCTAAATTATAAATTTGCCAAAGCCCTTGCAGTTTGCGCCCTGGCAGCCATCTTGGAGTCAGAGTACGCCTTGCAGTCAGCCTTTCCTTTATCAATCTTGACGAAGAAAAGCATGATCCAGGCCATGAGACACAGGGCCCACACAAAAGGGAAACCTGCCCAGTTGTTGTCGGCACTTTCGTTGATTGCTGACGTGACAAACGGACCAATCCACGACGACGATTTGTTCATAATACCGTACAGACCGAAAAACATGTTCTCGTAGCCGAGAGGGGTCAGCTCAGCCATACAGGTCTGGGCGTACGAGTAGAAAGCAGCCTGGAAGAGTCCAAAGTAAATGTTGTACATCCACAGCTCCCACACGTTGTGCATGCCGAACTTGGTGGTCCAGCGGCCGAACATGCAGTAGAAGGGCATCAAAAAAGTGAAGAAGTTGGAGATCTGGAACATGGTGATGGACTTGAGCTTAAAGTACCTCTGGATGTACCAATAGCTCAGGGTTCCGATTGATGACGCAATTGCCTGCGACAAGTTGAGCAGCGTGTTGACTTTCACGCTGAAGTCGTTGATGTCGTTTGTGACGATTCCAATCATAGATCCAGTAGTATTCAGCCCATCGCACAGAATGAAGTAGGCCGCTAGGAATAAGAACGTCTGGGGAATCTTCCTGACCTCCATTACTGCATACGACACCTGCTTAATGCCCAGGAGATACCATTTCTCACCCTCCGGCATCTTAGGGCCAGGACGGGTTCTTTCAAACAGCAACCAGGGGATGGCCATGATGATCCACACTCCCTGAGTGATGGCCAAAGACACGTTGTTTGAAAACTCGCTGTTGTTCATGGGAATAATGGCCGCAAGGTTGAGTAGGGAAACAATGATGAATCCGAGATTACTCCAGGTGGTCGAGATACTGGACACATGCGACTTCTCCATGAAGTAGATCTCCTTGTACTGCTCCTCGGTGATGACACCGTTCTGGAGGTCGTCTCGTGCCTTTCTGACGTTTGGCTGCTGAGCAGCAATGCGCGGGAAAGCTGCCGCGTAGAATACCAGCGTCGCACCGTACGTGACAACTGACAGCAGGTTCAAAGCAAACGCAATTCGCCATTGGTAACCATGACGCAAAGGAACCAGACCAAACGACACGGCCCAGTTGACCACAGTAGCAGTCCACAGGATGATTCTTGCGTTGTAGCCGAAGTCACCTACCGAGCCCATCAAAATGAAGATGATGGCCTGGAAAAGAAGCGCCATACCGTTGCCCATCAGCTGGATCGAGTTGACGAGTTTTGAACCTCCAGCCCACGGCAGTACGCATTGTTCAGTGTCGGTGCTGCATGGAAGCTTCTCTCCATTAGGTCCAGGGACCCAACCTGCCAGATTACCCAGATATTGGGGCAAGAAAGGAGCGTACGACAGAGGACCCACACCATTGTCTCCTCCATAGTACAGATAGTAGGACCATAGCTGCAGACGCGTTGTTGGTGGTGAGCTGTTGTCCTCCACAACCACGCCAAACAGTCGATCTTCGGTGACGATGCCTTCATCCACCACCGTGTACTCGACATTAGGCTCCTTGAAATCCAAGTCCTTCTTAATATCGACTTCCTGAGTCGTTTCTTCCTCCGACATCTTCTATAATGGTCTAGAACAGCGTTTCAACCCGTATGATATACCTTAGAACGGGATAAATGTCAATTCGGCAACTCACAGTTCCCCCGCTATCTACCTGCGGATGTAACGTCGTATCTATGTAGGATCGGCATGGCCGTTACAGCAGCTGGAACCATCCCCGCACACCTGGCATGTGGAACGTTACTGTCGAGCCGATTCATGACTTGCCGACAGGCGTCAGTTATCTCTTCGAATGATATCAGCAGTCGACGGTGTCATTAACAGGTTCTCGATGCTGATAATATTTTGTCCCTGTCCCCCTCCCCCTCCCCTCCCACTTCAGCTTATCAATGTAGCCAAGTGGGTCACTCCCCCCACACATGCTTATTTCGTACGGCTTATCATGCTTAAGCTGCACGGATCGGCTGATAACGCAGGTTTATTATTGGGGGCTTTTACCGAATTATATTAAAAAATACGTCGAAAATACGGAATAATTCGACGCCACAAATTGTGTACCGTTGTACGGCTGCATTTGGTTTGCTATAGCTGTTTCCACGGGTGAATCTCGGCAGTTGTGTTTTTGGTCTCTAATCGCGACTGAGACAGTCGTGTGCCGTACGGTGCTGAATCCGTCCTGCCACCGTGCCAGTCATCGTACATGACAGCACCAAGTCTGCCACGCAACCTACGATAATTTCCGGAGTCATCTCCGAAGGGGACATTCGAGCTATAGTGAGTTGTAACTCTGCTGCATTGCGTTGCATTCGTCGACGCGCCATGTGCCAACGTTTTGGCGGGGGAGGGACATCGAGTACCACGCTAACGGCCAAATAGCAGCTGATATTATACATTTTTGTTACTCTGATATATTTCAGGTAACAATTCTTCATGTAACGGTTTCATTCTAGATATGTGGACAGTAGTAGTAATTTCAAAACATGCATATCATTTCTATCATACAACAAGGAATAATAAACTTCAGATTAGATATCAGCCTGGCATCCAAACGACGTAGTCTGAGTGGTGGCGAAAGTAGCCTTGAGGGTCTCGGCACTTCCGTAAATACCCAGAGCAGCAGTGGCAGCGGCAGCCAAGAAGAACACCAAGTGGAACGTGTTGAGGAAGAAGTGCTTTCGGTAAGCTCGCGCCCATCGGCTGGCGTTCTTCCAGGTGTCAAGGCGGTTGGTCTGCTTCGCAATGGGGTCATAAGGACCGTCGGCCTCAAGCGCAGCGGTCTGGAGATCGAAACCAAGAGCAATCAAGGGAGGGAAAGTGTAGGTGAACTGCAAGATGCACACGGAACCAACAAGACCCACCAAGGCAGAGAAAGCAGGGATGGCAGAGGCCACAACATAGGCAAGAGCCCAGTATACAATGACCAGAATAGTCCAGTAGATTCGGCCCTTGAAGGTGTTGAGCTCGGGTCCTCGAACCATGTCCTTGATGAAGGTGTTGTAAACAACCTTGATACCGATGTTACCGTACAGACCGGCAGAAATGAGAGCAGACACGAGCGAAATAACGTTCAGAGCAGTCTGCCATCCATACCAGTGTCCGGCGGGCACACCCTGGTTGGCGGGGTTGACAACGAACTGTCCCTGGTAGGCATACACGAATAATCCGTACAGCATGTAGCATCCAAAAATCAGGGACTGAGCACAGGCCATTCCCTTCCAGAAGTCCCACGGTCGTCGCATCTCAGCCATGAAGTTAATGAAAACCATGGCACCACCGTAAGCGTAAACAATGTTCATGGTGGCATTGAGCTGGGCGGTGAAGTTGCCGGAACCAGGAATAACTGCCTTGGTGACGATGGGGCCGTAAGGCACGGCATTCTGGGCCAGAGCAGCCGAGTAGTTAGGACCAGAGTGCGCCACAATTCCCATAGTAGCGAAACACACAAACAGGTTCATCCAGATGGAGAGGTTGGCAAGGAAACCGAATCGCTGCAGCGACTTGATCTGTCCGACAAACATACCAGCCAGAGCCCAAATGACAATGAGCACAGTAGAGCATACCTTGCCGCTGGCGATCTGACTCAGACCCTGACCGTTACCAAGAATAATGACAGCGACGTTGCACAGCAACTGAATGGACTGAAGCACGTCGGTTCCGTATCGGGCACCCTTACCGAAAACTCGGCCAACCATCTCTCCGTAGGTGAGCAGAGGATAGTGGGCGGAATCGAGGCGCAGGAACATTCTCCACAGCAGGAAACCAGTGTAAGCAGCAGCAAGTCCGAGGAGCAGATAGAGAAGAGCACCAGGAACGAAACCAAGCTGCGACATTGAGTATGGGGCAGCGGTAGGACCAAGAATATCGGTGGTGATAAGATAGAACACGTTCAACCATCCTGCGGTTCGCAGAGCACGGTTGGCGGTGACGAGTGCCTCAGTGGTCTCGTTGCTAGTTGGCAGAGGTGCGTTGACGTCCTCAGCATCCTTCTCCTTGATGGAGTTGGACAGCGAGGAGTCCTCGGGTTTGCCCTCCTTCTTAGCGGTTGCCTTGCTCTTGACGAGCTTGTAGAGACCTACACCAGGAAGTGCCGACTGCTCCTCCTGGGCGAATTCTCCCTTGCGCTCGGCCTCTCGCTGGATGTTGGCGAAGTACAAAAACTCCTCGAGGGGGATTTTGTACTGGTCCTCCTCTGGGTGAAGAGCCAGACGGGGGTCCTCGTGGGCCATGTTCTCGAGAACAGCCGTGTTCTCATTTCCGAGTCGGCGAACCTCTTTCAAAATAGAAGACATATTGAGCCGATGTTTTGTATTTTCCTCCAACAAAGGGGGGGACTGGTGACGTCTTTATATATCCTTGGGCAACCGATATCCACTGGCACTCTATTGGCTATCGGTGACCTAATCGATATCAGATAAAACATATCACCCACATTGGTAGACTCGGCGGGGAAAAAGCAATACCGAGGGGAATTTTTCGCACTAGCGGTTGATCTTACTGGCCGTCGGATTTAGTTGCAGATGTTGGACTGTTTTTCGGCCTAAAATCGTAGTCGGCGGGCAAATTTGCTCTCCATGTTTGCACTTTTTCATGGGTTCGACACGCACGGCATCAAACGGCGTCACAAAAATTGCCTATTTGGTCAGCTGCATGCAGTGCTCAGCGCGCTAGCGACAAGAAGGAAATGTTCTGACTGATCTGTACCGAGAACCGGTTGCACACTAATCACCGAACTCGAGGCACTTCTGTGACCAGCAACCCGGCTAAATAGCTGACAACTGTCTTGTCTGCTATTCAGGTATATTTTCTACAAGTTTGTTTACTTTAGTTCGGATATCTGGACCAAACGCCTGTGTTTTCGCACCAGTCCGACGGGTACGGGCATTGCATTCTGCAGACCTAATGTGGTAGCCAGCGCCTTAGGGTTGAACCGATGGGATGCCCGCGTCAGAATTTTTTCTCCGAGTTCCAGACTAGGAATAGTCAACCGCGAGAAGAAAAAAAAAACTGAAACACAAATGCACTAAAATATTCTGCGTTGTGTGGCTAGTTGTTCCGCCAAGCGCGGTCGGCTAAACAATAGTCCATAGTCTTATCAGTTCCGGCACTACTACTCTCGGCCAAACGGAAACTCCGCGGTGAGAAAGATAGCGGCGATCGGCACTCGGTAGAAACTTACCAGAATGGGTCCGGATCAGGGCTGACATGCATTGCATTGACAGCAACAGTGCAGTGCGTCTGCAGCAGTGCGTCGGGGCTCCCATCGGCGCTGCGAGTGTTGGGCCACCTCAGACATAATTCAAATACGGTCCATGCTCAGAAATTGTTAAGAGTCTTAGGAGAGACCGCCACTGAGAGTGGCGTGACTTCGCAATGGCACGCCTTGTAATAATTGACCCATTTCGGCACCAGAAATGTGGCATAGTAGTAGTTCTGTCGTTTAGAATGCTGTTCATTCAGAAGTGTTATTCTTGGATTTTCTTCACGTACGCCAAATTCGGCTGCAGTGGCTCGACCACCCCTCACGACGCTATGCAGGAATATGTCATAGCTATGTGGAATAAGATAACTGCAGGCTATTACGACGCTAGCTGCGTCTCTCCAGGCGGCAGCGCTGATCTTGAAGCAGCATCCAACGGTTAACGGCGGGACGTTATGCAACACATTCGGTAAATCAAGTACAAGGGAGAGATAACGCATCCCACAGTCATAGAGCTCAAGAAATCCCCGCACTGCTCGCGTGATTGAGCGGTGTCCCCGTAATGATATGCAAATACGTAGTCATATACGATAACGTTAGTGCCAAAAGCACTCCCCATACGGTAAGCAGTTCCAACATGGGAAACACTCACGGCACTCCGTTGCCTTCTCCATACCAAAGCACTCCCGACACTGTAAGCATTTACCACTGACCATACTACTCACCATTCGAATGATATCAGTCAGTTTTATGAGGCTGCGAAATGACTTTTCAACGCTTTCACGGGCTCTTCTCGGATTTACATGGATCTGCTTAATTTAAAACAGGAATGCTAATTCGATGTCTGCAATATACTTAAAAATCGAGACGGCAGAAGGAACAACTGCGCAGCAGTTGCCATAGCGCGACGGAGTCGCAAGATACCAGACATGCGATTGTGTCGAGACCTTCGGTGCATATTTTGCGACTCCGTCGCGCTGTAGCAACTGCTGCGCAGTTGTTTAATTCCGAACTCATGGAGCTAAAATATTTGTGATGTTGACTTGTCTTTGTTGCTGTTGTCCAATATTTTGGGACCAATTTTGGTCCCAAAAATCTAAAACTTCTGACCAACAATGTCCTCAGTTAGCTGCCACAACTTTGCAGCGTTTGTCAAATCTTTGGCGTAATCACGGCACAGATCCTCGCGCACTTGACAGTCGGACAAATAAGATCCAGAATGCTGTTCTTTTGACGGATCAAATGCGGCCACCAGAGTTGTTGCTGCCCCTTCAGAGACTGTTTTCCAGTACAGATTGGCCACTTGCTTAGGGTCATGTTGCTTTCCCCAATAGTCCTTTGGTGGATTTTCCAGTAGTTCTCCAATATCGACATGCCTTTGCAAGTTCGTTCCTATAGCTCCAGGATGAAGTGACAGAGTAACGAGGCCCTTGGAGCCATATTTCTCGTTCAGAGACCTCGTGAACAGGATGTTACCTGTCTTGCTCTGACCATAGGCTATCCAGGGAGTATAGGCTGTTCCTTCAGTGAATCCTGTGTCTTCAAATATGATCGGAGCATAAGAGTGCGCGGAACTCGAAACATTGACCACATGCTTGTATTGCGATGCCAACACTTTGCTGATTATAAGATTTGTGAAAAGAAATGGTGCCACATAGTTGCAGCCAAACTGCGACTCTAAGCCATCCACGGTTTTCTGATACGGACATGCCATCACTGCTGCATTGTTGATGAGTACATCGATGTTTTCTTTGTAGCCAAGCACTTCCTGAGCTGCCTTTCGAACAGAATCCAGTGATGCCAAATCGAGAATGAGTGGACGGACCTTGGCATCCGGAACCTCGTCTAGGATTTTGGCAGTTGTCTCGTCGATTTTAGATTGGGAACGGCCTGCCAAAATAATCAACTGGGCGCCGAATTTTGCAACTGTCAGAGCGGTGTGTGCGCCAATGCCACCCCACGTTGGGCCAGTGATGAGAACAACTTTTCCGCGAATGCGGGGTGCAAATAGCTCACCCACCTTTTCAGGGGTGGTATACTGGTCAAATTGTTCAGACATCGTGTTTGTTGTTGTTCAGCGACGATGTCAACTCTTTTATTTATAGTTTTCGTATATATTTGAGTTTCTCATATTATTTACAAATTTAAAAGCCTATCGGTGACTGGTATGACCGGTATCCCCGATGGGGCTCTACTGCGGAGATAACACTAACGGGGCGGCCTCCTGGCTATTTCTCCTTCTCAGCATTTTTGAATGAACATTATATTGTATTATTTCCATTTTGGTACTCGACCCAATGTCGCACAACTGTGCAGCAGTTGCCCCAGCTCGACGGATACGCAAGATAATTCCGTTTCGACGTAGAATACAATTCTCTTGCGACTCCGTCGCGCTGTGGCAACTGCTGCGCAGTTGTTATTCCTCTACTGTATGCAACTCCTTATCAAGGGATCGTACATTTTTGTGTATGCTTGTAGGTATAATGATTGTGTGATGTGTGTACTTCGTCTTTGTAAGTATGTCTTGTACGTTGTATACATCAGCAGTATCTGTCAGTAGTAGATGCAGGATGGCGGCCATTGTTACCCTGAAACAGCCATTTGCGTTCGTACAATGCTATATTAAGCTCACTTGTGATTATACGGTTTTCTGCATGCTCTTGTGCATTGGAGGAAGTTGCCTTGCTTCTTATTGGTCAAGCCTGTGAAACATTTTATAACGCACCGTTGGTAAGTGTGCATTGTTACCGCAGCTACCTCCTGCATTACAGTTGTGGGTATGGGACTAGCCAAATCCCGACCAAGCCAGACTACTGATACAGATCATATTCGATATACACACTTTCAGAGAAATACCAACTGCAAGCCAAGTAGTTCTTAGTCAACCATTTCCATTCCATAAAGGGTCTGATGCATTTATGACGTCTTGTCTCGGCTGCCAGGCATGTTTTGCACCGCCGCTGGATATTCTAGCTACAGGGGCTTCAGATCGAATCCAGGACTGGGGTGGGCGATCGGCGCACCTCCCAACGGCGGCGGAAGCTTCCGGGCGCCAGCCGCTAGCCCAAGACACGCCAGTCAAGAACGGACGAAACCACGTCCTTGCAGCCAGTTCTGGCCACCAAATAGCTCAAGGCTGGCAATTGTCAGCCGGGGTGGTTCGGTTGCAATTGAAGCCACCGCCAAGTATAGACCGGCCTGAGCTGGAATATGTAGGTCGTCACCCAAATGGAACGGCCCTGCCTGTCCCAACATATGCACGGAATATCCTTCTCCTCAGTATCCGCATGCCACCAAAACAAGCACACGAGCACATATGTCGACCAATCCTACACCGCACCACGGTTTGATGTGAATCCAAGCCTGTCATATACATCGCAGGTCGGTTTAGTAGTGGCACAGATGATATCTGCCTGTGTTGGCACTTTATTCTGGCGATTCTCATAGTGTGAGGGATATGGCGCGCGTCGGGCGCCGAATGCCGCGCCTCGGAGACCAGGCTCCGGTGCTGTGGGCACAAGGCAGCTTGCCTATTCGGGAAGGTAGTATAGCATTCTACAGCGTAGCCACGCCCAATCGGGCTCGCAACCCTGATTCCCCGCCTGCCGTTGCGAGCCATCTGGCTCCGGCGGCATTTAGTTCCTTCTCTGGAAGTCAGGCTATGGTGCATAGCATAGCTGCCTGTGTGCCGCCGTTTAGGGGGGGACATATTGGATAATTAAAGTTTGGACTCCTAACATACCTTTGTCGACAGCTTCACGAGTGCGAACAGTTTGAATCCCACGAATTCGCTGCTGTGGTGCTCCATCTATAGACGGCGTCACGCCCTTATCGGACTCCCTTGCATGCAGCGACCTCGTTATCTATAAAATAATTTCAAATCCCCCATGTATCCGCGCGTGTTCGCCAACATGGAAAGCGATGAATTGGACAACGACGACACAAGTCCGTCTACGAAACTGCTGCCCCGGCCCATCCCGCTGCTGACTCACGACCATAAAGGACGCAAGCTGCCGCCAGCGTTATCACAGCTGCTCAGCAATACGGTGATTCCTCGCCGGCCAAAACGCAGCGCCAAACGAGCCAGTCCCAGTGCAGTATCAGCAGAAGCTGGTCTCCGAAGTTCTGGGTCTCCAGATCATGCCGTATTCGAGGGACTCGAGGGTGTCGACAACGATGATTCCGACATGTCGTCGTCGCTGTCGTCGGTGCAGTCTTCGCAGTTTGACTCTCCTTCATCATACACACTCAGCTCGGGAACTGCAGTAACTTCTCCGTATCGGTTTAGCCTGTTGGACTCGAGTTATTTTAGAGGCACCCGGCGAAGTTCGAAAGACAGTGTTGTGGGCTCCAGCATCGTCGGTACTAGCGCTGGTGTTGAGAATGGTTCAGCCAGTGCTCGCAACCGCTCGCTGTACTGGCAGGGTGCCATCAAAGGAGGGCTGGACGCATTGCGACGATTCAGTGAGAGCAATAACGGGTTTTTTGACGAGGATGCTGAACGTGACGATAATGAAGTCGCTAACGTCGAAAGCAGCCAAGCCCTCGGGTCCAATGTGGACGGTTCTTCGGCCAAGTCGAGCTACATTGCTGAGGAAGACTGTGAAGACTGTCAATCTGCACCTATAGACTGTCCGAATGGACATGAAGATTGGGATCAGACATTAGACAGCGAGCTGGCTGAGAGCGTAGTTGCATTATCGCCTGAAGGCGAGTTTCTCGATTCGCTGGCTTCGAGTGTGGACTCGAGCAATTGCAGTGTCAATTCCAAGACTCGTGTTCGGAGGATCGAGACGTTGCCGTTCGAGAGCTCTGTGACGGACCACCCGCTGCTACCGACCAGCTCTGCCGACCAGACTGGCGAGCCCAATATTGAGAGGGCTGTACTGACGGCTATTAATCTGGATCAGAAAGAAGACGTGTCAATGATGGACCGCACAAAGCGGCTGCTCACAAACAAATCTATAGTATCCAACCTGACTGCGAGCCTTAAGGTGTTGTCTACTGTGGCATCATCGCTGTCGAGCTCGCAGCAGAGGATCGAACTCATCCAAAGCAAAAATGTGCTTGCATTTGGCCCTCGCTTTGTAGATGAGCCTTACCCATCTCATGCCATTGTCGCTGTAGACTCAACCCATGCTCGGAATGAGTCGCTTTCCGAAAAGGTCGAACTTGTCACCAACACTGCGAAGAAAGCCATCTCGATGAAAACCTACAACGTGCAGTCCACGCTTATCCCGAACTTCCGACCACGCGAACTGCGTATGAACAGCGACTTCTATAGGATCTATGCAGTTGAGCTGCTCATGCGACGACATGGCAAAGTAGAGGAAGACTTCCAAGGGAGGGCTCAGATGATTTTAGAGCCCCGCAAAGACAACATCCAGAGTTATGGCTACGAAGACGATGCAAGCGAAGAGATCTTTGGTATAAGGAAGCGGTTCGTGCGCGTTTATTGTAGTGATGACAAGTTCAAGGTGAGACAACAAAAAAGAGCCCAAGTGCCAACATCCGGACTGGCCAATTGCATTAGCATTGACGACATTTAGATCGGATATGTCTACTATTTATTTTTATTTATCTCTTTTTATTAGTGTCTTTGCTATGTTTAACTTGGCATTCAATGACATTCTATTACATGGTTTATTATTTTCACACGTATATGCAGATGCTGGTTCTTCATTATTTGGTCATAAGCTCATTTCATCGTTCTCCTGATTTTGTTGATTCATTACTGATTTTGCAAGTTTTGTTAGCTCCTCCAGCTGTCTAGGAAGAGGATAGTAATCTTCAATTTCGCTATGCTTAGGTGATGACTTTGCGTTCGCCGCCTTCATAACAACTCCAGCCTCGTTACTGGTAGAACTCTGCCGGCGCTTGCGACTGATCTCTGTCCGCAATATTGGAATGCTTTCAATAAACTGCATCTTCTGCTTGCGCAGTTCCATCTCGCGAGATTTTTGTAATTGCTGCATAGCAATTCTTTCCTGTTCGTAGCGCTCCATGCGACTCTTGTCTTGCAAGCGCTTGTTCTCAATCCCCCTTGGAGATAAGGCTCCCGTGAATTCAGATGCAAGTGCAGCAACACAATCGTCAAACTCGAGTTGTGAACTACATACTTGGCAGCTTGCGATGACTCCTGAATCCACGTACTTCTGTCCAATGTGGCTCGAATCTCCCGACCAGTCCAATATGAGGACATTCAATCTGAAAAGAGAGTTTGGCACCAGCTGCCGCAGGATTTCTTCGACAGACACCTCGTCAGAACGCCTGCCTGACTGTCCGCATCCAATAAGCAACATTCCAACTGAATGGTAGCTGGAAGCATCATTCGTCAGCGCAGTTACTTCCACGCTCGCCTCTTCATTACTGACTCGGCTGGGCCATATATAGGAAAAGTCTTCATTGTGCTTCAGACCCAACTTGAACCCTGTCCAAATAGCCTGTTCTGCAGACCAGTCCTCATAAAACACCGATACGGTTACATGGCCCCTGAACTTCTTGGTTTTCAAAAACGTGTTTTCCAAATCGAGCGGCATCTCCAGTTTCCTTCTTCTCTCGGGAACATCATCGAGCATTAACTGCATGTGAGCAGCTTCGTCAAGTCGGTTTTGGCGCGTCTCCAAATCCACTCTGGATAACCTGCCCCGTCGTGGTCCACCTAAGAGCCCTGTGATGCTGTTGACGACTTGTCTATCTTTTTCACGTTCAATTTCACGTATGCGAGCCTGCTTTGCTGCTACTTTGATTTTCCTCAGAGCATTCAACTTTACTCTTCGTTCATCAGAGACTACTGCGTCACAAAAGGAGTGGGTTGCCAACAGACAGGTCTCTCGCGCCAGTTCGTCGAACAAAGAGGATGACAATGCGTTGAGTATCGTGCTGCGACGGGACCGTAATGCATCCAGGCGCTGCTGCTCTATCAGAGCTTTGGCCTTTGCTTCAGCATCCTTCTGTTGCGCAATAATTTGTTCCTGTCGTTTCTCTGGACTAGGAAGCGGCGCTCGCGGGGATATTGATTTCTCTGGCGAGATAACAGGACTTCTATGACTCATCTGGGCAGTCTCAACATCTCGCTTCAGAGGTGATTGCCCAGAGGACAATTGCTGCGAAAAAGAGAATTGCGGGGCCGCAGCTTGAGAAGGTTCCCCAGATGATGATGCTCTTGTATTTAAAATCGAGCTCTTGGTTTCACTTGCAAATAAAGAGGAAGGCTGTTGCGGATTCGAAAATTTTGCCGGTACAATGTTTTGAAAAACCTCTCTAGATGCTTCAAATCGAGGCTGGGCGGGTGTTGCTGAGATAGCAATTGGTTTGGGTTTCTCCAGAGCTGGAGAAAGATGAGTCAAACCAAAAGATGGCCTACTGACCGTTTCAGTTAATTGAGCTCCAGAAGGCCCATTTCCTTTAATCAGACTGCTAATCGAACCAGCAGCCTTCAGATGTCGCTCAACTGTACTGGAAAATGGCTGGCCCATCGATTGCTTATCGGGAGCAGACTGATCCGAAGCGGCATTCAGTTGCACTAGCATGGTCCCAGAACCGTCGCTCGAAACTGGCAAATCACGCGCTTTGCAAAACTCCATCGTTTGCTCAATGTCATTAAATCCCAGCATTTCCATCAATCTATCAACACGGTATAATCCAGCTTTCTTGGGAAATGCTCTCCGAACCGCAGCTATACTAGCCAAACGGATCTCATTAAAGGAACTCTCGAGCATGCACAACAATAGAGGATAGTCTCTTTCATCGCGGATCATATTAAATAGCCTGGGAAATGCGTTTGCTGCATTCTCAGTAACAAGACTGCCTCTGTCTCTAACGATATTTTGCTGGGCCAGGCGTCTGATCTCGAGGGCCTTTTGAATAATAGGCTTTCCAAAAACCTGTGGTGGTAGCTTCCGCGCACGCGACAAGATTCCACTATCGTCAAGATTGATCACCAGTCTATATGCCATCATTTCAGCCTCGTTGCCACTAACTGGCAACCCGTTTTTTCTATTTGCCTCGTAAATCTCCATCAGCGTCTGTAGGGTCTTTGTAAGTTGTTCCACTTCCTGCTGCTTCGAGTACTGTTGATTGGATTGCGCCATGACATGTAGTGATACAATATGAATCCTTGCGATCTTTTCGTTACATTCCACTGCCTCTGGTCCAGCGAAATTTTGATAAGTAAAGTCCTGCCTTATAGATCGGGTTCGATCCCATAGAAATGCATGGCTGGCAGGGAGCTTGGGAACTATATTGTCTATCAGATAATCCAGAGTCTGGACAAGAATGTGAGGTGGTCGAACGTCGGAAGGAAGAGGTGGTGCCTTGCCAGCAGCAGGTCTAGAAAAGGCCTTCACTGCATACTGCCGAGTGACTTGGCCAGTGACTGGATCTCTTTCGAAATCGCGGACATTCTTCTCGTACACACGAGTTATGCGTTCGAAAGTTGGACACATCTCAGTACAGGTGCCAACAAACGATATAGCATCTTCGAGCCTTTTGTTGACCCCCTCTTTGTCGACCAATCCTTTGGATTCCATTACTTGTCGCTCGTTCTCTCGCATTTGTTGCAGCTTTCCGTGCAGCTCCTGCAAATTACTGTATTGTGACTCGAGCTCGAGCATTGACTTTTGGTTTTCTACATCCCATGGATCAGGCTGCCAATTGATGTGTTCGACAGCACCAGCAGGTTTCTTAAAAAGCTTCGAAGCAGCACGCGGTTGTCCTTTCGCTTGGTTTTGGGAGCCTTCGGGAAGATTTAACGCTCCATTCGAGGCGTTTGACGAACTCGGAGGCCACACCTGTTGGAGTCTAGAAGGCCCTTTTGCTTGTATCGTATTTGCGTTCCAGCCATTTTTTTGTCCAAAGCCAAATGATGATGATTGTTCATTGGCCGCAGAATTACTGCCAAATGGCGATGGCGAACCGAAGGCAGATTGGCCAGATACTGATCCAGCACCGAACACTGACCCAGGATTAAATATGGAGCCAGCACTGCCGTTCCCAAATATCGATCCCGACAAAGAACTAGTTGAAGCTGGGGGTAAAGGATTGGCAGTCGAGCCAAACGCAGAGCCAAACACTGACGATGTCTCGCCATTAGGCGTCTGGATAGCACCAGAAGCGTTTGCTTCACCACCATGCACAGTTCCAGCATTCTGCAAATCACCACGTCCTCTTGCACCCCGTCCTCTTCCGCTCCGCCCTCCACGCCTTTTCGCGTCGCCACGCCCTCTTGGCTGGCGGCCTCTGGCGGCTTCAGAGGTAAACATCTCGTTTGTGTGAAGTTGATTCAAGTTGGAAGGATGGCTGGCTGCATGAGGCTTACAGACAGTTCAACTCCAGTATCATTACGGTGGAAGAATCCATGCTTCAACTGCGCAGCAGTTGCCACAGCGCGACGGAGTCGCAAGATAATAATAATATAGTTCAGTATAATAATATAGTTCAGTACCTTGCGACTCCGTCGCGCTGTGGCAACTGCTGCGCAGTTGTTCAGTTCCGTTATGACACTACACATCCACAGCTGCAAGAACAACAAAAAATAAGAATGAAGATTATGTATGTGTGCCTCAACCGGTTGTTGAACTACAATAATATATTATCAGTAATAACATAATATCCAACACTTTTTATACTTCTGCTTCTACCGACCAGGCAATTGTCACTCATCACTTGTTACTTGTCGTCAAGATGATTTGTGGGGATGCTCCTTGTTGTACCTGCTGCACCTTGTTTAGGACTACACTTATCAAGCAAATACCACATGCAAAGTTCATATCCAAATATATCCATAGCTCATATATGCCTACTTAACTCCAAACACCATGCCAATCATCAATATCAAAGGGAAAAAGATCGTAAACCGTCATCACATCATTAAAATGAAGAAGGGCCACCTGAATAGGCGGCTACTAAGCCCAGGCTTTCGTAAGGGCCTGCCTTATTGCCAGACGACTTCCGCGGACGCGGAGCAACTCGCGGTGTCGCTCCAACTGCGTCTTTGGTCTCCTTCAGCGAGAATGCCCTCGATACACCGGCTCGTGACAGATTGAGGGCCTCGTCGTGGGTTATCGACGACTGCGAAAACGACCGAGGGCGCAGCTGGCCCTGTCCGCCACCAGGACTGCCAGCAATAGACGAATCCAAGGTGGCGACTGTTGCAGCTGCTTCTGTCTCGTTGTGAAATTCGCTCGCCATACCAGCCAAAGATCTCGGTCGCTCGCCAGAATACGAGCTGGCCCTTTGATGGTGGCTATCAGCACTGGTGCCAAATACCGACGACAACGACTTCCCGGACTCTGACTCGCGCGAAAGCCCCGAAAACGCCCAGTCGAATATCGAGCTGCGTCGCCGAGCACTGCCAGCCGACCCCGGAGAGCCTACTGGGACCGACCCAGTCGGTGATAAATCATCAGGCATTGTCTGTCCACCCGCCACCGAACTAAACACAATTCACAATATCTCCCACTATACAATGTCCTGCTGTGTATCGCAGAACAAGGATGCTGAAACCACTCTTATGTACGCTTTTTGCAGTTGAGCACAAACTTAGGGTGATGAAAGAGATTAAGAGATATAATCAGGCAGGCCCCGCATTTTATATGCGACGCAACTGCACAGTCCCCTAAACTCAGCAGCACACTGCGAACACTGGCTGTGTAAAATGTGGTCACGAGCTACACTGCTGACATGCCATGACGTGCCCATTACAAGCATGTGGGGCTCCTCAAAACATACAGCTGTATAAACGTCGATACTTAAGAGCGGGATTCAGTTTTTCTGGTCAAGAAATGGAATAAATGTCACTGTTTGCGACTAGTTCCGGTCTCGTAACCTGATAGTTTGGTCAAGGTAACGTGACGCCTGCTGTCGCCACCCTAACCTGCAGTGTTGAGTGTTGAGAGGAGTCGGAGCACGCTCGGAGAAGTGGTAGCCTGCGCCTGTAAAGCGAATTTGAAATTGACCTGCAATGCAAATCACTCTGGCTATTATATTACAGTAGACTGTTTGGGCGATTAACTTGGGCCGCTTTGATTGGCATGGACGGTGACTACGCTTAAGCTGCATGCACTCGTCACATTTGACAGTTTATCGACTGAACGTAGCATTCTTAACTGACAAATATGACCCGATGAATGCTCTGCAAAGCAACCGGTTTCAAAAAAAGGTCCAAACTAGTCGTTGAGTTCTTACCGTTGCGGGGTTCTGTTGTTGTCCTGCCACCGCTCTGGTGCTGTTGTGGTGCTGTTCTGGTTCTCTACTGTGATGCGTGTGGCATCGCCAGGGTTGGGGCTACCCCGGATCTTCATTGCAGTCATTAAAATAATATTAGGCGAGCTGCTGCTCGCGATTAAATATGTTCACCGTGTAAATAAAATATGCTTCATATGACGACCCTGGCGATACAGCCGACCACAGTTCATCGGTGGCTGCGTCGTCAATGATGTTTTTTTGCCGTCGAGGGCCTACGAGCCAGGCGAGATCAACCGCAACGGGCGGAGGACCTTCTGGCTTCGCGTTGTTCGTAATGACGGACGTCGCTCGTGGCTGTGCGTGGACGCCCCGTCCATGATTGCCAGCTGCTCTAATGTGGCCAGCGAGGAGCTGCTGTCGCTGTTAATGCTAGATGGCGACGACGACGACGACCTGGTTGACAGGGTTGATGTTGGCGATGCGGGAGGAATGAAGTCGTCGATGCCTAGTGATGCCTGCCGAATCGCAGCTGCTGCTTTTGTAGGCGACTGGCATGCAGACGACGTCGCAAATAGCATAGACGACCAGGTACTGGACGGCCTGACAGCGCCGCGGTGGCTTTTACTGTTGCCCCCTGGCGTCGTGTTGAGATTTGTCATGTGGAACATTGGATTCGCAAGGTCTGGGGTTGATCCTCCATGATTCCTGACCTTGCGCACCGCCAGCACGTCCTTACCAGACGAAGACGATGCCACCCGTTCCTGGAAGCTCGTCACATTGTGACTGTCCACCACATTGTGGCTGTCGACCACCTTCTCGAACTCCTTGTAGTCCAACAGGCGGTTGACAAGCCGTTCCAGCGACAGGCGTAGCGCGTGGTTCTGGTTCTCAAGGGCCTTATTGCTGAAAGACAAGTCGTACAGCTTCTTTTTCATGCTCGTGCTGCCACTGCTACTGCCACTGCCAATTTCACTACCAATGCCAATTCCACTACCCCTGCGTGGAGGCAATGGCACTGTCTGGGTTGTGTCGTTGTCCAAGTCGCTGGCACTGTAGGCGCCAATGATGGTATCTTCGTGGTCGTCAGCCAGGTCGAGGTCGTCTGAGGCTCCGTCCAGCTCGTCTGCGAGCGAGAAGCCGCCCATGATAGTTTTCTCGGCCACCAGCAGCTGGAAGTGCTCGTTCTCCTCCATGAGGCGGTTGTTGACAGCCGTCAGCTGCTCGAGCTCTCGTTTTACAGAGTCGTGCCGCAGCGTGTACTCGCGCGACACCATTTCCAGCTGCTGGTGCACCATTTCCAGCTCGCCACGCAGCCCTCCTGCGCTTCTGGTCGCCTTTTTGTCGTCGCTGGCGCTCGCTGGTGGTCTGAACCCTGCTGGTGAGGGCAGCCGCGACGGTGGTTTTGGCGGCTGTGTTGGCTGTGGCGCGCTGCTCATGAGCTCCACCATCTTTTCGAGTGCGCCAATCCTCGCTACATAGGCCTCCTCTTTGTCGAGCCATCGCTGCTTCTCGTTGAGGTGGTTCATGAGCTCTTGTGATAATGTCGACTCCATTTCGGCTCTCGACCTACGGAGACCCTTGGCGTCGATTTGGAGCGTCTCAATGGTCCTGTCACGGTCGACAAGGTCCTGCTCCAGCTGGCCATTGACGGACTGGCATCCGTCGAGTCTGGCTCGACACTCTCGAAGCGCCTTCTCGAGCCGTTTGTTCTCCATTTCTTCTTTGTCGAGCTCCGCCTCTAGACGCTCTTGGGCATGCACCGGCACTTCAGGCGACCACGCGCTCGCTCCACGGTGCAACTGGCGTTTTTGCGACGGATGTCCATGCGACAGATCCATACCAGGCGGTTGCTGTGACGAGTATTGGCCAGGCGAGCTGCCAGGCCTGCTGGACGCCTCCAACGGCGGATGAAGGGGCGAGCGGGCCATAGCTGCTCACACAGTCATTAAATTGCCGTTGTCTGCTGAAAAACGACTGTCCAAGTCTACGTTACGAGTCGGTGGCTGAGAATATACTGATCGCTATGCATAACGATCCCTGCTGTGTTTGTTTATAAGGGGTAAATCGACCACAAGCAACCCCTACCCCGCACTTCTGCTAACTGACCCCCTGAGATCGTGCGGAACGGAGATACAGCGAGGAAGACGACAGCCGCTCAATTAGCCAAGGCTGCGCCCAGGCGACGCTCTGATTGTACGACCTTCATCCACGGACGCAATTGCGGTCGTACTGGTCGTTCTGCGAGAACCGTGCCGCTGGTGATCGTGTACGGAGCTGCGCGAACTCGACGTGTCGACTGTGCTCGACGTGTCTGCGGGTGCGCGTGGCTTGGTGTTGGTCGCGTCTGAGTTTCCGGACAATTGTCCATGTGGGTCTGTTGGACACTGCGCGCGTGGCATGCACAACTGCGAGGTCGCGGCAAGCTGCTGCTGGCAGCTGCCGCTGTGGAATGAGTGGTGAGAATACCGATCAGAGTCCGAGTCGGTTGCGCCCAAAGGGGACTCCTGCATTCACGCTGGCACGACAACCGTTCCGTACGGTACCAGGGGCGCGCCCTGTCGATTACTTCGGAACGATGACATCTGGTGGAGTAGTGATCGGTGTGGATCGGTTTTGGATCTGTTTCGGTGTATCTGCTTCGGTGGGTCGGTGTGGATCCGGTCTGCGTACAGCCAATTGCTAGCGCTGATCGACCTGCTAGATCATAGACCGTCCAACCAGACCAAACCCAACGGCACTGTTTCCAGATCTCGAGTAACCGCTTGGCTACCCTGCTGGGTCGCGTTCGCTGGTTGCAGTCTGGTAACCGTCACACTGGTAACCGTCACTTTGGTAACTGTCACTGTAGGAATGAATATATGCATTGTAAGGTGCAGTGCATGAGCACGCATCGACAGTAATTACCCAATTGGGGCAAAACCGAATGGACTGAGTACTGATACTGCCAGCCACTCGGTGGCATAACCTACATATACTATAGCAATCGCGCAGACATGACGCTCGAACGTCCACTTTGTGGAAATAGTAGCTGCACCATGCATGTGTCGATAATAATACAATGTCCCGAGACCTGGCCAGAACTTTGCGCGGAATGTGCTATGCATGGTTGCCGTGTGCCATATGCAGGTTCCCGACCAATCTGGATATATATGCGGTCTTGACCTCGACACAGTGGCATTTTTACTGCTTTGGTCATAAAATTTCCCAGTGGCGGGTTGCCAAGACCTCTATATTGACAGTGCGCTTGTTTGACGGCTGCCAATTGTAGACTAGTGTTGAGGACTGTGCTGCCGCATATGCGTTACCAGATAAGGTTTATCTAGTTTGAGTTAGTCCGAGCTAGTTTTGACAGTTTGTTAACTCACTGCCGAATTGAGAATGGTCTTTTGAGACTAGTGTTAATACCGTTGCTGCACCACATTTGCTGTTTTCGTAATAAGCTTTGTCTCGGCAGCTGCAAATTGTTCTAGATGTCAGTCCGCAATTGGAATATTGCCCGTTTCCGACTCCGCCAAAAATATCTTTTGCCAATATTGCCGTTCTGGACGATGCTTTTGGATTGTAATGCATCAAAGTTGCTGCTTTGGAAATAATGTCCACATGCCTGTCCACTTGACAGCTGGCTCTGCAAAGCCGGATTGCCTATTGTTGACTAAATCGTATGCCGGTTGCCGGTCAATGCTCTGAATATTGCCAATACTTGACGAGGCACCATATCTATGTTGCATGTGCTAGGCTGCTTTTGCAATAAGCTCAAATATACTCAGTACGACAGCAGCTAGTGTCTCTGGCCAATATCCTGACTAGGAAACTGTCATGCGGACACTGCTTTCTCATCTGGAGATTTGTGTCACTTGTGGAGAAATGTTTAAATTCAGTTATTATAATATTGCCAATTGTTGATTACTCGGCATGTCACTATTGCAGATGAATTCCCCTTCTCTGATTAATTGCGCTGTCTTGTTGAAAACACTGCCAACTTGTTGGAATGTTTCCTTTGTGTGATCAGACAAGCTTCTCTTGTCAGCATACTTGACGTGGTCGGCCCTCATACCAGTCCAGCTCTTTGTCTCTTGGCTTTGCTCCTTGCTTCATTGCTACTTGCGTAGCTGAGATCTTCTTTGGATTGAAATTCTACAATGACATGTCTAATGTAGTTGCAGTTCCACGCCTCAACTGCGCAGCAGTTGCTACAGCGCGACAGAGTCGCAAGATATCACCAGATAGTCCATCAAGTATTTGCGACTCCGTCGCGCTGTGGCAACTGCTGCGCAGTTGAGGCGACGAATCTGCCCGACAGCTATGCAATTGCTCACTGATATAATCTTCAGTTGACGTATCTCATCAAGCTTACATCAAATTGTATAGCACACGGTACAGGAGCTCTGATATGAAAATGCATAGACGACTAGTTGATGCTCCAATTGCATTGTTGAAACTTCGTTACTATTATTACACTAATCATCCACTTGACGAGGCCCTTAATGACCAGAAATGCTAGTTCTTGATGCTGTGGCTGTTTTCAGACTTCCAGCCATTTTTCATCTCCATCCATCACCAGAGGGCCGCTGATACGATGCAGATCTGCTAGCCTCGGAAACGCATCCTGCTTCCTCAGAACCATGAGCTTCAAGGTCGGATGCACATAGGCTCTGACAAACCCCTGCGTCACAAGGCTTACACAAAACCCCTCGGTTTCCTCGCTATCATGATACTGCAATGGATTTCCAAGCAAACTGTCGTGTGTTCTGCCTGCAGACAGCCATAATGCAGTCTCTAGATCTGAAAACCTCACAATAGCCTGCTGTTGATCACTGTTGTCAACCACAGTCCAAAGCTTTCGTAGCGCGAGACGAATAAATAATATAAGGCTGCGATCTGCCAGTATAAATAATGTTCCTGTAGTGAAAAACCAGTCAGACGAGTCTAGATGTTTGCGGAACACCTGCCAGTTGGCAGCCTTCATTGCTTGGACCAAGGGCCAATAGAAACCATCTAACTGATATCGTTGTAACAGATCAAACTTGGGCAATACTCCTAAAAGCATTGATACGGGGACCAAATAGACCAGCATTCTCCGGACGTTTTTGTGACAAGAGTTTAGGCAGTTGTCGTATGCCCATCGAAGGTGTTTGTACGCCGGCACCAGCTGCTGCCGTTCCAAGTAAAACCTGCCGAGCCAATATCGGTATTCGACTCGCTCCGCCAAAGAATAGGAAGAAAACGTGATGTTGGCCGAATTGACGTTAGAAAACACGTTGTTCCACGACTCGATCTGGCCCAGCTTGGCATAAACCCGACATAGCCTCGTGGCAACAAACAGCAATATGCGCATCTTCGACAGTTCCTGATAGCCTCCAGGCGGTAGCTTCTCGCCGCGGATCGAGTTGAATGTCTTGATAAGCACTGTTGACACAAATGTCGACCGCATCATATGCTTGTCTTCTATCGCATCGTCGAGGCGCATAGCCAACGGAACAATGGTTTTCCCCATCACGTATACCGCCGAATATAAAACGGCTCCTCTGTTGTTTGAAAAGGCGGTTTGCAAGTCGGAAAAAAGCTGGGCATACAAGTCAAACGACGACACGGGATCTGCTGGATCCACATCGCGGCAGAACCGCAAATAACTCTTGCACAAAGTACTAAATCCTGGCCACTCGCCTTCATACATGTCGGCACTGTCGACTTCAGTCTCGAAATCAGCATCGTCCTTCGTCAGCTTGAGTCTGTAGTAGGCCATTGTCACTTACGCGTAGAATATTGTTACGGATCGACACAATCTGCGATTCAGCATTAACATCGAACAAGCTGCCAAGTTTCAGAGTGCACTGGAGGGTTCCATCATCAAACGTGGCTTCCTTCACCTCGCTCACCCACTGCTCAACAGACATTGTTCGCAGCAGTTGTCTGTGAGTACTGCGACAAGTTGGAGATCAGGAATCCTGGTTGGAAGATCAATGCAAGTCAGTCAGCCTTACGGTGCCTATGCTTTAGCGACGCTGCGGCCAGTATGCGAACATTACTACTGCTACTAACTTATTACTATTATTATTATTATTGACATTATCATTACTATTATTATCATTATCATCAGCTAATAATCGCAATTGCACATCTTTATAGAACATCTGTAGAAAGTATTTGTTTCTATTCATTGGTTCTATTGAACTGCTCCGGGCTGTATATTAATGGTGATGTCTCTACAAGGACAAAACGAGGGTAATAATTCAATGCGAAGAATGCTAGGAATAGGATATCTTGCGACTCCGTCGCGCTGGGGCAACTGCTGCGCAGTTGAGGCATGGACCGTCCAGAATGTGAGAAGTCGAAGATACTAAGGCAGCATTGAATATTGACAATGTGAAGCTACACAGAAACATGGGAACAGAGGTGACAGTGCAGCCATCTACATATATCGGATAGACAGAATAGCATTATAGGCTAAACAAGTGCTCTCAGTACTCGTTTTCTGCATGGATTTGCATTTGTTATACAATTCAATTCTGAGTACTGATCCGAACCAGACGCTATCTAGTCGACAGCAAATCGACCCTAATCCTGGCTGATATCTATCTTAACCCTCGCCTCTATCGTACTGTGACTGCCCTTCCTATTGTGGATTTTCCAGACCTGCATGTACGCGTGCGGCAGCCCTCAAAGATGGTGCATGGACTCTGTTTTTCTGTTCTCCACCAGAATTAACTAAACTTCATCACAATGGCCAAGGTTTCACTGGGTATGTGACGACACAATGGCGCCAGCAGCGCCCATCAGAGCGGATCTAACAGTAGACGTGTCTTCCTCTCGCCGAAAGGCCAGAAAGGCCCACTTCGAGGCTCCTTCTTCCGTGCGACGACTCATTCTGTCTGCTCCTCTCTCCAAGGAGCTGCGCGAGAAGTACAAGGTGCGATCCATCCCTGTTCGAAAGGACGACGAGATCACTGTTGTGCGAGGATCCCACAAGGGCCGCGAGGGCAAGGTGTCGCAGGTTTACCGACTCAAGTGGGCCATCCAAGTCGAGAAGCTGACCAAGGACAAGGCCAGTGGTGCGTCTGTCCCCGTCAATGTTCATCCTTCCAAGGTTGTTATCACCAAGCTCAAGCTCGATAACGACCGCAAGGCCATTCTCAAGCGAAAGGGTGGTGTTGACGTCGAGTAAAAAAGCACTGATATACCGTATGCTGTATATTTAATGAACCATGTACATTGCCGACGAAGGTAGATGCGGTTGTGTTTGCATTTGGACGTCTATTCAAGTCTGTCTGTGTCGTTCGTTGTTTGGATTTCTCAGGAACTGGGTTTCATATGTTTTCTTTCTTGTTGTTTTCTATTTCTTTTTTCTTCCCTTACGTTGTTTCTTCTTATACTGCTACTAAATTAATGTCCTGTAGGATGATGTATGTCAGGCTCTAGCAGTCAGAAAGGGTACGGCTGAAACCCTCATGAGTACGCCGTACTGATATCATATAGAGGCTGTTTACCAGTCGCATCCGTCTAGAATTTCTACAATCCCGAAGAAAGTCAACATGGGACTGCTGACAATTCTCCGAAAACAACGTAGAAAGGACAAGGAAATCCGGGTGCTGATGTTGGGATTGGATAACGCGGGAAAGACAACCATTGTAGATTCGATTCTTGGCAAGGATGTAAAGAAAGTGAGTCCCACTTTGGGATTCAATATAGTGACTATAGACTACAAAGGGTAAATTAAAAGCCACCTCAGCGATGATTTCTGACATAGATATAAGTTGAATGTATGGGACGTGGGCGGGCAGGCATCATTGAGGCCCTTTTGGAGGAACTATTTCGAAAAAACCGACTTTTTGATCTGGGTCGTCGACGTGTCGGCCCTCGACAGATTACAAGATTGCAGACGAGAGCTACATACGATTCTGAACGAAGACAGACTGGTGGGCGCCGGATTACTGGTATGGGTCAATAAGCTGGATACAGTAGCCGGCTCTGACGAGCATAAGCTTGCGCTGGTCGACAAAGTTCAGAAGCAGCTCGATCTACAGTCAATAGAACGGCACAGTTCCAAAGTCATTGGATGTAGTGCATACAGTGGCCTGAACATCAATGAAGGATTAGACTGGGTGGTTCAGGACGTCAAGAGCCGCCTCTATATATTGGACTGACCACTACAAACAAGCTGGCAACCTGATGAAGCTGGAAATGCCAATAATGACGCGTAATAAAAGTAACGACAACACGACTGCATTTGCATTGATTTTGACTTGGCTTCGGCTGATCACGCATGACATACTGGCTCCTTATAATTTTGTACACAAAACCTTAAAAAAAGACCATTTCTTAAGTTATATATCTAGATATTGCGAGAAATCAGCGTAAATAAGTAAAGCAATTCAGCTTTTGCGATTCAAAACCGGATTTCAAAATTGCCCTGAGGGATCTGTCCCCAGTCTTAATATCAACCACCTTCTTCAGTCTGCACAGCATCACATGACAGTTGCCTTTTACCTCCATATCCACCATGAGTACCAGCCTCGACTATGATATAGAAGATGAAGAAGACGACTTGTTTGAGGACGCCACCGAAGACATGGACCAAGGTGCAGATGATACTCGTGGATCTGATATCGAAATGGATGATGGTGAGGATGGGGATGGCGATGGAGACGGTGACGGAGATGATGGTGCCGATGATGATGGAGAAGGAGAAGATAATGATCAAGAAGGAGACGGCGACGACGGCGACGAAAACGGCGAAGAAGGCGAAGAAGGCGACGGAGAAGGTGACGATCGAGACGACAGAGACAGTGGGGTGCACAATGGCAGCGGCAATGGCAACATGAATGGGTCTGGCATGATGGAAGTCGACGATGACGACGGAGATCAAGATTCACGACAGTCCAAACCATTGTCGTTTAAGGAGCGGCACCAAATAAAACCACCACGCAAGATGCTCGAGTGCAGTTCGTACGACATCGTTCCGTATGTGGCAGCTCTTCACAGCTGTCCAGTTTTCTGCGTTGCATTTTCGTGGGGAATGAGGTACATGTTCACGGGAGGACAGGATGGATTCATTCGCAAGTACAACTTCATGGACTCTATAAACGGCAGGCTGCCACTCACAGTGGCCCAAAGGCACCAGTTCGTGGACACGGTCACTAGAGGAGGCGTGGTTGCGTCGTACTGGGAGAACGAGCAGCCCGTGTTCCAAGACGCTGCCAAGACTGGTAAAGACGGACTCTACGAGCCAGTTGTGTCGCCAGTATACTCGCTGGCAGTACAGTCTGAAGCATTATGGCTGCTTGCTGGCCTGGAGAGCGGGGGGATAACGCTACAGACCATCAGGCACAACGAGGGCCAGATCCACGCGTACTTGGACAGCCACAAGTCTGCAGTATCGTGCCTCAAACTGGACGATTCTGAGACAAAAGCCATCAGTGGTAGCTGGGACCAGACAGTGGTGGAATGGGATCTTAACACGTGCAACGAAACGCGCCAGTTCGACAAGGTCACTAGCCAAGTGTCGTCTATCGAGTGGCAGCCAGTAGGAGGGTCGCTGATCTCGTCGCAGCTGGCCAAAGAAGCAGACAAGCTGGATGATTTCGACGACGAAAAATCGCTCGAGTCGCTGTTTGGCGACGACGACGAGGAAAATAACGAGACGAATGGACATAGCGATAAGCTCAAGAGCGGGACCGCGAGAGCCAAGCAAGACGTCAGTGACGATGCCAGTGGAGATGCCGCTGACGATGACGACAACGCACAAGACGAGCAAGACGAACAACAAGTCGATGAAGAAACGGCCAACGTGGTAACCGACAAGACTCCATCGGCCGGAGTTGTGGACAAGAGCAGTACGATATTTTTGAGCTCATGCATCGACGGAACTATAGATATCTGGGACGTACGCTCTCATGCCAAAGCAGGACGCATTGCGGTTCCAGAGGGAACTCCACCATGGTGCATGAGCGCCTGCTGGTCGTGCGACGGTAACTTCATCTTCGCAGGTCGCCGCAACAGTACTGTGGACGAGTTCGACATCCGAAGCTCGCTGACCAAGCAGTCTCGCATATTCAAGTTCCCATCGGTATCTGGTGCGGTATCGGCAGTGGCTACAATGCCAAATGGAAGGCACCTGCTGTGCGGTTCGCACGACAACCTTCGCCTCTACGATCTACAGGCTTCCACGTCCAAAAGCAAGGTACCGTTTTTTATTATTCCCGGCCACCATGGTGCAGTGCTGTCGTCCATATACGTGGATCCCAGTTGTAATTTTGTGGTGACTGCCAGCGGCAACAGAGGTTGGCAAGGGAACTCATCGGACGTCGCACTCATGTACGAGGTGTTGCCGATGTGACAGCATATCCGAGTCGTTGTATCATATTAATTTATACTAAGGTGGTGCGCTGCTGTTTGACAGGAGCGATTCTGCAAATATCACATATCCAACTACCAACTCTTGTAATATCCTGTTCGATGCCTCTATTTGTTCTTTTGAAGTACTATATAGTTCTATTCTATACTAGTGTACGGCAACAGACCCGGTCTTGCGACTCCGTCGCGCTGTAGCAACTGCTGCGCAGTTGAAGTGGAGATTCTAGGTCGAACACGTTTACCAATATCCACGCCCAACTGCGCAGCAGTTGCCACAGCACGACGGAGTTGCAAGACCACCTCTGAAATGTGAGAGATATTGAAAAGTACTGTGACTTTTTTGTCTAATTCACACTACCGTAGGTCTGCGACTCACAGATGAGAGTAATTACTTCTTTCAATTATCATGTTGCTATCAATTATTGCTAGGAATTATTTTATTATTAATATTATTATTGTTATAATTCTCAAGTTGTTCGTTTTTACATTCAGCAATATTGGTTGCATGTTAGTCCTAAGAAACGTTATCTTGCTGCGTCTGCTATATACGTGTTTGCACTATCGGAGTATCAGGACTATATGTGTCACTCACTCACTATGCATCACATCTAGGCTACAACATTCAGCAGTCACACTGGGGTAGCGCTTAATAGGAAATCTTATATAAAATCCGGATCAGATATTTCATTATTAACCATTAAACTGTTATCGTAAATTATTATTGCTGGATGTTTGATGATCCACATCAGCTAATGCATCTCGCATGACTGTGCCGGCTGTTAATGGTCCGCACGGCTGGCAGGCGTCGAAGCACCAAATATACGTCATGACGCAGCCTGATGAGTCTGCCCTTACACTATCTATAACCAGGGGCTTTACAACAGCAGCAAGAGATATGGAAGAGAACAATGCCGGAACCACGCAGACAAAGCAGCCAGGGTCTGAATAACGACCCCAAGAGCCCGGCAGACCCGTTGTGGCTCAGGACGGCTCCTCGTGACAAAGCAGGCTCGTTCGTGAGCCCTCTGAAGCGAGCACGTCGGCGGTCGAGTCTGATCTATTCTGTTTCTGCTGAAGAGGCCGACTCTGAAGAGCACCCCCACACTCCCAGGACGTTCAGTCCGCTCCATCTTTGCTCGGAATGCCGCGTACGAGCCATCCAGACCGAGTCGCTTATGGTGGACTCGGTGCCCAACAGCCCTGATATGGGCGGAACTTCACCAGGATCGTCCCCTACAGGAACATGGACGACTAGAGCAGCGCGTGTGCGCCGGAGATCGTCGCATCGCGAGCCGTTTGTGGGGTCGTACGAAGAGAGTCTGCTGTCGGGACGCATGGCGTCGGTGTCGTGCTCTGCTCCGGTGCAGTTTCATGCTCAGATAGGCGTCATTGGTAAGGGCAAATACAGTGGTCATTGCCCCCCACACATGTCGACGACGTTTAGTGCTGTTTTCTACGACTGGCAGACCTCGGAGCTCAGTAACGGGAGTCCCTATGTCGGCGCAGTGGACCTGGACCACCTGTATCGGCACTCCAGACCGTCCAGCGACAGGTTCCCAGGTTACCGAATCCCCCGGCATGGGCAGATCCAGGTGGTTGTCTCTAACGTGGAGCGAACGGCAGTGCATTTTTTCCTGATTCCTTACGACCTGCGTCGCATGCCAGGCGGCACCAAGACGTTCATCCGCCAGAAGGTGTATGAGGAGAAGCCAAAGACGCTGGTGCACGCAGTGCACGTCCAGATTGGATGCCCAGGCAAGAGCAAGCTGTATATCTATGGCGACGTGCGACTGGTTTTCCAGAACAGGGCGGCTCTGACGGCTGGCGCTAGCGCGACAGTCGACAGGAAGACAGAGACGGTCGACGGAGGATTCTCTCGGGTGGCTTTTGGATCCAGAGCTAGCGCACCCGCGACCCAGCCTGACACTTTGACCACAGCAGTAGCAGCAGCAGCACTACCAGGAGCATTATCAGCATTACCAGCAGTGTCCCGAGAGGCAGCGTCAACAACTTCATCAGCAACTTCGTCATCAACAGCATCACCAACATCACCATCATCACCATCATCACCATCATCACCAACAGCATCACCAACAGCATCACAATCAACATCACCAACAGCACAGACACCAGCACCCAGATGCGACCAGTGCAGTGGACTGGTGCGCGACGAGCGAGCGTCGCAGTCACCAGAAACCGTCATCAAGTCGCGAGTCGAGCTCGACACTAAGATGATGGCCGATATGGCGTCGTCGTTCAGGCTTCTCTGACTGTGGAGGCTCACCAGAAGAGCCGGGATATTCCCTCGCGAATATCGTATTTATAGCTGGTGGCTACGACGCCCAATACTGCAACACATATAGACACCTTGACCAGAGTCCTTGGTATGAATAGACTAGTTTTGACAAATGGAAGAAGCGATAGTTTCGATCGTCGTGCCAGCGACCTGTTCTTGTTGAGCTGGCGGATCTTCTTCTGGCGGTCCTGCTCTGCGATCTGCTCAGTCTCGATGGCCTGCTTGGTGACAATATCGCGAACTGCACTGATATCGAGGAAATTACAGCCACCGGCAGGGTCATCGGTATTGCCAGCATCGCTTTTGAGCACCGAGTATTGCGACAGACCCTTCCAGAGCGTCCCAAACGAGTCGAGCCGGTATTTTGTAGACAGAGACACCGCAGTGGACACAATGTCTCCATAGAGGTCGGTAGTGGGCTTGTCAGCGACAGTGGATAGCACCGAGTGCAGCACATCGCTGTCGTCTGCCGTCTCTTTGACAGCATCGCGATTGTGCAATAAGTATGAGCAGTAAATAAATAGACAGGAGCTCGCATGAGCCTGGGCAATGATGTAGTCGAACAGAATGCAAATGTCGTCAAAAGACCGGACGTGGTGGGCAAACATGGTGAGCACGCCCGACAGCGCGTAGAACGGCTTTGCTCCGCGAATGATGTCACCTACAAACGGGTCCTCAGCAGCGATTATGGCCGGAATGAAGTCGAGATGCCGCAGTGAGGGTGCCAAGTCAGGCATCATGAAGTCTCGCAGGTACTTGAGGGTCAGCGCCTCGAGAACTCTGCTCGCAAGCTCGTCGTTGGCGCCAAACACTAACAGCACCACCTGGGCAATGTCGTGGTAGCCCTGGTAGTAGCAGAGCCGCGGGTTGCGCACCAGCACCGTGCTGATGAGCCTGAACAGTCTCGACTGCAGCTCGTCCAACTGTGGCTGCGAGTGTTCAGGATAAAACACAAACGACCGCTCCACGTCCAGCTTAACCTGATCATGGTCCTTGCACAGCACTTCTTCACTATGTGCACTCGATTTCAGGTCGCTGCTGCGACCCAATTGCGAGCCAACATCCCGCTCCAGCGTCGCATCGCCATCTGTACCCAATTGTTCTTTATCATGTCCATCTAATTGTAGTCCACCATCATCCCATTGTTGCAGAGCACGACTACCATTCTGCCGCAGCGCACTACTACCATTCTGTTGCGAGCTGTAGGCAGCACCAGTCAGCGACACCCCAAGCAGCAATGGCCACACTTTGCGTCTGACGTCGTTCGACACGAGCCCATTGCGCGACTTGGCGAGCTCTGCAAGCAACGCAGCGTCTGCCAGCCCGTACGCAGTCTCGATCGTAAGACGCTTGAGATCCACCATTCCCTCCGACAGCAACCGGCGCTTTTCCATAAACACTGACGTCCCCACGTCGGCAGGGTCCATTTCAATCCACGACATGTTGACGCTCAGCAAGCAGCAGTGCGACGCAGGCACACACACACACCGTAAGGCTGAAACGCACCCTCGATGATGATGGACATTTACGATGTGCTAAACTTTATTTACCCCAGACTGATTTTATTTTTTTAATATTTCTCTATCCAGTCCCTCCAAAAGCATCAAGGGAAATAAAAAAATACTAGTGGCAGCTACAACTTTGGCAGAGGGGGCCTATGGACCAATACGTTAAGGGGCCATCTATAGGAAGGGGCTTGTTTTCACGGGTGTTCTCTGCTACTCATATAAGTACTGGCAGAGCAGTGGCTATTAAGGTATCGGAACTCGACGATGAGCAGCCTCCGCACAGCAGCCGACGCGAGGTGGCCATCCTGCGTAAGCTCCAGAACAGCAGGGTGGCAGAGGTGCTGGACGCGTTCGAGCAGGGGTCGGGGATCGAGCGCCAGAGCGTGCTGGTGATGCCGTACTTTGCCCACGACCTCAACAGCCTGATCAAGGCCCACCGTAAAGCCCAGTACCCGCGCGGATGGGACAACCGCATGCCGGTCGCGGTTGCGCTGGAGACGATCTGTGGGGTCGCTGAGGGACTCGAGTGGATCCACGGCAATGGGATCATCCATCGCGATATCAAGCCAGACAACATAATGTTGCGGTCCATCGACCAGCCATTGGAGCCGGTGATCATCGACTTTGGCATCGCGTGGGCACCTGGCGGCACGGAAAAGCCCGACGACAAGATCACCGATGTGGGAACGACGGTATACAGAGCACCAGAACTGCTGTTTGGGCTGCGCAGCTATGGACCTGCTGTAGACGTGTGGGCACTGGGGTGTGTTGGGTGCCTGTTGATGAGCAGCGATCTGGAACCACCATTTGGGCAGTATCACGGCGACATTGCATTATTCGGAAGCCAAGTAGAGGTGCTGGGAGCGCCTACGGTGGATAGCTGGCCAGAAATGGCTGGGTCCGAGGCGTTCAGAAACATGAACCTAAACATCCCAGAACGCCCCGACAAGCTGTCAGCAGTAGCTCCCAGGAGCACCGTCGCCATCCGCGACAGGCTGTTGTCGCGAATGTTGGAGTTTCAATCTACAAACCGGCTCACTGCCAGAAACATACGCAATGTGATTACCGACATCCAGCAGATGCCTCTATGCTAATGGTACATGCAAAATAAATAACAACGGACTGTTAGGGCTCCCAGAAGGCCGACTCTGCATCATTACAGCCTCGAAACCGAAACCACTATGAAGGTTCTCCCTGCAGATTCATTTAGAGCATCAGCAATTAGAACATTAGCACCCTGGGAAAGACCCCATCGACTAAAATATCAGTCTAGCAACAGTTCAGTAGAACAGCAGCTAGTAGGGTGAACACAACATGCAGACAACGACTAGTGCACAACGTAGTAAGAAAGTAAAACCATGCAACCTCGTAATGCCTTACACAAAGTAAGAGCCATGATCTAATAAGGTCGTAGTGGTAAACAACTGCGCAGCAGTTGCTACAGCGCGGCGGAGTCGCAAGATATATGTTGTATGGCTTCAGATGGGCAGTTGGACTTTATCTTGCGACTCCGTCGCGCTGTAGCAACTGCTGCGTAGTTGGTTCCTGGCAAGGATCAGTTCCATGAGTAAGGTGCAGCCAAATGTGCACCAGTAGTTGTAGAGCATTAGTTGCTAATAGTCCGTCCGACGCCTTCTAACCTAGTAGAAAACCTCGATAAAGGGCTTCTTTGTGCGCACAAACCTGGACCGGCACCCAGGCGCTTTGCACATCTTGAGCTCGCAGTCCTTGGGAGGTCGGTTGACAGCCATGTTGACGCACCGTCCGCAGTATAGATGTCCACATTTGACGGTGGTGAACACCCGTTTCGACAGCAGCTTGTCGGCGTCTGTGACCAGCTTGCGTCGCAGCTTGGCCTCCTTTTTGGCGGTGTGGTCGTCTAAACCGACTCCCAGTATGGTGCTGCAGTTGGTACACACTACAGACTTGTCTGGCGTGCTCGACATGTCGAGCGACCGCGTGAAACCTTCAGTACTCGAGGTCGGCACTTCTGGCTTCTTGATCTCGTCCTCGGACAGTCCGTACTGGATGTCGGCGTCCTCTTCGAGGCTGCGGAGCAGAGCTTCTCGGATCATGCCGTGCTCCATCTGCACACTGAGAGGCCTCGACCCCCAGTTGAACCGCAGCCGAGTGCGAGGTCGCGAGGTCGCCGACTGCGGGAACTCGCCCCACACGTTGCGGGGCCTGCTGGTGGACGATGCTGTTGTGGTCATGGCGTGGTTGTGGGAATGGGAATGCAGGAACGACAGCAGCTGGTCGCCAATATCGTCCACCGACTCATGGCGTCCCAGCCCCTCCATGAACTGCAGAACGTCTACTGGCGATGGCTGGAATATTGATGACGGTGTTGCTGGCAGCGGTGGCAGCGTGCGAGACGCCAGGAACCGGCTCACTGAGGACGCTCGCTGTGGAGGCTGAGGACGGTTGACTTGGCCCACGATGACTGGCTGGTCCGGATCCGACTCGCCATCCGAAATGTAATGCGGCAGGTTTCGCACCGCAGTTTCTTGGATCTCGTCGTCGTCGCTCGAGTCCGAGTCGATGAGCACTACACTGTCTGACGGCATCTTGTAGTGCGAAATGCGAATGCTAGTGTGAAAACTCCAATCTGGTGTGAAACCCAATCTGGTGTAAAAACTCGAACCTGATTTGAAACCTCGAATCCAGTTTGAAAAGCTCCAATCTGATTTAAAAAGTTCGAATCTGATTGCAAACCTCCAACTCGGTTTCAAGATCTCAGAACGGAATGTCGGTTTGCGGTGAATCCGCCGACTGGTATATAGGTATAGCCGCTGAGTAAATGCGCTTAAGAAGTTCCAAGATGGTCCAGTAAACCTGTGGATCTGGCAAAGTGTTTGTTATAAAGCAAAGCAGATGTGGTGAGGGAATCTACACAGTGGCGAAGCAGGTTATTACGCGTGCCAACCGTTGTAGAGCAGGCAACTAGTGCGAGTCTGTGTTGATAGTCGAAAGTGATCGAGCCTGGTTAAGGATGCCGCAATATCCACCACCGAGTCCGGAAAAAGGAGACCCCCACGGACCGACCAAAACAACGCACAACTAGCAGTGCGATGTTAACAAGACAAGTTCGCAACCGCCACAAAATTAATCAAATCGCTTGGCGATAGTGAAACCTCACTTTTTGCATAAGTCCGACCCTTGTCCGCAGTAAGTCCGACTAGCTCTTGACTGAATATCCACACATACTCACTCATATGGCATTTTATACAGTGCGGGACGCGGATATTAGGTTAACTCCGCGGGATGGGTCTTTTTTTTATTTTTTGGAGTTTAATTTTTTTCGTTAGCTTTCGTTAGTTTTCGTTAGTATTCTAGTTTTTTATTGTTATTTTTTTTGATTTGCCACTCGGTAGCAATCTTTTACGATCTCTTGCAGCTGTATTCTTGCATTTCGTTGCTGTGGTCCGTCGTGATAGATGGTATTCTTGTTGGCGCCAGTTAGGCCGCCCTGATTGCCGCTGCACAACCTGTGCGGTTCCGTCCGGTAAATCCACCGGTGACATGACGTCCGCCGCACGGCGATCTTTAGCTGTGACATCCGTTGATAATTCCTACTGGATATCTCATATCGTCTAATGAAGGCTGTCTACAAGGCTCCAGGAGCCGACAGGCAGTTCGAGGTGGAGGGAGCTGCTGGTATTTTCGCTGAAGACCGAGACGCTCCACAGCAGCCGTCTGCGACCTCGCTGGGCCAGCTGCGCAGAGACATCACCGAGATGCAGCGCCAGATCAACGAGTTTCTCACTGCTCGCATGGGAGCCACCGCCAGCGCTGCTGATAACGAAATTGAGAAACAGCTTTTGGACGGCGACGAAGATCTGGATGGAGACGAGGACATTGACGAGTGAATCAGACTGAGCATATTGAACCACCAACCAATAAAACTGTGGAACCACTGTCACCTTAAGTGTACTCTGAGTTCCGATCAACGCATGCGTCTGGCATTTTTTCATGTTCTTTCTCCTCTAACTTGTTATGCGGTATACGCTAAACACTTGGTGTTCGCGACTCCATCGCGCTGTTGCAACTGCTGCGCAGATGGGCGAGGACGCTGTCGAACGTAGTTATCGACATCACAGTTGACCAGATCTGTGTGATTGCAAATATTGATATTGATAGGAGCTGCATTTCAACCACTGCGAAGTTGACTCCGTCGCAAAATACATTGTTGTACAAAAATAAATATCATCGCCAGAACATGATGGCTGCTATGTCACGATATGGCCATGTCCTGATTATGTCGTGAATGTCATGAGTGTCGTGAAATCCTGACTGTCCTGAATAGTCCTGGTCACTATCGTGAACCTTATTGCCAGAGTCCACGCCTCAACTGCGCAGCAGTTGCCACAGCGCGACGGAGTCGCAAGATATGGCTGAGTTGAGAGCTACCATTCCGCTGTGCAGCTGTCAGCAATTGGCTTTCGCTCATCGCATCAGCACTAGCTTTTTCGACTTGTCTGCCTTTGGCGGTCGTGCGCTGCGCATTACGTCTGGCGCAATCTGAGACTTTGTGTTAGTGCTGCAAATGGCTGTCTAGAAAACCTACTGTGAGCACGACAAAGCTGGTTTGGCGCTTGTCTGAGCCCTGCTCGTCACCAGGCTTGGAGGTATCGAGCTGCTGCAGCGGGGTCCGTTTCACTGGCTGACTGCTGGCAGACAGCTTGCGCTGGGCCATCCGGTACGCAGCAGGCGAGTTTGGCGGAGGGATGTTCTCCTTGTTGCGACTGAGCTCCAGCGCGTCGCAGAACCCCATGGCGTCGTCGCTGCTGGATGACGTGGCGTCGCGATAGATGGTCAGCGTCGTCATCACCACGCCTTTTTAAATTCCAGTGGTGGTGCTCAATCAGTCAACTGTTTACTCACATTCCATCCCACTGGACCTCCGTGGTAAGGTTTGGCTGCCTGTCTGGGCCTTGTTTTCCCATTGCCGCATTGGGCCATAGCTGCTGTCATGCAGGCATGTCTGTTATTTTGCAGGGGTGGTAGGAGTAGGTCGCGTGTAGAAGCTGTTAACGTTGTGCCACCACAAGTCTCTATGAGTGATCAATTGATTGATCTGTCGACACCGGCGCCGTCTCGCACGGCAGCTGCTGTAGATTTCACGCCGACGCTGTCGCGGGCCCTCACTGAGTGTTTTCTGAGGCCAAAGCCACTGAAACGTCAGTTTCCGACAGCATCTCGAGTCGCGGGTGAAGACAGCCCAAAAATGAACATAAGCACCGTCGTCGAGGTTCCCGAGCCTCTACAGACTGGCAAAGAGAACATAAAGCTCAAATCCATCGGCATCACCACATCTACTCCTCGGAGAATGACGGGCAACAAACGGCAGATTTCGACGCCCACCACGCCTGGCCTTCCTCGAAAACGCCGAGTGTTGGGCGACAGAGACGGCAACCAGGCTGTCGAAGCACATGTTGACCTCCGTCAGGGCCATCAGGAAGACCAGAACGACCAGAACAACCACGACAACCACGACAACCAGAACCACCAAGACAACCAGGAGAATCACCACAGGCACGACCACGACGAGTCAGTCCCGTCCGTGTTGGCCACTGTATTTCAGCGTCCTGTGGTGTCCAGTCCTGGAAAAGCTGTTGTGACGCCTACTGCAACACGTCTGGGTGTGCGACAGCTAATAGAGTCTCAGCAGGCAACGCTGAAAAGAGTGGTCACTCCCAGACACCCGTCTCCGCAGCGAATGCCTCTCAAGTCGCAGCCAACAATCACCAACACTGTAAAGCAGCAGCAGCAGCAGCAACAACAGCCACAACAGCCACTGCTATCATCGCTGACAGCTGAATCAGCGGCCAAAATCCATACATCGCCATTCCAACAGAAATCGGTCCGTGTTTTGCATGTCTCTCCTAGTCGAGACCCTGACGTTGCAGTGAGTCCAGAAAGACAAAAGTTCGACAACTGGCTGTTGCAGCGCCAAGTACACGATCTCAAGGATCTCGTCCACTTCATGGAATTAGAACGCTATTACGACGCATTCTAGAAAACTGTGCGTTATTTATTATTGCTTATCCACACTAATTGCTTGTTTATACACATGAGCCTCCTATAGGCTCTCTAGACATTGAACTTGTAGGTGCGAAGGTACAGATAGTCATCCATACAGCCTTGAACTGACCGTTTGATTGCTTCGACTTCGTCTTTGTCAAATTCCGTGGCCCATTGCTTCTCCCAAGTATCAAAATCGACCTTGAAATCGCCAGTAGTTGGTTCAGCGCTTCTAAAACCATCCGAGTTCAAGACGTCCTCATGGAAACCCGTCCACTTGTCAAACGCCTGCACAGCACTGTGGTCCTTACTATCCCACTTCAGCATGGAATCGTCGTAGGGAAGTCCCACGTAGTTGCAGATCTCCTTAATGACGGCGTCTGGCCTTGCCTGCAAGTCGCTGGCGTCTATAATCAGCGGGTTGATGTTTACATTAGTTTGGCTGTCCTTCACCAAATGATCATACAACAGCCTAAGCTCTCTATAGCCACCCTCGCTTTCCCGGTAATGGTCGAAACCAGTGATTTCCGAGTGCGGAGGCTGACAGCACTTGTAGTACGAGGGAACCGACTTGTGAGGTGATCGGATCAGGAACACGAACTGGAAGTTATCGAGCACTTCGGTTGGCAACACAGTCGGGCTGTGCTTTCTATCGTCGCTGTACTCGACAAATCGGCCTGAACTATCGCCTATGTTTTCCGACTCGTCCTTGTCGAACGACGCAGCTACATGGGCGGGTCCGTCTGGGGGAATAATGTACTGAGCCATGTCCTTGATAAACACCCTCTTGGTTCCTATCAGCTTGCGCTGTTTTTCGAGAATCTCCCCTAAAACAGACGCATAGGTGGCATTACAATAAGGACTCTGCTTGCACTTGTCAGCAGAGTATCTGTCAGAGATGCGCTCGGGACCAAAATAAAAAGGATCCCCAAACGGCTCGTGAATACACTCGACGTCTTTTCTCGTCATAAAGCTGCGTTCCAGCGCAGTCGACATGGACCGGGGATGAGTCGCCAGAAATATAGCAGACATCGGGAAATAATTGATGGTAGAATGACAAGCAATGTACGTCGACTATATATATATGCATGTCTGCTAGTGACGTCACCTGCATATTAAGCGATGAGCATGTGGGGATCAGACATAGACGTTCCTTCACTGTATCAGGCCAGCCGGGACTTGTCGTATCAGACATCGCTTGCATTCCTAGAATTCCCTTGGTGAGCAACGAACAGCGAAATTTGGGTAAACAAAACTGAGATTTCAACAGCAAATGGTAGGTTTAAACCGATCCACCTTCGTGCATGCAGACGGCTGTAAATACTGGTACAGAGCAAAGAGTAGACGCACAACGACGTATAGACCGCAACGTGAATGGTCCATTTGCTCCTGTGAAGTGTGAGAATGTCAATATAGGCATATCTTGTGACTCCGTCGCGCTGTGGCAACTGCTGCGCAGTTGTTCTTTCGATTCTTGCTGACACCTATTTCCGAGTTTCATCGACTGAACATAACTGTACGCATGTAATTTTGTCTGCATATGACTTCTAATAGTCTTGAAAGCAGCTTCACCCAATATAATCAAAACCAACGACACATTGACTATTATCAAATAAAAACCGAATAAGCACAGAAAAAAAAGAACGTAACACAAGCAAACCAAACGAAAGCCGTACTTCTCATCACCAATTCAATTATCTTCTGCTAGTCTCACCTACAGAACCCCCAACCAAGTCACCATGGGATCTAACCGGTCTCGCATGTTTAAGTTACATGTAACAGGAAGTTCAAATCCAACTGCGCAGCAGTTGCCACAGCGCGACGGAGTCGCAAGATATCTTGATATCTGAATCAAGTACGACTACGACATCTACGAAACATGTATACAATCAAAACATTTCAATTAATGAAGTGCAGGTTTTTCATAATAGTTTTACAGGTCCTTCTTGAGAGTACCCTGGAAAGCCAGCTTCTCAGCAGGAGTCTGGAATCGGCCCTTACCGAACTTGGAAGCGGTGTCGATCCACTTGAGCTCGACCTTCTCGAGAGCCCTTCGCGACGTGTGGACCTTGAGCGACTTTCGGATGGTGACGACTCTCTTCTTGACACCGGGAATGGAGCCCTTAAGAATGACAAAGTCGTTGTTGATCTCTCCGTATCGCACGAAACCACCCATGGGGGTGATGGTCTTCTTGGTGCGGTCAAAGGTGGTGGATCCGTTGGAGTCATCGTCACCCTTGCCAACCCGGTAGATCTTGTGGTTGATGGAGGTTCGGTGGTGGTAACCGTCCTGACCAGCTCGGGCAACAGTCCACTGCACGTGGGACGGATGCCATGCTCCGATACAAGCGACCTTTCGCAAACCTCGGTGGGTCTTACGGGGCAGCTTCTTGGTGCCCCATCGAGCAGTGACACCCTCGTATCCGTGACCCTTGGTGACGGCAACCACGTCGACAACCTCGTCCTGCTCGAACACCGACGCGACCTCGACAGTCTTCTCGAAGTGCTCGTGGGCCCACTCGACCTTGTCGGCGATGGAGCCACCGTTGATCTGGATCTCGGCGAGGTGGGCCTTCTTCTGGCCAAGAGGGGTCTTGCGGATCTGAGTGTGGGCAAGAACTCGCACAACAGTAGCGTACTTCTTGATTCGCTCGAGCTCCTGAGCCACCGAGGTGGAGCCCTCGGCGTACTTCTTGGCGTACTTGGTGAAAGCCTTCTTCTTGGACTTGTACCAGTTCTTGTAGAAGCGTCGCTTGACCTCGTCAGACAGGTGCTCAGCCCACACGGTGGTGAGCGATCGCAGACCACGAGGAGTCTCGACGTAACCAACAACACCCACAACAACCAGAGGAGGAGTGTCGACCACGGTGACGGCCTCCACGATCTCTCGCTTGTCCATCTTGGAGCCTCGTCGGTCAAGGTCTCGCACCGTGGTGGTCATACCAGCCTTGTAGCCCAGGAAGGCCGTCAGGTGGATAGGCTTGGTCTTGTCGTCAGCAGGGAACGACTTGACTCGTCCCTGGTGCTTGGCAGCCCGCTTGCGGGGCAGGAATCCCAGCGATCCGTGTCGGGGTTCTTCGTACTTTCGGTGCGACATGTCGAACAATTAGGTGTCTACAGACGAAGTTGAATGTTGGAAGAACTTTTTTCAGCCATTGAATATGCCCTGAAAAACGCGGTTAGGGCGGGGTCGATTTGTCGGACTGACAGTTTCGCAGGGACGACTCACTGTGACTGCGTCCGAGATAGGCAGGAGCGATCTGGTCAGCCGTGCCAGGGGACGAAGCCGGACAAGGTCCTTGAAATATCAATATGGTAGTATTAAAGTGATATCAGACGATATACAGGCATGGTATCAAAGTGAACGTAATAAAAAATGTATAATTAGTATGCTGACTTATATCGAAGATTTGTATGCTCCATCTAAAGTGTATGCACATACTATGTAACTTACTGCATGCAAAATGTACGCTTCCATACCGATCCCTGCAACGGATGACTGCCAAGGTCAATCAATGGCCCATTTCAAATAGTACCGACCACTGTCAAATCAATTTCAACCTTAAATAAAATATATGGTATATTTCATGGTATATTTCACACACAAAATGCACCGTCTTTACACAATACTATTCTCGTAGGTCATTGACCAACTGCGCAGCAGTTGCCCCAGCGCGACAGAGTCGCAAGACATCAGAAATGCAATAGAGCGGAGAGCTATATCTTGCGACTCCGTCGCGCTGTGGCTACTACTACGAAGTAGGATATCAAACGCAGATGTGTGACAGATACCTTTTAAGACCAGACGAGTTTAACATATACAAATGCGTGCTAGAAGTTAAGTACTGTTTCAGTTTGATAGCCAGCTACAGTGCGACCAATTTGTTGGTCATGCATAAAGAAACCACTCTACAGCATATCAATGTAACAATGTGTATTTTAGTAGCAGGTCGACTGCTCGGTCATGAGAATGCTTTAATTACAGAGTCGTCATAATTAGGCAGAAATGGGGTGTCGAAACTTCCCAGCCGTCTCTCGCTGGGCAGCCTCGCGAGCGTTGCGCACAACCTCGAGCACGTCCTTCAGCGTCGCCTTCCACTGGTCGAGGCGGGTCTGGATGGTGCGCCACTGCTCGATGCCAAACTGGCCAACCAGGGTGGCCCGGTGGATGTCGAAGGACCGGTCGATCTGGCTCAGACGGCCCTCGACCAGTCCTGCTCGGATAGCGTCGATGACCCACAGCTCGACCTCGTCCTCAGCGATCTCTATAGCAGCAGCGATGTCTTTGTATGAGACGGTTCGCGACTTGGCGTTGAATGCCACTGACGACAGCGCAATCACCTTCGACTTGCGCTCGAGAGCGTCCCAGTCGTCAATGCCCAGACTGCTGTCGCTCGAGTACTTGGCGAGCGCGCCAAACTGGCCGCTGCACACCACCTCGAGCACTGCAAAAAGCACCGGGTCGGTGCTGGCGAGTGTCTGCACGGCTTCGAGCTCCAGCACCTCGTCAAAATCGTACACGAAGTCCGACACTAGCGCCAGAGCCACCAACTTCTTTGCGAGCGGGTTTCCGCCCGTGGTTTTGGCGCTGTGAGAAACTGCCTGCACCAGGTACTTGTAGGTGACTTCCGGGTCGGCATTGGCGCTCAGAACGTCGCCGACTTTGACAAACAGCGCAGTCTTGGTGGCCTCGTCGACGCCCCAGTCGTTGAGCCACTTGGGCAGCTGGTTAAACTGGCCCACCAGCAGATGAATCGAGTTGGTGGAGCTTGCGAAGTCCAGCATGGCGTGGAACACGCTGTATCGAAGCGGTGAGTTCACAGGCAGGATGTTGAACAGGTTGGTCAGCACCGACAGCACCTGGAGCGCTCCAGACGCGGTAGTGGTTGGCGTGGAAGACAGGTTGCTGAGCACCACAGGCAGCAGCTCGGTCAGGTTTGGCGAGAACGTCAGGATGTGCAGCAGCAGGTTATAGGCGGGCTCGAATTCGCGCTCGGGTGCTTTGGACAGCACTGCGCTTTTGTCGGCAATGGCCTGGAACGTCTTTGCCTGGTTCTGTTCCGACTCGTCCTCCATGAGCTGGGTGGTGTACCGCTCGAAACTGGCTTCTTCCGACGCCGGAGCATCCAGCTTGTCGATGTACGCCGAGATCTCTTGGACGTAGTCGCCCAGGACTCCGTCCACGATCATATAGTTGAGCTGAGTATCGGCCATACTGTGAGGAAAGATCGTGAAATTTTTTGTGGTTAGGACTGGCTATGGAAAATGGTGAGGCGACCCAGCATACCAAGCAGCACAGACGAGCAGCTCTACAACCAAAAGAACGTTTCCAATGGAAAAAAAATAATATTGGGATGAAAACTAAGTCAGACCAGGACATGTGCACATGTATCTGCGGTTACGCTATGGTCGTGGTCAAACTGGCTCACTAGTGGTTCACCATCGGGTGCCGAAGCACATATCTTGCGACTCCGTCGCGCTGTAGCAACTGCTGCGCAGTTTGAGTGTGAAACACTGCTGAACTGCGTTGGTCTGATTGTTTTCCGAGGCTAATTGTGATAGCACCGTCTTCGTCTGAAGTTGTTTATGTAGGTTCAACTAGAGCGATCGTCGCTGATCAGCAGTCGCAAAAGTGGTTGATATTTGATAATTTTTGCTAGTATTACGTTTTGGAATATAAATATTCAGTATCAATCCAGATGGCAAATGAGTCGCAAAAGCCAGAATCCGTGCTTCAACTGCGTAGCAGTTGCTACAGCGCGACGGAGTCGCAATAGTTGATATTTGATCGGGCTACTGCTGGGCCTACTTCTGGTCGATGTTTCTAACCACTGTCATTTTTTAATAACCCATTATTTAAACATGCTGACGGAAAAATAGCGAAACGACTAACCAATAGAAGAACGATAGTCGGGTTATCACACATGCTGATTGTCGGATAGAGAGGCGCTGCTGACAGCTTTGTGGCTTACCAGAAACGGCAACATTTTAGCCACACCTTGCTGCAGCCGGGCTACTGCAAGCAAGTCAGTTAAAAAGCACAAACATATATATCCAAGCGAAACAAAGACCACAAAGACCAGAAATATGATTTCAGAGTATATGATGGTTGGATATGGATATACGGCGTCATATACGATGCCACAGCATGCAACAAGCGTATATTTTGCGGTATTTGTATAGTTTTTTTTGATGCTGCAGCCGACGAGCCACATGAGTATTTGTGGCTTCGAGATCCCCCTGAACGGAACTCTCATGCACTACCGCACAATGCACCGCACCACCATGAGTGGATACTGCTGTGGCTAATACAAAAAAAATGTGGCTGACGTGGATCTACACCACTACTCTCCAACTTAACATGGGGTGCCTTTCAAGTTCAGAGGCTGACAGTAGCGACATCATAAGGACGCAGGCTTCGCGAGCACAGGCCAATGCCGCCAGCAGCAGCACAGGGGCCAGCAGACTCAATCACAGGCGCAACAACGACATCGAAGAGACGCTGACGAGCGCTCGCAAGAAAGCCAACGTCGTCAAAATCCTGCTCCTCGGCGCCGGCGAGTCGGGCAAATCCACGGTTCTCAAGCAGATGCGTCTGCTCCACGGGGTCGGGTTCACCCAGTTCGAGCGCAACCAGTACGCCAAAGTCATCTGGCTGGATTGCATCCAGAGCATGCGTATTCTCATTGACCAGGCGCCATTGCTGGGAATCGAGCTCGACTGCAACCAGCCCAACTCGCCGCTTTACCGGGCCAAGTGCATTGTCAGCAAGACCGACCAATGGGACGTGCTCAACAGCGAGTCCAGTTCCAAGGCAAAAGAGTTTCTGTCCAAATACACTCTCGAATTTGGCGAGTCGCAGCGCCCCAAAAAGGCACCGCCACCTGATGTGGACAACTTCGGTGACGAGGACGACTCGCTGGACGACGGCGATGATAACGACGACGAAACGGCGCCTCTCAAAGGCAGCAGCACGCCCACCCGCCGCGACGTGGCCCAGGCCATCAGCAGCCTGTGGACTCTTGATTCTGGGATTAGAAAAGTATACGAGAACGCCAACAAGTTCCAGCTCGAGGTCAACGCGCGACACTATTTTGAACGGGTATTTGACTTTTGCAACCCAGACTACCTGGCGACCGACAACGACATCCTGGTGGGCCGTATCAAGACCAGTGGCATCTTCCACATGGGGTTCGACGTCAATGGCACCCACATCCGCATGTACGACGTCGGAGGACAGCGCAGCGAGCGTCGCAAGTGGATCCACTGCTTCGACAACGTCACTACAGTCCTGTTCGTGGCAGCCGTATCCGAGTACGACGAGGTGCTGTACGAGGACCATTCAGTCAACCGCATGGACGAGGCGCTGACATTGTTTGAGCAGATCTGCGACACAAGGTGGTTCCAGAAGACGCCCATCATCCTGTTCCTCAACAAAATCGACATCCTGCACACAAAGCTGCGCCGGTCGCCATTCACCTCGTACTATCCCGATTATACTGGCGATCCGCTGGATGCAACCAAGGTGTGCGACTACCTAGGCAAGCTGTTTGCGTCCAAAAACAGGCAGCCAGGACGCTCCGTGTACGTGCACCACACCTGTGCCACCGATACCGAGTCAATGGCATTTGTCATGACTGCAGTCACCGACATGGTCTTCCAGAAGAACCTCGCATGGAGTGGGGTGCTTTAGATGGCCCCACTGAGGGGAGGTACTGGCTGGGTAAGAACGCTACATGAGGTGAGAACACTACATCAGATAAGAACACTATCACGTATGACACTACAGCCAGTAATCTACGATCGTGTCAGACCGGTATACGAACATATCAGAAAGGTATATGATCATATCAGACAGGTATACGGTAATATCAGATATACTATCATATCAGACAGATATATGGTCATATCAGACAGGTAAATGATCAGATCAGACAGCATATGGTCATATTAGACAGTCATACGATCATATCAGACATTGCGCACCATTTCTACATTTCCAGCATCACCTAATGTTTCACCTGGAATTCCCTGCCTCTGGGTTCGCACTAAACTTATTTGCAGTGGCCAGTCCAGGCTGTAATTTGGGTAATTTTTCACATGGTTACTGCCTACATGTACATGATGCATGCGCGCCTCGGTCATCGCGCGGCGGTACCACTGCGGATGGGACCGGGCTCGGCATGCATTCCGGACGCTTCCGACCGGAGTAGCCGAGCTGCCTGTAGACAGTATTAGCAAGGGTAAACTGAAAGCGAACAGCCATTTCTTTGTAGCAGACACGTCGCTGCTAATATACAGCGCCAGGCGAGCATGTATTTTCCGTCGTATAGCGCGTATTTGGCGGCGTTGAGCGGTTGTGCCAATGTTTGGCCTACGCCGGTGGCCGGCTAAAATCCATCGTCCCCACACCGTTGTCAGCCGTGTGCAACGCTCAGCCCGTATCTCCGCTTTCAATTCCCCCGCCCTACGGGGAAGGCTAGCCCCCACCTCGCATCTCAGAAATTTTGCCATATAAGGGAGGTGGGCAGCCCCAAACCATGCTTCCTGACAACCAGTGCCGAACCTACAGAATATAGACAAACCGCGGCCTGGAGTGGTTCGTACTAGTTGAAACCACTGCCGATATCAAGCTGTGGGGTTTTGTCACAAGTGCGGGGTCAAGCAGTTTGTCACCAGCTGTGAGACACGCTTTGTTTCGAGCCATAACCGACGCAGATAAGCTGGGACATCTAAAGTACAACCACTAAAGTACGACTCATAAACTGCGACTCCAATATTTGCGAACACCTGTTTTAGACGGCGCGTGTGTGAAGTTTGTGGGTGCTGCGGACACCAAGAGACGGTATTACTGGCAGTTACATATAGACGGCATCTTCTACAAGTCGACGGTTCAAACTGACGAGTCTGCAACACAAGTCAGCAACAAATCAAATCAACTGTACCGCCAGGTATACGCATAATCACAACACGTCAAAGACAAAGCAACACAGCCATATGGAGCAGATGAACATCCAGTCGTTCCCGTCGGGCACTTCGCTCAGCTCGTTCAGCTCAGGCACCGAGCCCACGACGCCCGTAAACGGCAGCCAGTCGCCGGTGATGACGCAAGATCTGGAGCTGCTGAGGGCCGGACTTGCCGACTTTGAGGCGCTGTTGCGGTCGTCAAAGAACACCCAGTATGCTCCGGGCACGACTACTCCTACCCAGACGAACGTGCCAGCTCAGCCGGTGCAGTTTGATATCCTGACGGAAGCGGCCAAGCGGGCCGAGATGAGTCTTCTCATTAGCGACCTCGAGGCGCTGTAACGACACTATTTATTGCACTCTGTGTGTTTGGTACGTACCAATGTAATGATCTTCTCTCTGCAACGTGTGTTGTAGCCCGACAGGCAGTAGATTTGTAGAATCTCGTCCTTCCAATCTGCGTACGGATACGGAATTGAAAGACTAAAGTACGAAGGCTGTGCTTCAGCTGAAATTGATGGTACTTTCGCGATTCCGTTGCGATGTGGCACGCAACTGCTTCGCAGTTCAAAGATATCAGCTAGCTGATGTCGAGAAACAGCACAAACTCACAGCCAGTAAGTTATGAATAGCAGTGTGATAATAACCGTAGGAGATGGCTCAGTTGGGTAAGTTGACGTACGCTGGTTATATATGTGGGCGTAGGTGAGGCAACAACCATATTAAATTGCGGTGTCAAACTATTGAAAATATCATTTTTCTTCTACAGCGGTGAGTTCGGTCTGGACAGATAGTAGTGAATACAAACATGAAACGAAAAAAAATTGAATTCAACTTTACGATTACTCGACTCTAATCAATGTAGAACAATCCAGTAAAACTTTCCATTTGATTGATCCTTAAACGGGAGAAACCTCATTAGATGAGAAGCAGAATGAGTCCAAATGCCACATTGACAAGCGAAAATGTGAAAGACTTTGCACTTCCTGAAGAAGTCTCCACATCAGCAACCTCGGTGTTCTGAGGCTGAGAAGAGGGAGTAATCTCGGCAGCCACAGTTGCAGTGGGCTTGGCCACTGTAACGGTGATGTCTTTCGTGATTGTAGTGCAGGAAGTGCTGTTCTCATCTGATGGAACGGTGACAGTTATCTGCCCCGATACAGTAGCGGATTCTGCGCTTGACGCTGACATTTCTCCACACGGAACTGTCACAGTAACATCTTCAACTAGTGTCGTGTACTTAATCGATCCCGAGATCTCACCGCATGGAACTGTCACTGTCACTGGCTCAACAACAGTGGTATAAGTGATGGAGGAGGTGCGGTCGTCTTCACATGGACACGTTGTAACAAACAACGTACTGTATCCAGTTATGGTGGATGTTCCTACAACGGTTGTATACGGGACGGTGCTGTAGACTGCAGAGCCAGAAATAATCTTTCCCCCAGTACCAGAAGAAGCTGACAGTACAGAACCAGACGAAACGACGGGGCCTGATGAAGCAGATGACGATGAAATACCTTTTGAACCCGACGGTACGACCGATGAGCCTAATTCTGCTGACATGGCGGCAGATGACGACCTCACTGAGCTAATAGCAGATGATAGTGACGATGAAGAAGATGAAACGCATGGGACTGTTGGGAACGCAGTGAACCCCGAGTATGCTGACCACACAATGTTGGCATTGGCGATGGCACTGTCAAGAGCTGAGATATCACACGTTAGGCCGAAATCTGCAGCCGCCTGGTTTCCCTGTGTAATGATTGTCTGAAGCTCAGCAAAAACAGTAGACGTCAAATTCAGGCTGGAAAGAACACTATATGCCGATGAGTAGCTATTGACCACTGAGGCAATCTCTTCTGTAGCATTCAAAGCAAGCTCGGCGCTCAGAGAACTAGTAGCTCTCTTGAAAGACAGACCACTAATCAAAGCCAGTTGATCCAAAATAGTGAATAAAGCACTTTCAAAGGCAGTGAACGCTGTAGTAATGTCACTCAAAGCCACAGCCGGATTAGTATCAATTGTGATTGAAGCCACAATGCTCACCAAAACGACAGCATTGGAATGGGCTTGAGATGAGTCGTTTTCGAGTGCAGATGTTGTTGCCGGGGTTAGCGAGGTAGTTGACGATGTCATCACGGTCGAACTCGGAGCTGTAGAAGCTTCTGAAGATGCTTCCGCAGCCGATGTACTCCATATGCTTTCAGCGGTGGAACTCGCGATGGAGCTCGCACTGGAGGTCTCAATTATGTGAGAGGAGGAGGCTGAGAAGACGGAATACTCCGATGTTGATATAGCAGAAGAGACAAGCGATGAATAAAGTGTGACTGTAGGTGTAATATCAGCAGTCGACGTATTTGCGAAATTGGAAGTCGACTGTTCGTGGAAGCTAGCACCATTTGACGGTACAACCGCGGTGGAAAGAACACCTGTAAAGGCCGAAATTGTCGAGTTAGGATACTTCACAGCAGAAAGAGTGGTTGATGCATAAGTGGCATTACCGACCGTACCTGTGCAAGCTCCAGGGGTAGCATAGAAAGTAATCTCTGGAGTCATTTCATAAATACTGAAGATTTCAGTGAACGCACTGCTGACAGTAGAAAATATCCCATTGAGATCTGGCTGGAGCTCACAAGGTAGAAATTCATATGAACGCCACTCCAGAGAACCTGTGACAGTGTAAAGCCACTCTACATAGTTAAGTAGTACCGTGTATTCGATCGTTGGTTCATTGCTGATCATCTCATCTAACAAGTTGATGTATACCCCAAGTGCACTCTGATATTCGGAGGCAATCAAAGCCTGTACACAGTCTGGAATGTACGTGACAAAGTCGAAGCTGGCATCGATAGCGGATAAATCGTCATAAACAGCGGAAAACTGGTTCTCCAAAGATGAGGCATCTGTTACGCCATTTTCAAAGGACGATATCACAGCACTGGAATCCTGAGAGAGCAGAGAGGCATTTGCAATTATATACTGGAAGGTATTATCCGTAATAGCACAAGCTTGTGCAATAACTTCCTTGACAAGATACAGAGATAAAAGACCATACAAGCCGAATCCTAGCGGCGATCTTACTTGCATGGTGGAAGATAGAGAAAAGTTTGAGGGGTATCTAAGAACAGAAGTAGAAATGATCAGACATCGTTGCAAGATTCATACATATATATATTGGGCCAAAAGTACTTCATTCCTAGCATTTCCACTAGGACTGATCGCTACGCAATGCATGCAAACGCTTTTGCAGCTCTGAGTGTGCATGCATTACATGATACTAAGCCAATTCAGGATGGTATGTATCCAAGTTAAGACGATCGGCATGGGCAGCATATTCAGTTACAGTTACATGTTGATTATCAACGGAAGGTCTATCCTTAAAATATCCGGGATATGTCAAGAGAAGTACACAATGGGACAAATTTAGAGTATCGAGAGCCTATTGAAGCATCAGGAGTTCACTGGATTTGAACCAAAAGAATTTAATGTAGCAAATGCGCGACATACACACTCTGCTCCCAACCGGGAAATAATATTGCAGTAGCGCCACGGGCTTACTGCACGCTGATGGTCAGGCGCTGAACTAAAGTATTAAGTACGGATATCCATCAGTGCGTGCATATCGGCACACATTATCGTTAGGCCCAGCCCATGTTCCTTAACTTTTAAGAAAACCGGTAGCACATGAAATGTGACAGGAGAACAACTCTCATAAGGATGCGATAATGATAATCCGCCATACGATTATTTTTGGCTAAATTGAGACGACGACGATGTGGTTGATGAAAGTGAGAACAACTATAGGTACTGCTCCTGTACGCTGGTTATATATGTGGGCGTTGAAAGAAGTTTTTTTCAATCACGAAGCTAGAGCCTAAGAAGTACAACAGGGTCCAAGGACCAACTGCGCAGCAGTTGCTACAGCGCGACGGAGTCGCAAGAGACGGAATTGAGTTGAGAGCCTTTTGCCGTTTCGCGACTCCGTCGCGCTGTGGCAACTGCTTCGCAGTTGGTTCTTGGACTCTGTTGAACGAAATACTGGACTCGACCGTATCGAAACCACATTTAGTACACTACAGAGACCATAAGTAAAGTCCACAATACGAAGAGTACAACCAGTGTCTAGAATGAGACACCTCTCACAAGACCAGAATTGAAATATGTGCTTGGAAAGGACCACTGTTACAATCCTACAATGCTACTACAAAAGAAGAATAGAATGCACACTGTATGACCACGAAGACGTCGCTATATACCGATAAGGGACATGTCGGCATTTGTGTTAGTATATATAGCAGAAGCTGCCATTACAAACACGATAATCATATAGAGGTCAGAACAGAGCACGGACGTTCCACGCGCCAAGCGCGACTTTGTAAATAAATAAAAACATCGACCCAAACAGCGTAGCCACTAATGCCATCGACTTGGCGCGCAGCGTCTCGAAAAAGCTGTTGAACATGTCAGCGATGGCCTCGGCAGTCAGCGACGAGCGCGGGATCCACTCGGGGCGCTGGTTGATGCATTTTTCGAGCTCGGAGCAAAAGTCCTCGAGACCAGGCAGTCGGGTGTCTGGGCTGCATTCATTGGCCAGATACTTGCGCGAGCACGAGTTTCGATCTGCATCCAAGTGCATCTCGTGCTTCGCGATTTTGCCATCCACATCTGTCCATACTGTCCTCCCAAGCGTCATGATCCAGTATATGAAGATGCATCCGACCACGACAGAAAATGCAATTTTGACATGGCCAGCCAGAATACGGAGCCGTGACTCTGATGGGTAATAGATCATTACTGCTGGATTCTGCACGACCTGGATGCTGTTATGCGGTCGACGACGGAGCTGGGCATCACTGGAACTTTCTGTTTCACTTCCGCCTGGCCCTACAAGACCCATGTCTGTTGTGTCGGAACTTTCTACACCTGCTGGTCGCTGGACTACATTAGTCGACGACAGTAAACTACCGCTTGTATACACCCCTGAGCTAACGTCATGTTCGTCAGGCGTGGTCTTTTGATTAGCATTGTGAGCTTCACTGTCTCCGCCAAAAGTCCTGGCTGATCCAGACGAGCCTGCTGCACTCTGTTGATGTGCCTCTTGAGGCGAAAACAGTGGCTGATATTGTGGTTGCAGCGGATATCGTGGCTCGAGCTGGCTCTCTAGTGGAGGGCCGATATAGTCGGTCATCGACACATCGCTGATGTCGTCCGCCAGATCAGCCATATCGACATCCATAGGCTCTGCGATCTCTTCCAGCACCTGGCTCATGCCGCGCACGGCAAACGCGCCATCGCCGGTGTCGACACGGCCCATCGACGCCATCAGTTCGGCGACGTTGAATGCGTCTGTTGACATGCTGAGTTTTCCAGACACCCTTTCCTGATGCATCATGCACCTGCAGGCGCACGACGGAAGCTTATGCATAGATCACTAGTACGTTAATTATTTGACGTTTCTGCCGCGTCTGTTGATACGTTATATTTGCTATTTAATCATTAGTAGTTGCTGGTATTTATATCGATTTGTGTGAGAACTGTTGCTTACGCTGATGCCATGAATTAAAGACCACTCTCTTGCGACTCCGTCGCGCTGAAGCAACTGCTACGCAGTTGATTAGTGATAACATTTACTTTGTGACTAGGAAAATAGGAGTAAATTGATATACATCTACTGTCGCACTTTTAACACATGTGGGTGTTCTGGTGCTGTTATCTTATGTGCTATAATATGATGCCTTTTTCACTTTGACCAGTAGTACTTTTACCATTTGGTACTTGTGTAATACTTATACCGTTAGTACTTATGCCAGTAATACTTATGCCTTTATAGTGCTTATGCCAGTGATACTTATACCATTAGTACTCATGGCGGTAATACTTATACCTTTAGTACTTATACCTTTAGTACTTATACCTTTAGTACTTATGCCTTTAATTCTTACGCCTTTAATTCTTACGCTGCACTACCTATTGAAATCTGGATACTGCTGGAGATGAGTTGTCAGTATAAAAAATTCCTAGGTCGAAATTCGTTGACAATGTCCACGCCCCAACTGCGCAGCAGTTGCTACAGCGCGACGGAGTCGCAAGATATGAACTCAATTACGTTGATGTATCTGGAGCGATGGCTGTTCAGTGCAAGCAAATAATGTATACATTGAATCTATGGAGTATTGGCTGACCATCTAGTACTCAGCCAGCTCAAACGACCGCCTTGGGCCCGTGGTAGACCATTGGGCCTACTGACGACACCGCGATGGGCAGCCGTTCTGGGAAACCCGTAAAGCTGTGGGCGTAGGTGGCTACTGAGTGCGCAATGAGCTGCGTGTTGACGAGCCAGGCGTCGTAATCGACGTTGGAGAGGTCGTCGCACAGCAGGTGGTAGCAGGGGTCATACTGAACGTCGTGGCGGCCCCCGAACTTGGCGACCTCGTCCTCCGTCTTGAGTCCCTCAGCGCCTGTCGCGACACCGCCAGCAGGAATGCCAGCCAGCAGGAACCCTGCGTAGTCGCTGCGACCGTCAAAAGGCACGAACGTGTAGTTGACGCCTTTCGACTCGTAGAAGTCGACGTACAGCTGCTTGAGGTCGCCAGACCCGACTGGGTGGTCGTCGTTGTTGGCGTTGTAGATCTGGTACGCGTAGTTGGGCGACGCCATCATGTCGTAGTCCATGAACAGCCGGATCCGCTGGTTGTCGGCTTTAGACAGCTCCTCGGCGTAGTAGTCGGACCCCAGAAGCCCCTCCTCTTCTGCGGACCACCACGCGAACCGCACTGCGTTCTTCACCTCGAAGTTGGTGAGCGCAGCTGCGACCTCGAGCAGCGAGATCGATCCACTGCCATCGTCGTTGATGCCAGGACCTGCTGCTACCGAGTCCGAGTGCGCACCCAGCATCACGATGTTGTCCTTGTCGCCCTGTACCGTCTCGGCAATCACGTTGAGAGTGTCGATCTGGTCGACATACGAGTCCACAAACAGCGTCGCATTGTGCGCTTCGCCATTGGCGATCGCAGACACATACTTGTCGCCCAGCGCCTTGGTCACGCCCACAGTAGCCACCTCGTGGCCTACAGGCGTTCCCAGCGTGCCTGGGACGATGCCAGCATCCTCGTTGTTGTAGACGATGGCGCCCACAGCTCCAGCCAGCCCTGCGAGCTCGGATTTGTCGCCAAACGGACAGCTGCCTCGTCGCACGAGCACAATTGCGCCTGTGACGTCAGTATAGTCACCAGCACTGCACCCGTCGTTGGCAGCCACCGCCAGAGGCGCCGTGACGGGCTGCTTATTGGCAGTCGGCGGGCTGAGCTGGAATGCAGCCACTTCGTCAATGGCAGCACCGTCAATGGCCAGCGAGAAGTCGTGGATGCGCCCTGAAATCGCCGTGAACGGCTGCGTCGACACCTCGTAGTAGCCGCCCAGCGCCTCGAGCGAGTCGAGGATGTACTGGAGCGTGGCGTTGTGGCCTGGCGAGCCAATGACCCGCGTGGGATTGCCGTAGTCGTCGACTGACTGCTGGGCAGCGCCGTACAGCGCCGAGGCCCTCTTCTCGAGCCCTTCTTTCGAGATCAGCGTCTGCAGCGCCTGCGAGTCCACGAGCTTGGCCAGCGTGAGTGCCGTCTGCTCGCGCACCGGCACTGCCAGCACGGATCCTGCCAGCACCACCAGCGGAGCCAACGTCAACTGAGTGCACTTCATGATGATTCAAAACAAACGCAAATCGATAAAGTGCGGCGCCTAGCTGCTATAAGAGCACGCAAGCTGCCTGATAAACTGATGCCGTGCGACCATAATTGCGTTTTGCATCAACAGACGCACAAATGACTGTGCAGGCCACTCTGGACCGTGCCGTTGTATTTCGGACTCCACACGCATGTACATGTAGCTTGAACTGGCCTGCGACTCCGTCGCGCAGTTAAGACGTCGATATTCACTTCACTATCGCCATAGATTGTCGAATTATGTAGTTGTTGAGTCGTTGAATTATTGAATTGAATTGTCGAATTACCGAATTGTCGCATTTCTAACAACCCGAAAACTCGCTGCATTTTGAACTTGTCTTGCGACTCCGTCGCGCTGCAGCAACTGCTGCACAGTTGAGCCGTGGATCATGTACTCTTCATTATCGCCGTCGACTTGTCGACTTGTCGAATTGTGTGGTTGTCGAATCGTCGAATCGTCGAATTGTTGAATTGTTGAATTGTTGGATTGTTGGATTGTTGGATTGTCGAATTGTCGAATTGCCGGATTGTCGAAATATCGAGCTGTCCGAATTGTCGAGTTGTCTTGACGAAATCGCACGTATGCAGCGCCGGCACCAGCACCAGCACTTGTTGCAATTCAAAACGGCACTCAAAATCCCACGACTAGCATCTAACTTTGTGCGTCAGACCTGTTTCTGGTCAATTGGTCGATACTGACTGCTATTTTTCATGTCGAACAATATTTGTCGGAGTGGTACATTCCAGTCATAAGCATCATAGGCATCATAAGCATTGTAGCCATCCTATGCATTAAAACCATCATACAGCTGATAGTTCCGATGTAACCTCACATAGCACCTCAGAATTCATTTTTTTACAACTGACGTTTCCAGTGTCCACGCCCAACTGCGCAGCAGTTGCCACAGCGCGACTCCGTCGCGAAAACAGTTGCACGACCATCTGGCTCTGATCTTCGTGGACAATTGCTCGCAGCAGCTGTGAAACCCCTGCAAATTCAACAACTAGCTGCAGTTACTGCTGCCTCTATTTGGCTGCCGGTTCCGCGCTGAGCTCCTCTAGAAGCTTGCGGATAGTCGTCTCGACGTGCTGTCGCAGCTGGTCAGAGTGCACCGTCTGGCTGTTGACGTAGTCGCCTACTGGTTTATACACAGCTGGACCTTTAGAGGAGTTGCGGTCGCCCTGGCGGTTGATGGTGCCCTCGATGAGAGCAGCAGCCTTGCTCCTGTCGCGGTTGAGCATATTGGGGTCCTTGGTGACCTCGTCGTCTACGATCTTGTCGATGGCCTGCAGCAGGGCCGCGTTGATTTCCTGACGTTAGAGCAGCCTCTAGACCAGCACTCTTACGCTTTCTTTAAACTCCTGGAACAGCTGTCTTCGAATCTCGTCAAACAAGCCTTTTCGCTTGAACAGCGTGACCAGCGTGCTGGCATCCACTTGTGACATGGCGGATGCGGCGATCGATCTGCAACTGACGTTAAGTAAATTAAAGAAATGTGGCTGCGATGCGATGGGGCTATATTATATAGTCTGTGGGCGTAATGCATTTGAACAAATGTGTGCATTGATAAATATCCGTTAAATTTCACAAGTTTATTTTTGAAGATTTGTTTCTTTTGAAATCTATGTCAGTCTGATTGTTTGTATGTTTTCAGTCTCAAGTTCAGATCCTCAACTCTTAACGCTACATTTTCACACTCAAGGTCATATGCTCGTTTGCCCAGTTTTTCGTTTTCAGCCTTAAGTTCAGAAACCTGATAGGTCAGCAGTTTGATTTCACCTTCACATTCAGCAACTCGAACTCTGGTGTAAGCTAAACTCGCCGCAGGATTGCACCTCTCCATGTAGCTGACTTTAGTTTCAAGGTCATGGAGTAGCGAGCTCCTAATTTTGTCTTTAGTGTCGAGTTCAGCAGCCCTGATACTCAGAGTGGCATTTTCAGCCTCGACGTCAGCAATCCGCCGGTTCAATTCTTTATTTTCAGACGTAAGCTCAGCAACTCGGGGAGCCAGAAATCTATTTTCAGTCTGAAGTTCAGTGAGACGATACAAGCACGCAGCTTTATCGTACGGTTGAAAGCACGAGAGGGTCTTTCGGGTTTCACCATCATGACTGCTCGACGACCCCCTACCGGAGTCAGAACGATCATCACAAGAGTCCCACAGTTTATTGCGTCTGCTTGACGCAGCAATCTCGGATTTTAACTCAGCTAGCCGGATTTTTAACGTTTGATTTTCAGTCCGAAGGGTGACGCACAGCTCAATATTCTGTGCCAAGCAACGAGACACGGTTAAATCCCGGCAGCAACAAATGATTTCAGTTAGTTTTTTCAAGATATTGCCAATTTGCTTTACAACCTCGTGCGCAACCTTGGGAGCCAACTTGTTGAGTGATTTCACAACAAACTGGCATATTTGTTGATATGCCTCCACAGCACTCCTGTGCAATACTGGAAGTGATTCATCAGCAAGCAATTCGTCACCGGCATCATAACAATAATGCAAACAGTGGAGAGCTTCGATTGGAACACTTCGTTTGAGTTCGCGTTCCAACTCTGAAAGCTGTAGGATAAAGCGCATCAGCAATTTTCGTAACTGAGCAGTACTGTGCTGGACTGGGTCGCAACCGCTATAGAGCCATTCGCATAATAAACTGTTGGCAAATGCAAGCAGATGACGACCCCACTCCGTGATCTCTTCCATCACAAATGTGCTTGTCAATTGTGTTGGTGGGGTCGCCTGATTCTCGGGGATGTTGGAGTCGGAATAATGTTATGGCTGAGACGCCCTCCGCCTACATATCTTGACTTGTTTATTGATGACGGCCCCTAACTCAAGGAATCAGCCGTCAGCGATGCAGTTGTCTTATCTGCAACTGCTTCAATGGTAGCTGCTTGATGGGGATACTCTAACAAGTGGGAACATTATGAGATAATACTCTAACAAGTTTAAACAGTATGGGATAGTACTCTAACAAGTGTGAAAAGTATGTATGCGGACTATACAGCCAATTCACAGCCAGTACTGTACCGGTACAACTCTAAGGCAACATCTATAGCGTTCATCATGACACTATGATATACATATCATATGTAATAGCATATATACAAAGCCAGTATCCAAGATCAAAAACTGTTGCTCGTGGTGTGCAAGCAAATGAAAACTAAATAAAATCGTAGACCATCGCTGAGCAGCCACGATATACTACCGACAATTGTGTAGACAGGCTCCTTAACTTGCAACTTGGTCAACACAGACCAGAAGATAAATATCCGTGTCGCCAACTTCCACCAGGACCACAACGAGTCCCAGCGCTATCAGCACCCATCAGTTCGAAACAATACATATCAGTCATCAGTCTTCTCCCGGGGGGATCTCATCCTCCAATACTTTGATAAGCTTGACTCGCAGCTCGGTGAAGTCGCTGCCCTGTAGCGTGTCGCTCACGAAGCCAGCTTCCACCTGCAGCTGGACCATTTCGAGAGCTCCACGGATAACTCCCGACAGTATGTTCGAGTACCAGAGCTCCTTGTGGGCGCGACCGTCGTCAGGCAGCTCCACAAAGTCGGCCAGCGGGTTTTCATCGAGGATTAGGCTGAACTGTTTGTTGTCGGCAGTCCAGTTGTCGACTGTGGGCGTCACGTTGAGGAACATCTTGAAACCCACTTTCGCAATGACGTCGGCCGTGTCACGGAAATTGGTGCATCTACCGGTGCCGGACTTTGCCAGAAACTCCTCTATCAACCGCAGACCAATGTCGTAGCCCATTTTGTCGAGCTGCTTGTTGACTTGGGAGTAGTCGCCCTCGAAATCCTTGCATAGCTGCGCAACAATGGATCCGTAGCTCAGTGTCAGCAGCTCAGAGTTCTTGTTAGACGTTTTTTACCAATTGCAAACATACCACTTTGTCGACCTTGTACTTCCAAGTGTCTTCTCCGACTGCTCTGGCGCCCTTGGACATGGTGGATGAGTGAAGCTGATGAGGCTGCGGCAGCAGTATGCATTCATTATATAGATCCAGACGTGCCCCACTAAGCTATCAATCATCAACCGTTGAGCCATACTTTTGTTTATTCAATACAACAATAAAAAATTACACTAGTTTTACACGTTAACACATTTGCGACTATCCTCGTATTGCACCACGATTGCCACCAGCATAACTTCACCAGAGTCCTCCCCTCAACTGCGAAGCAGTTGCTACAGCGCGACGGAGTCGCAAGATATCTGATACAAACAATATACAATTTAGTCTTGCGACTCCGTCGCGCTGTAGCAACTGCTGCGCAGTTGGAGCGAGGACACCGTGGATGTTGGAAATGAGGAATCTGGCGAAGTTGAGGGCTGAAATAACATTTTTTCGAAATGGATACAACTGCGTAGCAGTTGCACGGCACGACGGAGTCGCAAAATGTATGCTGTTTACTGATGCGAGAGAAACAATTGGTTGATGGCTCAGTGGCTACGCACTGCAGCCAGTAAAATATACGAATTGGTAGAGTGAAGCAGTGTGACCTATTGGTGACAACCAGTTCTAAACTGCTCAACAATGAATAGTAGTTGATGGTTGGAACAATATCCAGCAGAGACTAATCTTCCAATTCTGCTATCAGCTCCTGAAAGTTACCATAGCCCAGTCGCTGGGACCGTCGTAACCGCTGCACAGCCTCGGAGTACAGACGCTTTTGTTCGTCACTGTCGACGTCGTGGAGGTTTGCCAGCGAGATGAGCGCCTCGGCAGTCAGCGCGAACGTCTGGCCATCTTCCTCGGATTCGGCCTTCAAGAGGTACTGAACCGCCTGCTCGACGAGCTGCAACGCCTCAGCAGTGACATCCTCGAGGTTCAGATCGCCGTGTGCGACCTCGTGCCTATCGGCATTCTCATCACTCTTACGCTCGTCACTCTCTTCGTTGTCGTCATCCTCATTGTCGTCGTCTTCATTGTCATCATCTTCATTGTCATCATCTTCATTGTCATCATCTTCATTGTCATCATCCTCATTGTCGTCATCTTCATTGTCATCATCTTCATTGTCATCATCTTCATTGTCATCATCTTCATTGTCGTCATCTTCATTGTTATCATCTTCATTGTCATCACCTTCATTATCGTCACCTTCATTATCGTCATCTTCATTGTCGTCATTTTCATTGTCATCGTGATTGTCGCTGTCATCCTCACCATGCTCGTCCTCGTTTTCTTCGTCGTCGTCCTGTTCTACTAGCGCCAACAGCGGTGCAGCCAGCGCCAAATAGTACTGTCCCATGCCTCTGTTGGCCCACCGACTTATGCTCGAACTGCCCCCACTGCTGTCTTTTGACTTGCCTTTGCTTTCTGACTTACTGTCTAATATCTTTTCATACCTCTGCTTGCTCCACTGCAGATACTTTTGGTGACTTGCAGCCAGCTTGCCAGTGTGGTGCTGTGCCTCGAGGGCAGCCAGGCCATCTCCAAACTGGAGCAGATCCTCAACAGCCGACAGTTTCTCGACACTCGACAGGCTGTAGCCGTTGTCGACACTTAGCAGCACCTCCTCGGCCTTTTCAAAGTCGCGGATCGCCTCGTCCACCAGCGGGAGCGCATCTACAGCCGCCTGATACCGGTGGTGCATGTCGTGTCCACGAATAGCCTCGTCAGCCAGCGCTATTCTGGCCCGCGACCGCGTCAGCAGCAGATCGTTGTCAGATCCGAAGTCGTCTAGAGCGATGTTTACCCGCTCTATGGCGGCGTTTATGAAATCCTGGGCAGTTTCACTGTGATCTTTGGAACCGTCTTGCTCGCCCACAAACTTGGCCAGTTTGAGCAGTCCACTGGCGTAGATATCGTGAAAACTGGCAGGCAGCTTGGAAGTGGCGTTGCGCAGGATCCGGTCGCATTCGTGGACAACGCCATACAAAATACGTGGCGAGGTCTGGTCCGAGTCGAGATATGTAGCGTACAGACCACCCAGCTGGGCGAGCTCGTCGTCCGGATCCACCTCGTGGCCCAGCTCGACCGTCAATTGCGGATCATCGGCCCTCGCATCATCCGCCGTACTGTCAGCCTTGAGTTTCTTCGACTTGGACGCCTTGTTAAGGCCCTGAGGTCGCTTTGCCATGCCAAATGCAAATTATTATTGTCAGTAACTTTACTTATAATGAAAAATGGCGCCTCACCTGACAGTTGGAGATGGTGCGGCTGGCACTCGAGATGGTCAGATTCAGATGATGGACGACGCATGAAGGTGGGGAACCGGAAGAGGAGAAGAGACGAGTAGAGACGAACAGAATATTACAAGTACGACGGCTAGAGGTAGTGGAAATGGACTGGAAGCCATTGTGAAGTCAATGTCAAGTCATAAGATCTCTGCTAGGTCGCCAGTGCAGCTCTACAAAGCCATACGTATAGAACTATACCTGCATGGCTATACCAACTTAACTGTATGCACATACTAGTGAAATGCAGATGATGTCTCGCACATTCAAAATATACAAAAAGCTCGGTCATTGTACGAATTAGACTCCGGAGCAATTGGGTCCCAATAGGCCTTTTTACAGCATTGCCAATACCTCAACTGCGCAGCAGTTGCTACAGCGCGACAGAGTCGCATGACGCAATTGAAGGGTTTAACAAGGTCTAATACTCTTGTGACTCCGTCGCGCTGTAGCAACTGCTGCGCAGTTGAGGCGGAGACACTTAAGTTACACAACAATGGCGGTTTTCATAGCCATGTTCATATCCACTCCTCCACTGTATAGCTATGACAGACTGGCAGCCCCCACAATGATGCGTGTAGAGCTCAGAGCGCTGAAATCATGGGCGGTGGGGGCGATGGCACCATCTCGTATCATCCGCCACCCCCAAGCGTGTTTATTTTTTGGCGATAACGCCATGGCCGTGGGGGGGATCAGCCTCTCCATAATATCACGGCATCACTACACCCTAGTTTGAGTACATCTACCCTGTGCACTCCGACCGTACATCTGTACTAACACTGCCGCTGTTGCCAAAGAACCAACCAGATATTGTTTGCATGAAAGGCTTTGGTAGCTGTCGACTAGCGGTGGACGCCAATTGGATGGCGCTTTGATCGATGACAGCCGGAACTGGCGATGGCTAGCCACCCCCGCCGGGACCTTGCCCTGGGCGACAGTGCAGCGGAGCTTAATGTGGCGGCGAGTGTGGCAGCGAGTGTGGCAGCCGTGTGACGCATGCCGGCTAATTGGAGGACCATCTGTTGTCTGTCAGCTGTTGTTGGCTATCGCCACTGGTGGGCCACTGGAGGGGGGCCGCCAAACCACGGCGGCGCCGTGCCACAGGGAATCGCAGTGGCGTTGCCAGATGGGCTGGCACGTCCGTTATTAGTCAGGTATTTGGGCCTAGCGGGTCGGGTGCGGATGCGGGTATATTGGCGGATGTTTTATTCTGCCGGCCAATCGCACCGATTTGTGTGGGGTAACGCCTTCTCCAGTAGTCCGAACTGCCTAATTGGGATGCCGCATGCAACAGGTCTGCATGCGTGGCATTATCGCCCGAATATCCCCGGCAGACCACAACAGAGGCGACCAAGATCGCAAATTGCCGAAGTGAACACGACAGCATGAAACCCAACTCGGTAGCGACTAACAAACAGAAAAAAGCGTTGGTTTCGGCCAGGCGGGCCAGAGGCGGGGTTATGGCCCCGTGCAGCGGCATTTGCAGGTTTGGCCGGCCATGGCAGGTTAGGGCCGGAGTTTTTCCGATGCACGCTACCCCGGGTTTTAGATGCGCAGCGCGCATGAGGCGGCGGCACGGAAAAAACCGCGGACAAAAGTGAGTCAACAGCAGACATCAAACTTCAAACAGCTGATAGGCAAATCCAATTGCAATATGACGTGTTTGGGAATTGATAATAATCCCCCCACAGAAGCACCAGTGTGAACCAATAGGGTAATAATTGCCAAGAAAGTGCAATTAACGAGGCTGTATGAGTACGATCGATACGACTGCATGTCTTCAATCAATACTGGAGAATAACATACAATAAATAGCATTTCCAGTAAATAAGGTTGTCAATAAACCATTGTGACTAAACCATTGACAATAAACCATTGTCAATAAACCATTGTCAATAAATCACTGTCAATAAATCACTGTCAGTGATACCTTTGTCAATAAATAGCATTGCCAATAGACACTATTGAATAGAACATCAATTGACTCCATTGAATAAGAGTACCTATAATAGCTGCAGAGTACAACACTGGCTCATGACCACAACATGTCCCATCTCAAATAACCACAAAATACTATATCATCAACCAAACGTTTCTGAATCAAAGAAACGTAGAGAGCACAGTAGTCTGGTATTGCGACTTCCGTCTCGCTGTAGCAGCCGCTACGCAGTTGAGGCGAGGAGTCTCTAGATGTTGGCAATGAAGAATCAAGAATCGATGTATCATGCTCAATTACTTAGCGATTACACGAGTATAACTTCCCCAGAGTCCTCGCCTCAACTGCGTAGCAGTTGCTACAGCGCGACGGAGTCGCAAGATCAAAAAGAGAAGGACCACTGAAAACAGATCAAAACTACACCTATTGATTGTTCATCGTCATTCATTAATAAATAGAGCTAGGCTCACAGCGTCCTGTGTCCGTCCTTGTGAATTGTGGCCTTGCTATGCTACTTGTGCAGAAATGGTACTGCAGATGCTCACGAAGATGCTAAACGAGCTCGTCGGCTTCCCAGTCGAGGCCCAGGCGCTGGTACAGCTGGCTCTGCACGCGGACCCACACGAGCTGCTTCTCGTGGCGGGTCAGCGACGGCTTTTTGGCGGCTGCGGACTTCTTGAGGTACGAGGGAAAATCCGGCGAGGTCGACGACGACGCGAGCAGCGCCTTTTTGAGCAGCGAGTTGGACGACGACGACGACGAGGGCGGCGTTGGGGGCGCTGTGGCGGCAGTGGCGGTGTCGTGGCGGTCGGCGTTGCGCTGGCGCTTGATGGCCTGGCACGCTCGCCGGTAGTCGAGCCGGCACTGGGCCTCGCAGCCGAGGTTGAGCAGGTAGTTCTCGATGATGTTGCGCCACTCGGGCTTGGTGAGCGGCAGCGGGCGGTGGCGCGGGATGTCGTCGTCCATGTCGTCGTGGAGCTCGTCGTGGAGGTCGCTGTGGTCGTCCGCCATCTCGCAGTGCATCAGGCACTCGCTCTGGGGCGACGCAGCGAGCGACGACGACGCCGACGAGCGTCTGCGCGCCGCCTCCACCGTGTACTGGGCAGTCTGGACGAGGAACTTGTGGTCGAACTGGTGCTCCTTGTACACGTCGGACGCCACGAGGGTATCGACAATCTGCTCGTTGGTGGCGTCCAGCGGCAGCACCATCATGCGATATCCGTGCTCTGCCACCACCGGCAACTGGCCGTTCCATTCAGGACGCAGCTCACACACAATGAGCAGCGACCGCACGTCGTTGAGCGTCCAATCCACGAGAGCTCGGTCGGTGAACTTAGGACGTCCTACGCTGTTGAGATGCGCGTGGTCCGCCAGCACTTCTGGCGCGTACATATCAGCGAACGACGAGGGCAGCAGCGACCGCAGAGGCAGAACTCGCGGACTCGACGCGTGCTCGATGTGCGAATAGGTAGGCTTCTGCTTGGCCCGGAAATGGTTGAAACCTGGGGGGATAGTAGCGATCATCGTCGTCATTGTGACAGAAATCTGGTTGTGTGGTGTACAACTGCTGTTCAGATTGAGCAAAACGGCCGTTCAGTTGAGTAAAACAGCTGTTCGGCTTTGAGCTACCTGTTCAGCTGCGACCTGAGATCTGGTGATTTCGATCTGGTGATTTCGATCTGGTGATCTGGTGATTTTGTAGCGTGACGGTTATGGCTTTTGCTGCAATCTTAGCGTCACCCCTGGAGTTCAGTATGTTCAGTATGTTCAGTTCGTTCAGTTCGCGAACTAAAACTAATTATGTACTTTGTTGTGTTGAAATTTGCTTTGGAATCTGCTTATTGCTGGTTGGTTGTTTGCTAGCAAAACACTGACTCCACTTATACTTGCACGATGTCCGCTATGTTGACTGTGTTCAGGTGACAGGCGATATTTGATGTTCTGTTCACCTGCAACTGCCACGGCTGGCACTGTGGGGGGACTCTGCTGGTCGACAGTCGGATTTCACAAAAAAACTGTAATGTAAAACGCACAGGGGCCTGCGTCGGTTCGGTGATATATATATATCCTCGCCATGAACGTGGGGGAACCGTCGCTATATATCCGCCCATGCAAAAATTAACCATTGCAAAAAGCAAATCCCAAGGTGGCATTCGGCACAATTTGGGGGATGCATTGGACCGAACGTCCGCGCCCTCGTTGCTTTTTCCCCGCTTCCCCGTTCGGGCCCGCTAGTGCGGAGAACCCTTCTGCGCTGCCGCCGCCCGCCGCACCGGTTCTGGGGGCGGAATCGTCCGCTGGCGCACCCGGTGGAACCCCGGTGGCATCTCCGCTGGGGGCCCCGGCTATATGCACTAACAACCTGTCAATGGCGCCATCATTTGTGCACTCTGCTGTGCAATGCTGAGCAGTATGTTGTGCAATACGCGGGGCAGCATGCCACAGATGAGCCGTGCACAGTTGCTAATAGTGAGCGCAATCTACCAGCCTCTCATCTCCAGTTCGGCTGCAGAGCCAGCTGCACGCCAAAGTTCCGCGGGTTAGGCCGCGCCGCTGTGGGTGGGGCGTGCCGCGGGTGCTCGAACATCCGCATCTTCCCCTAACTAGTCGCGGTGGATTAGGAGATGAGCGCTGGTAGACGAAATCCACACGAGAGCAAGTTGCCAATCCCGGCTAGGTGTGAGTTAAATCGGATGAATTGTATATAACCTTATCGTTGCTCACCGCAGCCACACTCGGCATAACAACCATCCGGCACCGTCGCCTGCGGGTGTAGCCCCGGTGGGGTCACAATGGGCGGCGGGGCTTCTGCAGACGTGGGGTCTGTTATCGAAGGCGTGGCGCCAGTGATTAGGCAGCGCCGATTAGCGCCTCCCATCAATCAAACCTTGTCGGGGCCCTCCCGCGGCCTTTTTGGCCCCATTCAGCGCGAGGACTGCTGTCGACCCCGCCATCGACGCCAATTTACCCGCAGCGGCCAGACATGGCAGACGCGGCCAGACGCGGCCAGGCTTCTAGTGCCATCGCCAGGGTACGGGCCCGCTATTTAGCCGTCCGCCCCAATTCGGTGTGCATGTACCCATCACGATAACGATGAGATGCGGGGTAGGCCCCCTCCACGGTTGCTTTGTCGTTTCGGTCCGAATGTTGGTTGCTTGTACAATACGTGGTCGTGCTGGCGCTGAATATTAGCGGTCGTTAATCCAGAGCAGTTTGCTGGCTTTAATTTGCGACTCTAATTTGCGACTCTAATTTGCGACTCTAATTTGCGACTCTAATTTGCGACTTTGCTCTCCACCGGGCAGCAACATTGCCTCGGTCACCGGCCGAATGGATCTCACATCTATTTATCTTGCGACTCCGTCGCACTGGGGCAACTGCTGCGCAGTTGGGGCGAGGATCGTCCTACGGATGAAAGATACGAAATATGCAAGATAACATTGTGTATATATGAATGTATGAATGTATGTGCGATTGTATTTTGCAATGCATTGTTATGCGAAGTATACATAACACAATCGCCGGTGTCCTCGCCCCAACTGCGCAGCAGTTGCTACAGCGCGACGGAGTCGCAAGATACAAAATCAACATTCCTCGGCCGAATGGCCTCCTATTTATTTATCTTGCGACTCCGTCGCGCTAGAGCAACTGCTGCGCAGTTGGGGCGAGGATCGTCCTATTGATGGATGATATGTATCAATCTATGTATATGTATGTCGTACTGCGCAGTGCATGCTAGAGATGAAGAGTATTTTCTGATGTACAAATCTCACCTGCCAGTGTCCTCGCCCCAACTACGCAGCAGTTGCTCCAGCGCGACGGAGTCGCAACACACCACAATTGAGCCGGCCATGGAATGATGTTCACTGATATGCCGAGCTGTTATCGGCCATTTTCCTCCGCGAGACAACTGCAGGGTCAAATTCGCCGACATGGTGCCGCCGCTAACCGTTTGGGGATGCTCGTTTCCGAGCAGCGTGGTGTTTACCGCATTTACCGAACCGTGACTAGCGTGCTGATTGCCGGTCGCGTGCTGGGCGCCAGTGCCGACTGCCGAGGTCAGGTTTTGCGAATAGGCTACTACTAGCTTGAGGCTACTGCTTGCTTTTGGCAGCAACCGTTTGGTCTGCTATTGAGTTATTGTAGAATGGACCACTCGCTGTTAGCAGCTACCAAGACTGGCTCGTTTGGAACTGCAGGCATTGATTGCTGGACGGGTGTTCTGCCACTTGCTGCGGTGCCCTGCGACTGTGTCTGCACCGCTAGCGCTGCACATGTTCTATGCATTGTTGCTCGACGCACCGCCGATTTCATCTATGCATCGAACATGTCAGCCTCGCGCTAGCGACTGTCAGGACATATACGGCTGATGCAGGGCTCGAAGAGGCAACAGGCGTCTCGTCATTGCCGAGCCAGGCGTGTAAGACCACACGTCTCACGACATCAAAGGGAGCCTGAATCGGACCACTGCTGACTGCACATGTAGAACACTGCTCATGGCTAGTGCTGCACGCCCCATATTCACTAACGCCCTACAACTATACGCCCTACACGTTCTTTCTCCATGCACAATTGCCCACAGACAGACCGTCATTTCAGTGTCCTCGCCAACTGCGCAGCAGTTGCAACAGTGCGACGGAGTCGCAACATAATACTGTGGAAGATAATACTGTGGAAGATAATACTGTGGAAAACCTTGCGACTCCGTCGCGCTGTTGCAACTGCTGCGCAGTTGGGCGAGGACTCTGGTCTTGTGAACATGGTAGGGCTACATATGTACACCTGCAGTAACTGGCGCAGACAATCATGGCACCTTGCAGAAAGCGCCCGCCTTAATTCACTTGTTGCGTCTTTCATGCAAGCTAATGCCAGCCGCCAGCTACAGGTTGGCTTCACTACACACCGTATACCGCCAAGAAAGCAGACATTTGTTTTTGTACAGGTGTCTCTTTGAGGTGTCTGTTTTGGCTACATTTCTACAAACCTCAGCCACTAGTTCAATCCATCGGTCGTATCTATGTACAGCCGCAAATATAGGAAATGATACACTCTGGAATCACCAGCCAGGCGCTCCGATCGATCGATGGACAAAGGACCCTGATCGATCGATCCATCGCCTGTCTTAGGACTCGACATATCTTGCTGTCAACGCATGCCAGGCGTGGCTGACCAGCGCTGATCCAGCTCTACTGATGGCCAGCCGCACCTCCTCTACTGGTTACCCGCCCGTCACCACCCAATCACCACTTCCTGGACGTCAGCGATTTTCACTAGAAGTATCTATCATGGCTCTGACCGGTCTTCCTGAGCTCCGTAAGCACTGCGACAGTCGCGCCTTTCTAACCCCAGTTTCGGAGGAGGACATGAAGAAACACAGGATTCCCATCCAGTGGAGGGATCGATGTGCGTCTCTGCTGGTTCCTCTTAACAAGTGCCGGCGGGAGGGTTCGTTCCTGCCGTGGAACTGCCAGCAGGAGCGCCATGCCTACGAAGAGTGCCAATGGCTGGACTTCCAGCGCAGAGTCAAGGAGCTGGAGCAGATCAAAGCCCAACGGGATGCCCAGCAGTAGAATTTTATGAATACAAGATGCATTTTCAGTGCCGTAGACTTGGTGAACTGGATATGTCCGACTCCACAAATATTCTCGAGTCGGCTATTCAGTGGTTTCTTGACTGCTTTTTAGAATTGAGCTGCCTTGGCTGCACATAGTTCTGTTTGGCAGCTGTGGTCACTTCTGCCATGCTGGTTCCTGTATTTTATAGAGAGATCATGACATGCTGGTCTCTGTAGTACTCGAACTGTGTTTCTAACAGAAAACTCAGATCCAGGAACCAACTGCGCAGCAGTTGCCACAGCGCGACGGAGTCGCAAGAACAGAATGGGCTGCAAGAACAGAACGGGCTGTCAAATCAATTGGGTATCTTGCGACTCCGTCGCGCTGCAGCAACTGCTGCGCAGTTGATTGGTCCAGGCCTTGATATGATTTGCGGAATTGAATTGAGTGCTCATTCTATTCTTGCGACTTCGTCGCGCTGTAGCAATTGCTGCGCAATTGGTTCCTGGATCTGTGCTCTGATTATATTGTGTTTTGTTTGGCAATCTGCTATCTAAACGCGAGTATTTGAAATCACAAAGGCACAGTGCCCATTTTTGTATGGTTTGTCTGGGTTGTACATAAAACTAGAATTTTTGTATCATTTCTGCCTCTTTCAAAATGTAGTGAAATGCCAATCTATGTGTGAGAAGGTCAAAATCAATTCTGAATTTTTCGCTGTCATCTGTTGTAATCTTCAGATTGTCCAGTCCAAGCAGATCGTGTTAGAACGGCAGATTAATCTCGGGACCATTCGAAACGTGCGACTGCCTTTTATGACCAAATCTGATCACGTATTAGTACATGACATCTGAGATAAATCGTGATCTCACGATGGTGATCTTTAGTATGACGATTATTTCTACTAGCTGGTACAGCAGACCATCATTATTATAAGTCACAATAAATATATAAATACCATAACGGGCCATTGTCAAACAGAGGCAGTCGCAGCACTGTCTAGAGGAGAAACCCCGCCGTGGGACTTTGCCGATTCACGCTGCTCGCGAAAAATCTCGGCAGCTTCCACTTCTCCTCTCTTCTTGACAAGCTTGGCATGATACAGCCCACACGCATTACACAGAGTGCGAGCACCGTCGGGCCCACGTCGCCACTCTGGGGTTTCCGAGATTCCACACTTGTGGCACTTGATTGAATCCTTAGTCGACGATTGTCGAGATCGCTTCTTGATAGTTCGATGAGGAATCATGTCCGGATCCATGCCATTGACCCCACCATTCATGTGGTTGTCCAGCCCCCCTAGTGACCCATTGTGAGCCATTCCATAGCCTGCTCCACCGTACTGACCGTGAACTTGTTGTATCATTTGATGTTGCTCAAGATGCTCCTGCTGTTGCTGGTGCTGTTGTTGCTGCTGTTGTTGTTGCTGGTGCTGGTGCTGGTGCTGCTGGTGCTGGTGCTGTTGCTGGAACCGGATTTGCTCATCCTGGTACAATCGATGGTACCAGCCCTCTAGAAACTCTCCAGCGTATCGAACCCGAGTCAGCAGCGCATGCAAGTTTTCCAGCTGAGGTGCAGTCTCTGGCGACTTTTTGGCCCACGAGCTGAAATGGTACAAATGGGTAGCCGTTTCCTGGACGTCACCGAGCGCGACGATGAAATCGTCGTAAGCATTTGAGGGAAGAATATTGCTTGCAGGCATCGCTGCACCCACCATGGCTGGAATAACCGAAATCTGATGACCGGGAGATCCGCCTGCCTGAACTGGCCCCGCGGTGTAAGATTGCACTTGCTGCTGCATTGGGTGGTGATTTGGTGAGAACATAGTTGTAGACGTCGGTGATGTCGTTGTGCTTGTGGGCCCTAAATAAGCGGGATTCCCATAATATTGAGGCGGAGGCCCGCTCACTGTTCCATTATTTACATACCCTCCACCATGAGGTGGTACAACCAAGGGCCGAAGCATATGGACGTTATGGGCGGCTGCAAGTGGAGGCGCCTGGTGAGCAGATCCAGCATGGATCATATGAACTGGCCCATGTGTCATGGCAGTTGGAAGAGGAGGTGCTGGGCCTGCTCCCAGTGCTGGTGCAACTGGTGTTGCAGTTGGTTCTTGAGCTGACTGGATGGTCGGTGGTGGTGGCGGTTGTGGTGCCTGAGGTGGGACTGAGTGGCTAATAGATCCAAGCCGAGGAGCACACTCTTGGACGGGAGTTGGCAACGACGACGCATACGTCGGAGTTGAAGATTGGGTGTGGATTGCCGAGTGGTTTTCATCTGAAGTTCTTCTTGAACTGGGCGGCGAATAATATCCGGGAATCTTGGAAACAGACCTCGGAGAACCAGATTCACTGCCGATTCGCGACGACCTTTTCGACGCAGCATCCTGCTTAACAGCACTCGGAGGACTCACAGTAGGAGGCGTTAACCCACCAGTTTTGTGACTGTCAACCGGTGTAGAACTCCAAGATCGCATAGTCTGCAATGGTGGTGGGCCTGGTGCCAGTTTTCCATTTATAGGAAATGGCGGAGACGAGCTAGGCGGCGGAGTTCTCACGCCAGGCAACCGGTTGGTTATGTGGTCTATGGGGGGCAACACTCTGCTCTCGGCACTCATTTCTATCAAACAATGTTGACGTCGCGGACTCGACAATAAATACAGAATCGTAGCACAATCTGAGATGTTAGCATCTATCAATATAACCAACCCGCTCGTTACTGCCAGCAATCAGTGGTAACATAACGAAAACCTAAAATCTGATAACAGCATCCAAATTGAAATCTATGTTGGCACCGTCTTTAATCAAACAGGCTTAGTGAATCCTTGTTAAATTCAAGATGAACCCAAGGATATACTGTGCCGTTTCTAGTATCTATAGCAAAGCAGCCATCTGCCAATTCAGTAATCGGTAATCATAACCTTCATCAAAGCAGGTTAAGAAAGACCGGCTGTGCAGTATGGTTGTCGAAAAATAGGTTTCCCAGTCGTGTTTTCCAATGAAAACTGCCCTCGAAAGAGCCAACGATCTAAACACACCATCAAATCACTTACCAATACACTTGCGGGATCCAATCTCCCGAAAACTTAAAACGGCCGAATCCTACAACCACGAATTCCACCCGACAAAAACCACACACAGTTTTGGCGTGGTAATCGTTCGGAATAATCCTATTGCTGTAACTGGCGACAATAGCTAGCGTAGGAGTGGGTTTTTTCGTCAGCTGGTGCGTGTGCTGAAAACGCTGGTGTGAGCGAGCTAAATGGCAGAATTATCAACAAGAATATAACCCAAAAGGTCCGGGTTCCAGATCAAAAGTCAAACTGACGGTAGCCAGACCAGTTGCTGATATAGAGGAAAGAACAATAGGAAGATCGATTCGATATATAGTAGCTGCATTGAAAGGTACCAAGCAGACACGCAGCAGGAGTAGACGAAGACAGGGAAAAAGTAACGTTGCGGGTTGTCGATCGTTGTTGGCGGGGTGGTTATTTTATTTTTTCTGGTCCTGCCTTGCCGGGTTGCTTTTTCCACCAGTTTATGGTGTGCAGCCCTTTGTAATATATTGAGTCCACTCCAGCCCGAGGTGCCGACGATCTGTGCATAGCAGTAGCCCCAATCTGCAATCTATGAAAATGCGCACTGTATATCTGGCGTAACGACCGTGCCACCAGAAGCTATTCAGTTGCTTTTTTGGGCCTTCTGGTTACTTTTTCAGCCCAGCGCCAGTTGTTGACAGCTCCCTGCCCCGCCTTAAACCAATTGTTACATTGCTGGCATTACACAGTCCACCCGCCCTGTTATGCCCCCCGCAAACCTGATCGCGACTTGGAATAAAGAATCACATCTTTTTATTTGCGTCGTTGCTGCTGACAGAGCCTGTTCTACTGGCGTCGAACCGTAATGAGCAACATATCTCTTAGTGCCTGGCTGTGCGCCTGGATGCGACGAATTTAATTTACCGAGGGACCAGCACTGCAAAAAGCAACTGCAGGTCCATATTTGCTTTTGTTGTGGCTAAAAGCAATATGACTATTTGGGCCGCGAAACTAATAAAACTGAATCTTAAGCATAATCAAACGAGCCGAATATTGACTTCAAGTTGCGACTAGCTTGCCTTATTTGGCGGCACGAAGCATTCTGCTACACCATGAAATGCTGCTATAGGGTTGCATTTACTTCCTTTCTACTTCAAGATGGCTGAGGCTATAGGTTCTTGTGTAGCAGCCTAAAAAAAAAGAACATAACAGAAACAACAGATGGTTATGAATCGGAAATAGTCAGTCAGCCAGGAAGGTAGGGCTCTTATCAGTGTGAATCGAATATGGCCGACCACCTTCATTAATATCGAAGATCTGGTTGTGGGTCGTCATATTTGATAGCCGATCAGACGGATCCTGTCAAATGACAATATCTGATCGTTGTATGCCGTTTTTTGACAGAGGAATGAAATGCGCGACCGGACCCTTTATCCTAGGCATTAGTACGCCGTCGCCTACCAAACCTACACCGACAGACCCAGAAAAAAGTGACAGACCCATAACTTGGTAGCTACATAAGCCAAGATTATAGGTGGTTAAGCACAGCAATAAATTGAAAATACGGCGCTTCATAGTTTGTGATGGCGAGTCTATTATGACATTTGCATATTGATCTGACAGTGGATCTTGCCGAGCCATGTCACATATTCCCTCAAGCCCAGTCAATCGATGGGATTATTTTCATCCAACCTTCATATAAGCCTATTACGGCACGGTTCCTGGCAGACCATTGTGTGGTGAAGCGTACAAAAAGCACCGTGATGGCCGGGTCGGTCCTTATTCAGGCACCCCGGCAGTTGGCACGTAATATGCGCATTGTTCAACATGGGCTTGTTCGGGATTAGCAGGTCTGCTGCATGCGTGATGCATTAATATGTAGACTAAAGGGGCGGTAGACGTGCAGCCTGCTAGATTCGATGCTGTGGCTGGGACTATACTATACGGCTCCCTAAAATATACCCACTCGTGCCCACCGATACTTGTATCTCAACTCTATAGCCGCAACCGCGTGACGAACTGGGCCTTTGCTGACTGCGTGAACTGGCTATGGACGGCTGACGATTTTTTTTTACTGACGCGACCGCACTTGTTTCATATTAAAGCGCGCCGATCCGAGGAATGTGCCTGAAAATTGATCCGATCGGGCCAAATGTACCTTGCACGAGAGATGTGGAAAATCGATGGCGCCGCCAGCCATCTCGCGCCCCTGCGATTGACCAGCTATCTAGAGTCATTAATGGCGCGCCATGGGCGGTTGTATTGCTGTTGTGTTTTACTTCGTTCTGATCTGAAAAATGTGGGTAGTTGCCCCACATTGCTTTTGCCTGTTATGGATATGGGCCACAGAGCTGGACGCCTATCAGGTGTAATAGAACGGGGAACATAAATGGGGCGGATTAGTGTTTATGGAAAAGTCGCTAGCCACTTTCGAGGCGTCTGAAATGATTTACAAGCTAATCTCGATCTTGGGTCATTTGGGATCTAAGATCGCCGCGGTACTGCAGGAGCTATTGGTGCGGATCCGTCCGTATTGGCGTATTAATCTCAGTCGGTTACATACAAATGCCACTGCATTAGGTGGTGTCTCTCGGCTTGATGTGATCTAGTTCCATAATAGACTTTGGAGTGATTTCGCTATCAGAACCGGTGTCTCGGTTTGTTCGCTAAGTCCGAGCATGTGAGAAGTGTGCCGTGCGGATACAAATGTGTCACCCACATAACGGGCCTCGGCACTTAGTGAGCAAAAAGAAAAATCGAAAAAAAACAAAAAGAGAAAGGGCAGATGCTAAGCTTCAACTGCGCAGCAGTTGCTACAGCGCGACGGAGTCGCAAGATGTGTATAAGAACTATTTAGTGTATAGCAATGTCTAGGAAAAATTTTACAACTCCGTCGCGCTGGAGCAACTTCTGTGCATTAAAAGCGTGAATATATAATAGTCTAATGCGTCTAACTGTCTCCTAAGCAATAGCTGCTATGGCAGAAGGTCTTAGAGATGCATATGTCGTGCAACAGGGCCTTATTCAGGCGTCGGACTGGGACAGATCTGGAATTTCAGGGTCCTTTTTCTCGACTCGGACTTGTGCATTTAGTCCCTACATTATGTCGGCTTCCAACCTCGTCTGGGTCTGTCTCAGACTATTAGTATTGTTCCATCAGGGTTATTTCCATCAGAGCCATTGCATCCGTTATTCAATCGGAGTTATTCCATCAAAGTCATCTTCGTACTATTCCATCTGTACAATAATTTGTTTTGCTGCGCTACCAAAGTGAGAGTTTCTACAGTACGGACAAATATAGCAAAAGCTCATCAAGGTAATTTTCAGCTATCTCAAAATGGGAACACACGGGAAATGCCACCAATGGAGTCGCAGTTTCGTGGGTTTTCAACAAGTGGTCGCAGACTGTTAAAAAAAGATATGCCAGATGCGATCGTCAGACACATGTACTGCTGATTTAAGACATTTCATAGTCCCACCAGATCGATCATCATGATGCCCCAGCATGCTGGCCGCGTGCAGGGTTCCTCAGATCGTTGGAATGTGTATGTGTTGTTCCTGGACTCCTCGTGCCTGCGCCGATGCGATGAACCAGCCATCCTGGCGGGATCGCACGCCACATATTGTACCACTGAAACAGCATTTTGGCAGACGGTTTTGGCTCTGCTAGAGTGCTGGCGACTGGGCTGCACATAGTGAATTCTCGATGTGAAACAGAACGCGGTGAGCCTGCATAGTTTCAATGTACGCACAGGACGTAGGATGCAGTGGTTTCTATTAGCAACGGGTAGTTGCCTACTGCCATTGAGGACGCCTGAGCCAAATGCGAACGCATGTAGCCCAATCAAGCTTAGCTTGGCACTTTTTTGAGACGACCACCAACAATTGTAACTATAGCATGCCCAAAAAAGAAATGTGAGCGCCTGCTTGGGCCCGCTATGCAAAAAGAAATACGAAGGGTCTGCATGCATGCTTCGGGATATAGCTATCCAGAAATATATAGGCAATCTGGGAGAATAAGAGCTATAGACGCCTGGCGGACCCATCTGACCAGCCTACTACATTACATCGATCGGTTTGGTTTTGTGGCGCGGCATCAAAGGCGTCCTTGTAAGCTCATTTGGGCCCTTGAAGCAAGTCTCTTGGCTGGTGACTATGTGGCTTAGTTTGGTATCGTTACTGAGTTGTATATATTATATGTAGTATTCTGCCTGGCTGCATTTAGGGCTGGACGGGTTGCAAAAATATATACAGAGGCTGCTTAGGAACAGCGAAGTTTGTCGTAGCAAAATTGGCAAACAGCACCAGCCCAAGTTATGAGCAATCGGCCAGAAACAGCACCGTCGCTGGATTATTTGTCAACAACAATGCTCCTTTCCGTTGGTAAATGACGTTGAGTTATCTATATCTGCCCTGCCATATTTCTTTTTCGATTTCTTCGGAATTTCCCGCTTGATTGAGTCGTCTATAAATATTAACGCAATATTGTTCGACTAAGAACAAACCATACCAAATAGAGTTGCTATCCAGGAAATAAGCACAGATCCTCAACAAGTTTTTCATAACTGACACTCCTTGGATTGAAGCACTGGCACCACTGGCACAACTATTTCTGACTGACAGCAGAGAATAATTTGCGTAAGACGCAGAATGTGGCAAAGGCCGTCTGCTTAGGCTATATGATTCCACATTGCTAAGATTATGTGATACCACAAAAAGAACCTTGAGATCACAGGCTCAGCTTTCTGCATGATACCGTTCTATTTTTTTCAGACGACGACATATCGCAAAGGACAGAGATTCACTCGACAACAGATTTTAGAAATCTCGCTCGCTTGCTTGCTTACTGAAGCGACAACCATTGCCGGACTACCAGGCATGTTTGTTGACTGCTTTTAAAACTTGCTCGCAACTTCACGAAAATATATCACGCGTTGTAATGACTCAGGTTCCCTATATTCATTCCCAAATCACCGTTACCATTATATTACTTAAACAGAATTGTCACTATTTCTAATTTGGAGATGTGTAACTTTCATATAACTTTCACATCTATTCCTGCTATGGTGGAGGAAAAAATGACAGAACAAGTCAATCAAGCAGAAGCTAGAAAGCGTCTCCAGACAGCACATACAAATTTCTGAGCATTTCCGGTATTTCCTCGTCATAATTGTGCAGGAAAACATTTGAATTATGGTGTTTCCAACCTTGACGCCTTGCCACAATGCCATTGCCTCTACTAAGATCTATTATACAACATTCCACTTCATCTATACGTGTGGCTGTTCGCTTTTTTGTTGTGTCGCGTTAACTACAGACAACAGAATTTCTTCCGAGAACCCGCAAGATATAGTTCATGATGATTAATATACAACACAATATAATGGGAGATGCAGAGAGCTGTTGAGAGCGTAGTAAAATAATATAGCGTTGATGAACTTCACTGAGCTTTGAACTATCTTCATTGAGGATATCACACATGTCGATTGTCCGGTATATTCGAAAATATCTTGCCGCGGTCTGGTTAAGTATAATGCTTGGATCCGAATAAGTGAGTCACACCTCAAGCCAAACGGGAATATACTCTACGTTCAACTACGTTTGAAGAACATGTTTATTTCAGATTTTTTGTAGAGTGGCTAGAAGCTTGTTTAGCCACGAATTATTAGCTATATCTGCTTCGAATGTCGGTATCTATTGTAGAAGACTTGGCGTTGGGAGCCAATAATACATGCTTACACAACCATTTGAAAACAGAATAGAAAACCACCTTACAGCAAGTATCGCCAGAGTCATAGTGTTACATGGGATATATATACACATTACACACTTAGCAAAAAATGGTAACACACCGCAACTTCACTTGCAGATTTGTCGACCGTGCTGTTAGTAGAGTCGTATGCCTGAAAAAGCAATTACTATAAAATAAAAAGCGAGTTTGAAACAAAAAAACACAAAACAGAAAAAAAACGAAAAAAAAAGAAAAAGAAAAAGAAAGTAGAAAACGAAACATAAGGCGTTATGTGCTTCTCACACATTGACGTATAACGTCGTTTGCAGGCTGATCGTCTTGCACACAACACGCCAACCAAGCTATTCGAAGAAAAAAATCACTCAAGAAAGATACGGAGAAACGGAAACGATCCCCCGCTTGTAATATTAAATTAAAAACAGGAGAATACATATAATTGTCGTACATATAATAGTCATTACCTAGCGAAATCTATGGAAACACTCTGGGATGGTTCAGCCGTGCGTCACAAGTGGGTTAGGATCCCAACAAATAAATGGACGATGCTGTTGATAGGAGCACGTTTAAGTTATATCTCAACTGCTAGTCTGTGGCAAAGCCACGAAATTGGATTGTGAATTCATAATGGATTCTCCTTCGTCAAATTGGACTTATGATTTGGCAGTATGGGTGTTCACTATTGTATTCAATCTCTTTTTCAGGCAGATATTGCCTCGAGGCTCTTATCGGATCCCCAGAAAGGGCCCGTTGATCTTCGTGGCAGCTCCTCATGCTAATCAATTTGTGGATCCGATGATTCTCATGCAACAAGTCAAGCATTCGTCTGGTAGGCGAATATCTTTTCTGGTTGCAGAGAACAGCTTGAAAATGAGATTTCTTGGCATCATGTCCCGTTGTACTTCTGCTATTGGTGTTGTAAGGGCACAGGACAATCTGGCTCCAGGTTCAGGGACCATTTATATTAAAGAAAATGGCCCAGATTCTAATATTCGCATTTACGGCGAAGGAACAAAGTTCACCAAGGAATGCATGAGCGGAGGCTATCTAGGGCTGCCCAATGCTCTGGGCATGACGGATATTGATGAAGTGGTTTCAGATACCGAACTATTGTTACGAAAGGAATTCAAGTCTAAAAGCGCCATTGAGCTTCTGAAAAAGGGGACGAGCTATAAGCTGGCTGCCCGCGTGGATCATTCTGAGATGTATCGCAAAGTTTTTGCACATCTTCACCAGGGCAAGTGTCTAGGCATATTCCCTGAAGGTGGATCGCATGACAGACCCGACTTATTGCCCATCAAAGCAGGGGTGGCTATAATGGCTCTTGGAGCCCTTGCGTCAGATAAAAGTTGCAATGTCAAAATCGTGCCATGCGGAATGAATTATTTCCACCCTCACAAGTTCAGGTCCAGAGCGGTAGTCGAATTTGGGGTCCCATTTGAAGTCCCTGAAGAGCTCGTTGAAAAATACAAAGCTGGTGGCGACAAAAAGCGAGAAGCTGTCAAAGAGGTGCTGGACATGATTACTATGAGCCTGAAAACTGTTACTGTGACCACTGCTGATTATGATACGCTCATGGCGATACAGGCTGCCCGTCGGCTTTATGTGCCCAAAGGAAAGCAAATGCCTCTCCCCCTGGTTGTCGAGCTTACTCGGAGATTCACAGAAGGTTATAAGCATTATAAGGATGATCCCCGGATTATGGAAATGCGCAAAGCTGTAGCGGTCTACAATCAACAGCTAAACGCCCTGGGCATACGAGACCATCAGGTTGAGACGGCCACTATGAGCCCGCAAAAGCTGGTGTTCAAGCTGATATTTCGCAGCTTGAAGCTCATACTGTTACTTGTCTTGAGTTTGCCTGGTGTGATCCTTTTTTCTCCTATCTTCGTTGCCACAAAACGAATTTCTAAGGTGAAAGCAGCAACAGCTCTCAAAAACTCGAGTGTTAAAATTGAGGGTCGTGATATCTTGGCCACTTGGAAGGTGCTGGTAGCTCTGGGGTTAACGCCATTGTTGTACACGTTGTACGCCATTTTGGCGGCTTGGCTGAGTTACAAGTACGAGCTGGTGCCTAGGTCCATCAAATACATTATCCTTGTCACAGTGGTTTCCTATATAGTATTTGGCGCCGTGACTTATGCTGCTCTTGTTATTGGAGAAACTGGTATGGATATATTCAAATCTTTGCGACCGTTGGCGCTGGCTATGAATCCATCCCGGAAAAACACTCTGGCAAATTTGAAAGCCACAAGAATCGAACTGACAACCAAACTCACCGATCTTGTAAATACGCTTGGTCCGGAGCTATATCCTGATTTCGCTGACAGATATAAGCGATATTATGGGCCCCAAGCTCCGTCAAATATTGCACTTAATGACGAGGAGTCGAGCCCAAGCAGAGAACGAAGCTCCTCTGTTGGGTCTGATTATTCTAATCACTCGTCGTCGGCAATTTCGCGTGTGAACTCAGAGTTTGACCTTGCAGATGTTCCTCTATTCAGCTCCAATATCCCGGGATCGGTAGCTGTATCTCAAGCATCTAGCCGACGAACGTCTGTTGGATCTGGTGATGACAGATTCGTTCCTGTTGCTCATAGTACAGCGTACAATGAGATGAAATCAGATCATCTGCGAGTGCGAATACGGGATGCCATGAGTGAGCGCCTTAGGATGAGACGGTCTGATGAATCAGACGACTCCAGTAGCAACGAAGATTAATGTTTCAATGAATTCAAGTTAATAACCTGCTGATAGTTTCAATTTTTCCACTGTGATCTCGCTTAAACTTTGTCATTATGATAGAGCCGACATAATACAATTGGAGAGTTTTGGGCATTTTCCGATGAACTTGCAGGCGTGGAAAGGAAATGCGTTATGATTTGCTGCTCTTATGTCTTGGCTTCTTCGTAGTGCGGACGAACTCTCAGGCATACACTGCTTGTGATCCTCTGAAGGAAGTTGGCTGCAAGCCTTGTAAAGCACTAGGGAAAGTGGTTTTTGTGGATTTTACTTCAGGATCTTCAAAGCATTTCAAACCTGCAAGCGGAGCCGACAGAATGATTTACGATTCATCTGGAGTACATTTTATAGTTAAATCTCATGGTGATAATCCAACACTGGAGTCGGATTTCTATATCATGTTTGGGCGCGTTGAAGCTATGTTAAGAGCTGCTCATGGACAAGGCATTGTTTCCAGTTTTGTGTTGCAGAGTGATGATCTGGACGAAATTGATCTGGAATTCTTAGGTGGTGATGATAAACAGTTTCAAACAAACTTTTTTTCAAAGGGCGATACATCTACGTACGATAGAGGCGAATTTCACAATTCTCCACCACCGCAGAATGAATTTCATAATTATACTATTGATTGGACGACTGATCATATAACTTGGTATTTCGACGGTGAACCCACGAGAGTCTTGCACAGCAACTCACCATCTGGATATCCACAAACGCCTATGTCCATAAAAGTCGGTTCGTGGGCTGGCGGAGATCCAGCTAATCCTCCAGGAACTATCGAATGGGCAGGAGGGGTAACGGACTTTTCGGAAGGGCCATTTGATTTTGCAATGAAGTCACTTTTCGTGAGAGATTATTCCACTGGGGTTGGATACTTCTATGGAGATCAAAGTGGCAGCTGGCAGTCAATATATGCGTTGGGAGGGGCAATCAACGGCATTAATGAGAATCAGAATTCGAAGAACTACTGGGACGGTCCTAGTTACGGCTCTTTACATGATCCATTTGACCGATCAAATGATGCGAAGTCGAATTATCATGTAGCCAAAGGATATGAGACATTTGGAATAACACCTTTTGCGGCATCTATGCCTCCCGAGATACAAATCTCTGTGGAGACAGCAAACAGGGCATTGCCCATCAAAAAAAGCTTTGGAATGGCGAAGCTCATCATATCGACGCTTCTTCCGTTCTGCTTTATGTAGCATATCTCAATTATGACAGTAATGGCTCAAAAAAGTTCACTTTGCAGAGACTGATCACTTGAAATCTTCCATTTCAGTATCGGTACCATCACCACTACCATTTGACTCTGTCTTCATTTCCAGCTTGTTCTGAGGAATCAGGGCCGCAATAATACAGCCCAAACCAGCAAGAGACAGAACAACATAAAATGCAACCCGAAAGCCATCCATATATATCTCGCGAGCAAACTGTCGCAAATGAGGTGAAAGCTCCTTTATTTTGTTGACGCTGGCCGGTGCGGAACCAGAAAGCAGTTCGATGATTTCAGGGTTTCCAGATTGGTTGGCAAGTTTCTCGACCTGGTTCTGAAAAACAACACCACTTACTGCAATAGAGAGCGAAAGGCCTATTTGACGAATGTATATCATCAGAGCAGTCCCCACAGCGATATCTTTCCTATAGAGCCGTGTTTGTAACGATATCAAAAAAGATTGGAAATTGAATCCAACTGCAAAACCGAATAAAACCGGATAGAGAATCCTCTTTGCCGTGTTCGAATCGACCTTTAGAGTACTTAAGATCCCCATCGAGACACAAGATAGACCCACACCGATAACCATCATCTCGAGATAGCGGTGCGTTTTGTTGATAATGTATCCGCCTATAGCAGACGTCAAGCCCATCACCACTGCTTCAGGTATAACATATATAGAGGCCATTATCGGCGACTTTCCATAGACAGATTGAAATAAAAATGGTAAATAGTACACAACTCCCATAAAACTCGATGCATGGCAAAAGCTGGCTGCGTAGGAAGCTGCTCTCGTTCTATTCATAAACAACCGAGGTGGCATAATCGATTCAATCGGCACAAATGCTTCGTAAAAGCCGAAAATCACGTATAATACAACACTGACAACCAAGAAGCTGATAACTATACTCGAGTTCCAGGCGTACTTTACACCACCCCAGTCGAGAGCTAGCAGAAATAGACAAGTAGCCGCCACAGATAATGCTATTCCGACAAAGTCAATGCGCTTGAGTCCGTCAATGAGAGGGATTGAGGGAGACTGGATATTCAAGACGAAATAGAGGAAAACTATACAGACAATGCCAATTGGAACATTGATGTAGAAACACCACCGCCATTGTCCGGCTTGAGTTAGTGATCCACCCACCAGTGGACCAACGCAACTAGCAACAGTCCATGTGGACCCAATAAATCCCATATATAAGCCCCGTTCATTCAAAGGAATCATGTCGGATATTATAATGTCGATCATCGATGTCACTCCACCCGAGCCAATACCTTGAATCGCACGAGCACCGATCAGTACAGCCATGTTCGGAGCCGAACCCGCTATCGCACTGCCTACGACAAACAAGGCTACTCCAGTGAGGGCCGTGGGTTTGCGCCCGTAAATATCTGATAGTTTGCCAAAGACAGGAATCATGGAGGCAGCGGAGAGTAAATATGCTGTTCCCAGCCATGTGTAACCATCAGAAGAGTTCAACGCCGCCGATATTTGAGGCAATGAAGAAGTCACTACAGTTTGTTCCAAAGCAACAAGGAACAAAGTCAGCGACATGATCAATCCGAAGACGTACTTCTGAACTCTCCCAAGTTGTCCAGCATCAGACTTGGCAGTCGCAATCTGCTCATGCGTACTATCTCCACCGTCATCTTGCGAGCCACCTTTTAACTGTTCTTCTTTTCGACTTTGTGGTTCAATATTTTGGACTTGCGATAATTCGCTGTCCGTCTGGATATGAGATCCGGCAACTTCATGTCGCATCTGATGATCCGAATGCGGGGAAGCTAATGGCATGATACTCTTCATGTCGACGTCAGACTTGGAATATTCAAGGGACATACACCAGTTTCACGACTAGTACTACATCCAACTGATGATAATTTACAAGAAATCCATTGTTAAACTCAATTCTTGGACTCAAATTTGATGGTTTGATGAGTCAGGTTGTAGGGTTGCTCGAGTCACACAGGTAATGCAGTAGTGATGCGCACTGCTGCAGCAAGGCACTATTGACTCATTACGAGGACCCCTAATTGAAAAGTCGACGAAATCTATCTGACCAGAAAGCTAGTACGAGAAACCAATAACATTCTATCAGGCTGAGCACAATTGGCAACAGAAACTGCTTGCTGCATTACTGATAGCAACCGTTGTTTACCTCCTGCGATCGCATTTCCAGTTCCAGGAAAAACTCTTGCAAGTCAGCAATTCCAAATATAAAGCAACGAGAAAGGCCAGTTATATGCCATTGAAAAAAAAACGAGATCTTTTTAGTATTCAGGAGTTTATGAAGTCCGGAACAAGCACAGCAGCAGCGAATGCAGCGGCTTGCTCACGCATGCAGCTAAAATATGCTTAAATGTTGCATGAGCAGCTACATAATGACAGGTTGAGATCAATACAACATTCAATGCGGAGTGTAAACAAGATATAAGAGAAATCCGAGTTTGATGATAGTAGAGCCATCGAGCCATATTCAGCATCGGAGGCAGTATGATAAAGTCCTGGGCGAAGCACGGCGACAGTAAATGCCTCATATCAGAATAACCTGGAAAAAATTACCGCAATACCAGTCAAGTCTCATATTGGAACCCCATCTGAGCGGCAATGCTGTTTAGTTTAGCTCACATGAGTATATATATAAAGAATTCGTGGGCATACCTGGCATAGTTCCATCACGTAATCGTCGGTGGAATATGACTAAGCACAGCTACCAATCAGGGCTGCGGAATTGAACTTCACTTCACGTCCTCACATCTCGCAAAAATGGTAGGCTTAAACGACATCTGGAATGCAGCTAACGACCAGTCCTTTAGCACCACTGTGTATAACACCATCTTCAAGCGCAACTCTGTGTTTGTTGGCAGCGTGTTTGCTACTGCCTTCTTCTATGATATGTAAGTTAAAAGACTTTTCACCGCAACTGGTGTCTAACTTCAGCATCTTCAACAAGACCATTGACAACTTCTATGACAGCCTGAACAAGGGAGTAAGTGGCTTGCGCTTTTCGACTCAACTAACTCAGAAACAATGGAAGGATATTCGACACAGGTACATCACCGACGATGAGGAGTAATTAGCCTACATTAGTCGCAAATGAATTAACTTGGCATTTTATCTATAGGTCTGCTTTAGACGATGTTGTTTCCTAGTGCTTGCAGTATGATGTGCAAGTGGTTTTCAGTACAATAGCTGATATTGTGTTTGATTCAGCCTTTCTCGGGCACAATTTGAGTGGGATCAATGGTGATGATCCGAGTCTGAAATGAACCAGCAGCAGCAGATGTTCCAACAGCAATGCCATTGAGCTACTATTATGAGCTGTGGTTACAAATTGGTAGTGCATGTTTCTGTACTGGTGTGTTGCTGCGATTTTGACCTAATCTCTAAAGATCACCTATGATGTCCAGTGCGTTGCGCGTCTTGCACTATCCGCTTCCGTTTAGCAGAGACTGTCCTTAAACTGCAATCCTGACTCTCCGCTCGTTAGTGCCGCTTATTAGTGTCGTTTGTCTCATTCTTGTGGTATTATTGTAGGCTGGCTGTAGTTGGGTTCTTTAGTTCTGAGATCTGATTTTACAGGATCACAGAGTACCTTAGCAGCCCCATAGTAACTATGTGCCGCTAATATCTCGAAAAGACCAATGCACGTATGCGACCAACAGAAATCCACAGAAGTTCTCACGCGCGCCTGTCTACTCTATCTGCTGGTCATTTTGCTTCTAATTGTGCAAGTTTTCCCTCTAAGTACGCTAAATTCCATTCAATTTGGTTTACTCTGCTTCAGCCTTGGTGGATCCCCCCTGAACTACCCGTGCCCTTCTCCGTGACAGCCAACTTAGAATTGCCCCCCTGCGACATCTCTGTATCCCAACATGTCTGTGAATCAGCCAGCTTATATCCGCGAGCTGCGCCGGTATTTGGTGGATTGTCCAGAGAGCTTCAATTTCTGGTGCGATCCCCGGGCTGCGACGGACCTGCGCAGAGCTCTGTTTAAATCGGCGTCAGCAGGCGGCAAGTACATACATATGTTCTTCCCAGACATTGCCAGCTACGACAATGAGGTTTTGAATGGCGCCGACAGAGTGTCAGTGGCGCCCGACATGGACAGTGAATACGACCGAGCGGATATTGAGGCGTCCGAGGTGGACGACGAAGGCGAATTGAGAGCTCACAAGAAACGAAGCGTTCCTACCCGCGACTGGATTATGTGCAGTGGCGACCCAGTTGCAAGCGATGCTGCGCATCCAGGACGACCATGTGTGCGCAAGTTCCGCAAGGGCGAGCCCACATATCGGTGTTTGACGTGCGGACTGGATGATACCTGCGTGCTGTGCCAGTACTGCTTCAATCCAGAAGACCATGTAGACCACCAGGTGACTGTCCAGATCAGCCAGCGAGACTGTGGGGGAGTGTGCGACTGTGGAGATCCAGAGGCATGGGTCAAGAAGTTCTCGTGCAAGTGGTACCAGCTGAACAATGCGGACACCGCAGTGGTTCCTGACGAGCTGTACCAGGCGATTCTGCAGACAGTGGAAACCGCCATAGACTACACTATAGATGTGTTTTGCAATTCGCATCCTGGCATCCAGCAGTTCTCTACACCACAGGAAGTTGTGCAGAACGCGAAAGAATCGCGGCTGAGCGCTCGTGCGTATGGAGCTGTCGACACTGCCACCAACAACAAGTACGTCCTGTGCCTGTGGAACGACCAGAAGCATTCGTTCACCGATGCATTGAACGCTGTTCTACAGGCAACCAGAAAGCAGGTAGAGTTTGGCAAGATGGTGACCCGCGAGGTCGATGCTAACGGTCGTGCAAAGGTCATCATTTCTACTGACCTCGACTCGCTGATGAGAAAAAAGGCCATAATGGAGCGAACGGGTCTCGTAAACACCGTGCGGAGCGCCAAAGACCACTTCAGAGAAGAAATGTGCGCCGCCATATGCTACTGGCTGGACGACTTGTCCAAGTCATGTATAAAGCTGGGTGCTTCGCATGCGAACTATTCGGTGCTCAGAGACATCATCTGCAAAGTGCTGTGCTCGCCTTGGAATTACGGTACGAAGCATCTTGTGGAAGGCGCCTGGTCTGTAGATGACTCTGTTGGCACTCGCCATGATGGTACTCGTAGCATTCGAGCAAATCACGCTCAGCTGGTTGGTCCTTACATTCCAACTCTTTCTAGAGGTCTAAAGGCCCCTTTCGGGGTTCTCAACGTCGACCGTAATGACTCGAATGACGATGATTCGAATGACGACGAAGAGGAAGAGGAAGACTATATTGATAATGGAGGCGATGTGTATCGGGAGGAGTTTCGACAGTGGCAGGAACAGGGAGAAATCAGCCCAAACTCCCAAGCTCGTGCTGATACTGCTGTTGCTACCGTGCTCGTTGATCCAGCAGCGGGTGCTCGTCATGACAGCGTATCAGACTCGTTGGACTCACGGTTAATGGCAGGTGCTTCGGGTCCGCAAGGAGGGCCAGGACGTGAATCGCAAACGGTTGAGCTTCCGAGTTCTCGTCGACGCGACTACCATGGAGTTTGGGCGAATTCGGATACCAGAGCTTCGTCGGAAGTCAACGCACGAGTCCAGTATCTGATATTTTTTGACATTCGTCTCTGGAAGAACCTAAGACTGGCATTGAGGGACTTGTATATTTCTGTGTTGGTTGCCAATTCCGAATACAAGCTCCAACTGGGCCATTACTATGCCCAGCTATACCCGCAGGTGGCTGAGCTATACATGCTGTCTGATCGAGAACCCGAATGCTCTATAATAAGCAGTTTATCCACCCAGTTGTTCACCACCCCTAGCATTGCAACCGAATTGATTGAGCACGACTACTTCACCAAATTCATGGCTGCATTATATACGTTCTTTGTGTATGGCGAAGTGGGACCTCCATCTTCGGTTCCTCACCATGGTCATATCAGCCCCGAGAGCAAAGTGCTCAAAAACAGAAGGTTTGGACAGCTGTTCCATGACATCGAGTATCTTCTGAATCGAAACAACAGGAAAGACCTTATTTCTGGAAACCTGAAGCGCGTCACCGAAGTTGCTGAGTTTATTCTCCTATTCCAAGGCATGGCACCTATTCAGCGCCAGGAGAACACTCATATTGAATATGAGTCCGAGACTTGGATATACTTTTTCAACGCAGTCCCTTACGTACTGCAGCTTGCAAGTGCTGTAGCTGCTGGCATAGGCTCGTGCACTATCAGCCAGCAGCATGGTGCGATACAGACAGTGTCGCAGCTGCTGTTGGATTGGACAGCGGGATTTTCTGTCACCCAGTACAGAGATGCCGAAGTCAATACTCCAGTATATTTCTTGGATTCTGTAACCTACGGCATGAAATCCACTCGCACCGAGCTTATCAGGTTTAGAACTGAGAGCCAGCCTGTCAGCCTACACCATCCTCTCCATGCATACCTGTCGTGGCTTATTCAGCAGGCACATTTCGATAGTGCTGATGATCTTCGTAAGGTTTTAACAGAAGCAGAGCCGCCTTATAGAGATTTGACTCTATTGTTTGATCACACGTTCCGCGTGCTGGGCCTTTTATCGCAGATTCAAGTGGGATTTTGGGTCAGAAATGGGTACTCTGTGCGGAGCCAACTTCATCACTACAGAGAGCTGACTTTGCGAGATTCTGCGTTTGTAAGAGATGTTTTCATGGCCCAGGTAGCGCTGGTTGTGCTGCCACCCTCAAGGGTCATGATGCAGCTTCTCCAGAGGTGGTCCATGTCGGACTGGCAGAGCAAGTCAGACAGCGACGAGAAGGACATATTCGACGCTGTTCAACGGGCGTATATGCTGGAAGAGTTTATTCACCACCTTATATTTTTCATCACTGAGAGAACTCAGCTCCAAGGACTGTCCGAAAAAGAGGTCAAGGAAAGGTGTATTACCAAGGAAATCATCCAATGCCTTTGTTTTAAGGACATGCAATTTTCGGAAATATGCAAGATCATTCCTGATAATTTGACGTCGGACGAGAAGTTCGAGACTACGCTGCGGGAAATGGCGGTGTTTCGTCCTCCCACTGGAGTGAGGGATTATGGCTTGTATTCCCTTAAATCTGAGTACTACAAGTACTTTGACACACATTACATTCACTTCTCCTCGGCACGAATAGAGGAAGCGGAGAGTGTAATCAAGAGCAGGATTCATAAGGCTACTGGCGAAAGATTGGAAACAATTGTCCATGAACCTTTAATCGAGCCTATCACGTCGGGCCCCTTTGTTGGCATCTCTGCATTTTTGACGAGCCCGGCGTTTGGAAAGTTTGTGCTTGAAGTATTACAGTTGTCGATTCGCAATGGTGCCTCTGAAGCACAGAATGACGGTGTTTTGAGCGTGTTGCTGCAACTATTGCATGTTGGGTTGCTAGAAGACATTGTGGGCATTCCGAAAGTGCATCCCGATATAGACGATTGCTTTGATTCACTGACGGAGCTTATGTGCGTGACTGTATATGACGAATCGACCAATAATACGACCAGTATTTTGAAATTGCTGGTTTCCATGCTTTCGCATCCTGCTTTCAGTGACTATGTGGCTAAGATCAATCGTATCGTTTCGTTGGCCAAGGAAAAGAACAAGGATTTGGTTGAAACTTGGGTGCCTGAGTCAGTGACATCTGTTTTCAATGCAGACAATATGCGAGACACCCCTCCTTCAGATGCCGAAAGTATCGTCGAACAGAAAAAGAAGAAAGGACAGCAGCGTGCCGCGCAGGTTTTGGCAGAGTTTCAGAATCGTCAACAGAAGTTTGCAGAGAAACATCTGGCACACGAGATGGATCTCGATGATCCAGATGATGATATGGACGGCGACAATACGGAATGGCAGTTTCCTGAAAATCAGTGTATGCTATGCCGTATGCCTGAAGACTTGTCCAGTCCGTTTGGGTTGATGGCCTATATCACGACATCAAATGTCTTCAGAGATGTACCGTTTGATGATCCAGAATGGGTCCTTGAGGCTTACGGGTGCAACCGCAATCTGGACTCGGATATCGGCATTGACGACGACTCCGACGGAAACGAAGCGTGGAAGCGATATCGTCAACGACTGGATGAAGAGCATAAAATAGGCCCGGGATTTCCTCGAAGTAAAACAAGAATCAGGCGTATAGTAACGGGATGTGGCCACGGCATACACTATCATTGTTACAGGAATTACCTGAGTGCTTCTCGCGGCAGAAGTCAGCAGCTGACAAGGAATAATCCCGAGGACGCATCCAAAGGAGAATTTTTGTGTCCATTGTGTCGAGCACTGAACAATACATTTCTGCCAGTCCTATGGAAATCCAACGGTAGGACGCCAGAGTCGTTTCTTGAAGCTGAGGTGCCAGGCGCTGAAGTTTTTGATGGAGATACGGGTCCAGAGATAAACCTCACGGACAGTGGTCATTTGAGTAAGGCTGAGGCTACAAAGAATATAGTTGAACGAGCGTGGTCGACTATTAGCCCAGACTATTCTAATTTTATCCAGAATGCGAGGTCAGTCACTAAAGATGTAATGGACGTGGTGTTGACCGAGTCTTTAGACCGGATTGCATCGTTGGGAGGAACCGTGACTGATCCAGACTTGAAAATGCCTGGAAACAAGCCGGCTGTTGGGGCAGTTTATAAAAGCAGGATGCTTACGCTCAGCAGATTTGTAGCAGCCTTGAGCAGTACTGTGTCGTCTTGGGAGATTGCACTGCGAGGAAGGGCCAATCCTAATCCCATGGGGGGTCTTGTGGTTGATCAGATTCCTTCCCAGGCTCTTCAGATCCTCCGAGTCTCTGCCGAGTTGTCGATGACGATGGTTGCAGATATCAGACAGAGAACGTATCTTGGAGAAGACGTGAGCATTGAATTCTCGAACAGCGCCTTTGAGCGCTTTGTTCAGTGTGCTATCTTGCAGGCACCGTGTTCAGGGATCAAGATCGGTACGATGCTGAGGACGTTCTACGTGATGGCGGTACTTCAGACTCTGAAGGCTATTATTGAAAGCGTATCGCGAATGGACAAGTGGGTGACGGACCCAAATCTGTTTGAGATGCCTTCCATTGAAGATGTGGATGAGGAGACGCTCATCGCTCTCAACAAATCCATTGGAGTCATTCGAGCCCAGATTGAAGTGACGCCAAACCCACAGTTCATAGTGTGGAACAAGCCAGCCTTCATCAAGATTATTTATTCGATGTTGTCAAGGCAAATGCTGCCCTTCCTGCGGAAGTGTAGTATTTTCGTGCACAGTGTGTGTGGAAGTTACGATCCCTATATGTTTATGGGATACGGCAATACGCCAGAGTCGCACAAGTTGTGTGACTACCTGATGGTGCCGAAATTGCACGAACTGCTACAGTCGATGGTGACTGAACAGTCAGATGATTACAATATATTCATCAGACATATTGTGTCTGGTTTCAGGTGGGTGGAGCCCTCTGTGGAATATCCTGGGGTTGTTCGGTTGCTAAAACTGCCCCACCGACTAGACGAGTTTTTCAATCTCAAGAGTCATTACGCAAAGGGTTCCGATTTAGCAGCGGCAGATCCAGCGGTTTGTCTATTCTGCGGAGAAGAAGTTGCTCTGCAAACAGGCTCCCATTTTGGCGATGAGCGAGTTGGCCAGTGTCAGAATCACATGGCATCCTGTGGCAGCAGTATCGGCATTTACTTGCTCCCAAAGAGAAGCTCGATGCTGCTGTTGATGGGAAAGAAGGGCTCGTTTTCGGAAGGACCGTATCTTGATTTACATGGCGAGGCAGACGAGACGATGCGACGAGGACGACCACAGTTCTTACAGCTGCAACGATACGACCACTTCACTCGGGCATTCTGGCAGGCAAATGACATTCCCAACTATATTGCTCGCAAACTGGACAGTACAGTGGACAATGGAGGATGGGAAACACTATAGTATTTATTTAATGAAGCGAACAATGATGCACATGAACAGCAGCTCTATTGGGAGAATAGTAATAGATAAAACCATGATGAAACAATTATAATAACTGTAGTTGTAGTCTACTATAGTGACGTCGTCTGTAACTTCTCAGCGGCAGAATCAACGGCTTCTTTTGGTGCTGCTGATTCAGTCGACGGTTTGGACTGCTTCTTCTTCTCCTTTTTGACCTTTTCCTTGACAACTGGAGGAGGGTATGCAGCAAGCTCTAATGCCTTGAACTCGTCGCTGTCAGCAAACTCGGCTCTAATGGGATCCAAAAGTTTGTTGATCGCATCGGTGACTCCGATCTTGAGATCCACTGGAGACAGCTTTTCTGATGCATAGTCGGCCTTGAGATCTTCGATGCTGCCGTAAGTGATCGGTCCACCCCATTTCTCGTCCCTGTTAATGTAGAAAACAGGCTTTCCATTCGAAATCTGTAGTATCGGCAGCACCACAAACTCGACGAACGAGATGAGACCGTTGCCTTCTACTATTCCAGGAGCACAAACCGCTTTCTTGATCTTGGACTTGACTGAGGCAGCATCTTCAAGCAGATCGATCTTGGAATTGGGATCAGACGCACTCATCTTTCCGCCCTGAGCCAGTCCTGGAACCATGGGGTTCATGAGATGGGCCCGTTTCTTGTATCCGAGAGACGGCAGGTTCTCCTCCGCCAAAACAAAGATCTTGCGCTGGTCGACCCCGCCAAACTGCACATCGACACCGAGATGCTCCTCGTCCAGCGCCTGCATCAGCGGGTAAATGAGTCCACTGAGCAGTGGGTTGTCTACCTGCTTGACCACGTCAGCACCAGCACGCTTGGCACTGTTCTGTGAAACGATATTGCTGATACGGAAGATGTCTAGAGTGTACTGAGAGCTGAGCTGGTACGACTTGCCAACCACAAACTTCAAGCGATCGATTGGCACGCCAATGGACTTGAGAATGGCCTTGACCATCTTCTCGTAGTACTGGACTCGGTACTCTACCAACTCCAAAGGAGCCTTCATGTTGTCGAGGAATGCGTGGAGATCTGCCAGAAGAACAGTCACTTCACAACCCGCCTGCAAAAAATGCGCCAACTTTGTCATCGGCACAAAGTATCCGCAGTGCGGACGTCCCGTAGGAGCAGTGCCCCAGTAGATCTTGACTGGTCGTCCTTCTGCTAAAACATCCTTGATGATCTGGCCATTAAGAACCTCCTGGAGGTTTTGAGTGATAAGCTCGTACTTTTCGTCAGCCGTGAGCGACATGTTTTTTTGTTCTTTTTTGCCAATATAAAAAACTCTAAAACCAGCTATTTGTACAATCTAGCAGATAAGCAGTCAGACTATTTGCAGTGAGCTCTCTACTCTCAACGATACGGCTCTCAGATGATAGTTGGAAACTGAAATTTCAGGAAGAGTCACGAAACCCTACACCCACCTGTCATAGAAGGAGCTAAAGCAGAGATCGCTTAACCAGAATTTCACAGTCGACGAACATGGCCGATGACACTAAAGACCATATAGACAACCGCATGGATGTGGAGGAACACGATGAAGCAATTGTCGAAGCAGTCGAATCAGACGATAGAAGTGGAGAAGCCGTCGATAAAACAGATCTAGACACAGCAACAGGCGATTCTCGCAAAACCCCCTCGGGTCCGTTTTATTTGCGATATTACGCAGGCCACCAAGGCCGATTTGGCCACGAGTTTTTAGGTAGCGTACAATGGGATCTCATGATGGTTTCTAATATAAGAGTTTGACGTGCAGAGCCAAGATGATGGAACAGCTGTGCTGCGATATGCAAACAACTCGAACTACCGAAATGATACGCTGATAAAGAAAGAGGGTGAGTATTTATCAATCAACTATTTTAGTATCGCTAACAGCTAGCTGTGATAGGCAGTCTTGTGGTAAAGCAATTTCAAACCATAATAGAAGACAGCGAGATAGTAAAGTAAGTGAGGGATCGGAAAACATGAGCGACAGGACGTTAACGACAGAGAGGACGATTCCAACTGGCCAGAGAAGAACAGAGATGGCAAACAGGAACTGGAAGTCAGGCTTGACAAGTATCATATTTCATTCGAGGTGAGTGGCTCTGATAGTGGCAGAACTGCTCTTGCGACTCCGTCGCGCTGTAGCAACTGCTGCGCAGTTGGGCGTGGACTCTCCTGGAATACTCGAGTTTGCAGAGTTCTCGCCAACTGCGCAGCAGTTGCCACAGCGCGACGGAGTCGCAAGACCTCTGCGATTCTGGAATTGCAATATCACTATATTCTTCCCGTCGTGGCAGAATCTGCTCTTGCGACTGATCTATTATCTAACTCTAGACTGCGAAAATTGGGTCTCTGAATGACGTCCAAAAAAGCGATGATCCCGACGGACTGCGGGTGTTTTACTTTCTGATCCAGGACTTGAAGGCGCTCGTGTTTTCGCTTATATCGCTGCATTTCAAAATCAAGCCCATATAACGTATTTATTGTATACTATACAACTGCGAGGTTGTGTTCATGGTGAAAAATGCTAATCTTGCTAGAGTGCCAAACCTACTAGTATTGTAGAGAGATCAATTGGGACATCAGTTGAGACTAGGCGTAACTCTGTGTAATACGAATCCAAGTATAAAAGTTTAACGTGTATGTTAAATCATATAAGAGCAATTGATGTACAAGCATGAGTATGTTGGTTTTACATTTCCTATTCTATCTCGTGTTGCCCTTATGTGAGAAAGTACGTCTCGTTCGTGTTCCGTTTAGTTTGGAGCTGCAATTGCAGCGTGCATGAATCTCTAATCTGACAACAGGTCGGATTGCACAGACTAACGATTGCCTAATTCTCCACCTGCCCATCCCATATACTACTTTCTCATCTACTGCGAGCTATTCCATAATCAGCAAGATATTTTATTGTTCAATTCGTTTTTCACCGTTTTCACTACTCAATTGGAACAAACAGCTCTTCCACTGCACTCGTCACGCAGCTCGCGTGTGGCTGTTAGGAAGACAGCCTCACAAATTTACTACTCACCTTACCATCGCGATGTCAGCAGCTATCCAATTGCTGAACCCCAAAGCCGAGTCGCTGCGTCGGTCGCAGGCGCTGGCGGTGAATATCTCTGCTGCTCAGGGGCTCCAGAACGTTCTGGCGTCCAATCTGGGTCCCAAGGGCACCATCAAGATGCTGGTGGACGGAGCTGGCAACATCAAGCTCACCAAAGACGGCAAAGTGCTGCTGTCCGAGATGCAGATCCAGAACCCGACCGCGGTGATGATTGCGCGCGCAGCCACTGCGCAGGACGAGATTACTGGTGACGGTACGACGTCGGTGTGCTTGTACGTGGGTGCTCTGCTCCGGGAAGCTGACAGGTTCATTCACGAGGGTCTGCACCCCAGAGTCATCACTGACGGATTCGAACAGGCGCGCAAAGCCACGCTGGAGTTTCTGGACACCTTCAAACAGCCTGTGGACATCAGTCGCGAGCTGTTACTGGCGGTGGCGCGCAGCTCGCTGGCAACCAAGATCAAGCCTTCTCTGGCGGAAGTGCTGACCCCCATTGTCACCGACGCAGTGCTCGCGATCCACGACCCCAGCAACACCCAGGGCCAGCGCCTGGACCTCCACATGATAGAAATCGCCAAAATGCAGCACGACAGCGGCACTGATACCCAGCTCGTCAAAGGACTGGTGCTGGACCACGGAGCCAGGCACCCCGACATGCCCAAGCGGGTGACCAACGCGTACATTCTGACGCTCAACGTGTCTCTGGAGTACGAGAAAACCGAGGTCAACTCTGGGTTTTTCTACTCGAGCGCCGAGCAGCGCGACAAGCTGGTGGAGTCGGAACGGCGGTTCGTGGACGACAAGCTGCGCAAGATCGTCGAGCTCAAGAAGCAGGTGTGCGGAGACGACGCCTCTAAAGGCTTTGTAATCATCAACCAAAAGGGTATTGACCCCATGTCGCTGGATGTGCTGGCCAAGAACAACATTCTGGCGCTCCGACGGGCCAAACGACGCAATATGGAGCGATTGCAGCTTGTGTGCGGAGGAACCGCCCAGAACTCGGTGGACGACCTGACGCCTGACGTGCTGGGATGGGCAGGACTTGTGTACGAGCACACGCTGGGCGAGGAGAAGTTCACGTTTGTCGAAGAAGTCAAGGACCCTAAGAGTGTGACGATCCTCATCAAGGGACCCACTGCACACTCCATTGCCCAGATCCAGGACGCAGTGCGTGATGGACTGCGCGCAGTAGCCAATACCATCACTGACAAGTGCGTAGTGCCTGGAGCTGGCGCGTTCCAAATAGCAGCTTCCCAGAACCTGCTGCAGAACCACGTCAAAGGTAAAGCCCGGAGCGGAATCCAGGCGTTTGCAGAGGCGTTGCTGGTGATTCCCAAGACGCTGGCTACCAATGCTGGATTTGACACTCTTGACACTGTCAGCGCAGCGCAGGACGAGGCTGCAGAGGGCCACGTTGTGGGCATTGACCTGTCCACAGGCGAGCCTATGGATCCGACCATCGAGGGAGTGTACGACTCGTTCCGGGTTCTGAGAAATAGCATTGCGTCTGCGACGGGTATTGCATCCAATCTGCTGTTGTGCGACGAGCTGCTGAAGGCTGGTAGATCGTCTCTGAAGCAGTAGCCATGTGTATATAATTGAGACGACAGTTGATAAATGAAAAATAGTGTCTGAGGCGAACCACATTCACAGCATTAGCTCTGCTGCGAGTGGACATTCAGTTGAAATCAGTTGAAATCAGTTGTAGTCAGATGAGTTTCAGTAGCGGAAAGTTGTATCGGATGAGTTGTATCCGATGGATTGTAGTATATAGATTGTATCAGATGACTTTTAGTAAGTATCGTAGCAGGGTCGTATCAGATGAATTTTATCAGATGGATTTTATCAGATGGATTGTATCAGATGGATTGTATCATATGGGTTGTATCAGATAGATTGTATCAGATGGGTATCAGATGGGGTTTTACCAGACAATTGTAGTCAGAGAAGTTGGAATCAGTTAAGAGCTTGGTCAGTTGTGACAATCGTTATTTGCAGTAGTTTAGAGTGTGACAGCTGCAGTTTGTTTCACTGCTCTGCCTACATAGTTATTATCAACTGTAAGTTAATATCGGTTTATGTTCGTTACATTTTTTGCAGTTCGAGGTTGTGCGATCATTTGACCATTCAGTCAGTGAAAAGTCGTAATAACTTTATGCCTTCCAGTCCAATTCAATTACAGTTCTCATGCAGAGTACCATCCAGACTAATAGTGTATGTCAGGAGGAGTCTACGCCTGCAGAGCTCATCGCAGGTCCGCCGGACATGTACCTCCGGGAGTAGACTCCTTTCCCGTTCTGGCATCGTCCCCGCTTCGCGACCCCAGCCCACGGAGTCGTTATCAGATTGGGATTTCGCCAAGTGACTCTTGGACTCGTTCCTGATACAATTGGGTATTGCAGACGTTGCAACGCCCCGCAAGTTTCTGTAGAAATGGTTCATACAGATTTCAAGTCGGAGTTGTCTATATCGAAGAAATCCCGCTCTCGCACCGGTTGTTTCACATGTCGAAAGCGAAAGTGAGTGCTTGTTCAACAGGAAGAGCCATCACACTCGACCTCAGCTCTTAGCAAACGCTCTTGCGACTCCGTCGAGCTGTAGCAACTGCTGCGCAGTTGAGGCGAGGACACTGCGGTTCCACAAAAGTGATGTAGAGAGCTAACTGTAGAAAACGGTGTGACGAAAGTCGCCCAGTGTGTGGAGCTTGTGAAAGATTGGAGTTGGAATGCGAGTACCCGTCTCCTGGTAGCGAACGACGTAATAAATTGAGGCCTCACAGAGTGGCTCCCAAGCAAGAGTCTTCAAACGGGATATCTATCAAGAGCGATAGCTCCGGTCTGTATTCTGACGGAATGTCTGACTCTTCGCTAAAGATTGACCCACAAGTCGCCATTCTAGACTCTAGTTTACCTGCTGTGTTTGATGCATCTCCTCCCTATATGGAGTCAATGCCCACCGACGTGCTGGATGATAATGACTTCCCAAGTTTCTTTGGCTTCAACAGCGGGCTCACGCCGACAGAATTCGGGTCTGCGTCTGGAATCACTCGAGGACTGACACCTATTATGTCACCCAGGATGCTCACAACTGGGTTGACACCGCCAGAGGATATGATGAACGAATCGATTGAAGAATGCGAAAGTAACGACACCAACCCCAACAACAACAACAGCAACAACAACAGCATCAACAACAGCAGCAACAACAGCAGCAACAACAGCAGCAACAACAGCAGCAACAACAATAATGATAACGACAATAATAACAATGTGGATCCGGCAATTCTCGAAAGGCAAATGGTTCCACTGAATGGAAACGTCAAGGTGATTGAGGTCATTGAGTCGACGGTGCCACAGTCTGTAGCATCGTCAATATCGATCCGCCTTGATCAGCGAGGTCGACAGCTGTTTGAGTATTTTTGCAGATATCAAGCTCGCCTGGTCACAGTGGCCCCTGAGAACTCGTACCTAGATGTGTTTGTACCTATGGCGGCCGAAAGTGACTCAGTACTGTATGGAATAGTGGCGTGGGCAGGATTCCACAAGGATAAAGGACATCACCAAGACGTCGGGTACAGGTATCTGAACAAAGCCATGCAGAGCGTCGTGTCTGACTTCTACAAGGGCGAAATCACGACGTTAGCCGGTTTGCTTGTTATTTTGGCTGGTGAAATATGCAATGGCGACGTTGTGCACTGGAGTAGACACTTGAGCCTGGCTGCTCGAGTCATCAATATGAATGGAGGTCTGCAGAACTTTTCAAGCAGCAAGCAGCGCCAGTGGCTGGCCAACAACTTTATATACCACGACCTGCTCGCGGCGTCGACCTATTCGTATAGGAACACCCATTTCCAGTCGTCCGATTATGACCAGATCATGGCTCGCAATTTAGGCCCTGACACGCTGCTGGGCTGCTGCCATCCGCTTTTCCAGATCCTGTCCAAAGTGTCTGATCTTGCCGTAGAGACCCAGAAGCTGTATGGCGCTGGATCGGACCGGATTGTGGGCATCGACGTGCTGCAGCGATCACGCGAAAAGGCTGGTGCTCTGGAGTGCAAAATAGCGACTTGTGTGCCCGACATGCTAGGAATGATAAGCCTGTCGGCAGAGGATCTCGAGAAGCACCTGACGCTGTTCGAGGCGTTTCAGCTGGCTGCTAAGATTCATCTGCTGCAGTCGGTGCGCCGACTAAATGCGTCGTCGCTGGACATGCAGTGTCTTGGTCGCGAACTCATCACGCTGTTGGATATTCTGCTTGGAACCAGTGTAGATGGCTGCCTCGTGTTCCCGCTGTTTATTGCTGGCATCACTTGCATATTGCCAGAGGAACGCATGGCGATGATTGCTCGCCATGACGACTACTACGAGCGCAATCTGGCCCGAAATGTGCGCCGGTCGCGCCAGGTGCTCGAAGAGGTCTGGAAGCGCGACGAGGAAGGAGCAAAACACGTTGACTGGTACAGCATTATTGAAGCCCGCGGTTGGGATCTCTGTTTTGCTTGATCCGATTGTCAATGGGCTTGTACTGTTATTTATTTAAGGCATTTAGAGTGGCATTCAATCAAGTTCGTGTTGACATGGTGGGGTTCATCATCGTAGCAATTGGATTGTCTATTTCTCACCACGCTGAATATCCATGCCTCAACTGCGCAGCAGTTGCTACAGCGCGACGGAGTCGCAAGATAGGCAATTGAATGGACGATTGACGATTGAATGGACGCTTATTTCGCGACTCCGTCGTGCTGTAGCAACTGCTGCGCAGTTGAGGCATGGATTTTCCATCTGGCAGTTCAATCATGCATACTCAATGATATTATTCAATTGGTGCGGTTCCATTGTGGCTAGTTAATGGGAAATTGTCAATTGGATACCCATGCAATGTTTCAACTCATGTAGTTCAAAAGAAACTGTTTAAAAAAATCTAACTATATAATTTACACATAGTTTGAGACTGCTGCTCAAATACTTACTCTGAAGCCACATCATCGTGGATAGTGCAGCCTTTTATCGGACGGCTGCATCCCTCCATCCATCGCACCCCAACCTACCACCAGATATTGACGTGTACTTCAGCTTCAACTACTATATTCCTCTGTTGACGGCCAACACAACCACAAATGTCGGCGGCAGCCAGCTTGAACACGGAGCCCAGTCTTCGCGACAAACAGGTGGCGGTCATTGAGCGCATGCTGGGGCTCAATCAGCCAAAAGAGGCCAGCGACTCGGGGTCGACTCCTATTTGGAAGGTGCTGGTGTTCGACTCGGTAGGACGAGATGTGATTTCCAGCGTGCTGCGCGTCAACGATCTGTTCAAAAATGGAGTCACTGTGCACATGCTGCTGAATTCGGACAGATACCCGCTGCCAGACGTGCCTGCTGTGTATTTCATTTCCCCGACGGCAGAGAACATTGATCTCGTTGCTAAGGACCTGGCTGCTGGCCTGTACGAGTCCACCTATCTCAATTTCGTCAGTCCGATATCCAGGGACCTGCTGGAGGACCTGGCGGCCAAAGTGGTGTCGACATCCAACCGCATTGCGCAGGTGTACGACCAGTACCTGAACTTCGTGGTGTCGGAGCCCAACGTGTACAGCCTTGGCATCGAGAAGGTCTACTCGAAACTGGCCAATCCAAAAGTTAGCGAGTCGGAAATCCAGGACGTGACGACGCGGATTGTCAACGGGCTTTTCTCGCTGGTGCTGACGTCTGGCTCCATTCCAGTCATTCGATGCCCTCGTGGCAACGCAGCAGAAATGATAGCTCAGAAGCTGGACGAGAAGTTGCGCAACCACTACATCAACACGAGGAACCATCCAACCTATGGCGGAACTGTACCGACTGGAGCGACGACGTCGACGGCCGCTGTCACTACAGTGTCTCCAGCTCGTCCTGTGCTCCTCATTCTGGACCGGAATATCGACTTGGTGTCGATGTTTTCCCACTCGTGGACGTACCAGTCGCTGGTCCAGGACGCATGCAGCCTCAACAAAAATAGAATCACGCTCGAGACCACCGAGGAGAACGGCACCGTCACTAAAAGGGCCTATGATCTGGAACCGACAGACTTCTTCTGGGAGAAAAACGCAGGGCTGCCGTTCCCAGAAGTGGCAGACAACCTGGATGCTGCCCTCAACAAGTACAAGCAGGAGGCCAAGGAACTGACCGGCCAGAGTGGAGTCACCGATTTGAGCGACTTGTCTCAGCTGGACGCGTCTGCAAACGCTCTACATCTGAAGGCGGCGATTACGGCGCTGCCAGAGCTGACTGCTCGAAAGAAGACCATAGATATGCATATGACCATCGCCACTGCTCTGCTCAAGGCGATTGGCGAGCGAGGACTGGCGCAGCTGTTTGAAGCGGAAGAGAATGCCACCAAACAGACCAAGGCTGCCATCCTTGGACTCATCAACGACCCGTCGTTCAAAAGCCCCGAAGACAAGCTGCGGATGTACTTGATATTCTTCATTGCTTCGCCTAGTATATCCGCGAGCGACCAAGCCGACTACGAGGCTGCACTCACCGAGCAGGGCTGCGACTTGACTGCTCTTTCCTATATCAAGCGAGTCAAGGAAATTACCAAAATGAGCACCAGCATGACCAGTGGCTATGGATCTGCCCAGCCGAACCAGTCGGCGACGACGTCGTCGGATCTGTTCAAAGGGTTTGCTGGCATTACCAATAAGCTGACGGATAGACTGAAGGATGGCAAGCTGTCTGAGGGTTTTGGCAACCTCATTAGTGGTGTAAAGAACCTGTTGCCGACCAGCAAAGACCTGCCAGTGACCAAATTGGTCGAGGCACTGCTGGATCCGTCTCCATCAGCAACATCTGTAATCGAGGACTATTTATACTTTGATCCCCAGGTCACCAGAGGATCGCTGACAAGACCACCGCGAAGAAACGTGTACGATGAGGCTATCGTGTTCACTGTCGGTGGAGGCAATTATTTTGAGTATGGAAACATTCAAGATTGGGTTGCGCGGTCTGGTGGGCTCAAGAAGATCGTTTACGGGTCCACCGATATCGTTTCTCCGTCTCAATTCGTCGCGGAATGTGCTGTGCTAGGGCAGTTGTAACCGCATGTGATTTTGCATTGAATCATGATGTCCAGGCTCTATAATGTATATTACCAGTTTTAGGAAGTGTGAATATAAAATTCAGTTTTGTCAAGACATAAATCTACAGTTGAATTTTTCACAATTGTACGGGAATGTACATATTAGAGTTGAACGCTACTCTATCACTAGCCTAATGCCTATAATCAGATTAAGTTCTATAATCAGATCAGATAAAATTCAGCTTTGTCAAGACATTATTAATCTACAGTCGAATTTTTTTCGCAATTGAAAGAAAAATGAGCTTGCGATTGAAAGCTACTCTATCACCAGTGTAATGTCTATATGATGATCAAATCAACGTCTAATCAGATTGATGTTATTGATCTTCAATTGGACTCGTTGCTGGGCCATCATATATGCGTCAGAAACTCCCTGAGCTTGTCCAAGGCACGTCGACGGTGGCTGATACTGCCCTTCAGTTCTGACGTCATCTCAGCATACGTCTGGTCGTAGCCGTCTGGCTGGAAGATAGGATTCCATCCAAAGTCGCCTTCTCCTCGAGGAGCCACAATAGACCCCTCGTTGATGCCCTGGAACAGCTTCACTTCATGCCCAGGGCCCTCGCAGTAAGCAAACGTGCAAATCGCTCGAGCCTTTTTGTCGAACTTACTGAGCATATCATACAGCCCTTGATTCCCCACCGACTCCAAAAACCACTTGATGTACGGGCCTGGCAGACCGCCCAATGCAACGAATTCTAAGGCAGTGTCCTCTATAAGCACTGGACCGCCAATCTGAGTTAAAATCAATGCTCAGTATATATATATAAATAACTGCAATACAGGATGAAATGGCAAAAGAAATAAACACACGAACGAAATCGGTATCGTTACGACACCAACCTCTATCAATACATACAATTGCAGCAGCAGTTACTGCTTTGTGAATGGAGATCTCCTCAATTGTGCCCTGGATCTCTTCGAGGTCCAGCTTTTTGTTTGCAAGCTTGTTTTCGCCGATGATCTCATTGACCTCACGAACCTTGTTCTTGTTCCCGGTCACAAACACTACGCTGGTCGACATCCTGCTACTGTCCGTACTGTCTGTACTGTCCGTTGAAAAATCCAGCCGTGCGTCGACTATAAACTGGCTTTAGCTAGCTTCGCGGGTTTGGAATCACAAATGTGGACTCAGTTAGGTAAAGGAGTTCAGAAATGGAAGAAAAAATGCTCTGAAATAATTTCGTAGCAGTGGCAAACCAATTGCGTAATTTTTTTTTATTTATCACGATAACTAAGACAGTGTATTTTACTCATTCGAGTACCCCATTAGAGCTTTTTCAGTCTACGCTCGCGCTGCACTGTGCTCTCCGGGTAATCCCGTGACTTATGAACACCTTTCGTTTCAACAATCTGTCTTCAACATCAACAATGGCGGACGCGACGTCGTATACGCTGGTGTACGAGGTAGGCATTATTTGCAGTACAACAGATGACTAACAGCAGAGTAACACGGCGGAGAAGCCTTCGGTCCAGGAGTTTATGGCTTTGCTGGAAAAGGGACGCGACGATGTGAAAGTTGACACCATGCGCCGAATTCTCATTGCCATGCTCAACGGCGACCCAATGCCTCAATTGCTGATGCAAATCATCCGATTTGTGATGCCCTCCAAGAACAAGGAGCTCAAGAAGCTGCTGCATTTCTACTGGGAGGTTTGTCCCAAGCTCCAGCCCGACGGCAAGCTCAAGCAGGAGATGATATTGGTATGCAACGCCATCCGCAACGACCTCCAGCATCCAAACGAGTACATCCGCGGAGCCACTTTGCGGTTTCTCTGTAAGCTGCGCGAGCCCGACCTGCTGGAGCCATTGATAGCGTCTATACGGTCTTGCCTAGACCATCGACATGCCTACGTGCGCAAGAATGCGGTCTTCACGGTGTTTTCGGTCGCGAGCCACTCGGACCATTTGATTCCAGACGCCACCGAGCTCGTCAAGACTTTCCTCGAGAACGAGTCGGACGCGACCTGTAAACGCAACGCTTTCATTGCGCTGAGCAACCTCAGTAGGGACGACGCGTTCGAGTACCTGCAGAAGAACCACCAGATCATCAGTGGACTCGACGAGCTTCTCCAGATGGCGTTCATCGAGTTCATTCGCAGGGACGCAGCGCACAATCCCGATTTGGCACCAAGTTACATCAAGATCATCATTGAACTGCTGGACGCTCCGTCCAACGCGGTTATTTACGAAGCAGCAAACGCTCTGACCAACTTGACGTCCAACCCATCTGCTATCCAGACAGCTGCCACCAAGTTCATTGACCTCGCAGCGAAGGAGTCGGACAACAACATCAAGCTGATTGTTTTGGACATTGTAGACGCGTTGCGCATCCGACATCCTGGCGTTCTGAACGACGTTATCATGGATATTCTGTTGGTTCTCTCGAGCCAGGATTTGGATGTCCGACGAAAGGCTCTGTCTATTTCACTGAGCATGCTGAGTTCGCGTAACGTAGAAGATGTGGTTCGGTTGCTGAAAAAAGAGCTCACCCAGACGTTCAAGCACGACTATGACAAGAACGCAGAATACCGCCAGGTGCTTATCCAGGCCATTCACACGTGCGCTGTCCGGTTCGGAGAGGTGGCATCCAGCGTCGTCGACCTGTTGCTCGACTTTATCGGGGAATTCAATTCCACAGCTGCTGCTGACGTTATCTCGTTTGTCAAGGAGGTGGTCGAGCTTTTCCCTCAGTTGCGTTCCTCTATTGTCAAGCGGTTGCTCAAGACGCTTCATGACGTGCGCAGTGGCAGTGTCTACCGAGGCGCTCTCTGGCTGCTGGGTGAATATTGCATCGAAGAGGCCGATATTCAGGAAGCTTGGGTGCACATTCGCGACAGTCTGGGAGAAGTGCCGATTGTAGCATCTGAAAAGAAGAAGCTGAAGAGAGCCACTGGTGAAACAGACGGCAGTGATAGCGAGCTTAATGGAAATACTACAGACAGTACCAAAACCAAGTCGTCTGCGCCTCGGGTTCTTGCAGATGGAACCTATGCCACTGAGAGTGCTTTCTCTGTTAGTGATACCAGCAGCAGTGGAGCCGATAGTGTGGATAAAATCAAGTCGTCGCGACCGCCTCTGCGGGCCCTTATTTTGGACGGCAACTACTTCGTGGCTGCTGTATTGGCGTCGACTCTGACGAAGCTCGTTTTGAGGTTCAACAAGATCACTTCAAATGATGGATACAAGAATGCCCTACGAGCTGAGGCGCTTCTCATTCTCACCTCGATTCTACGGGTAGGTGAGTCTGACCTGGTCACTCAGAAGATCGATGAAGATTCTGCCGACCGTATATATACGTGTATCCAGTCGTTGTTGCATGAGACACAGCCGATTGACGAGGCGTTTTTGGAGGACTCGCGACAGGCGTTCCGGGTGCTTGTACAAAAGCAAAAGAAGAAGCAGGACGAGAAAAACGCCAGCGAGCGGGAGAAGTTTGCCACTCAGGTCGACAAGCCTGTTCAGTTCCGGCAGTTCAGCAAACTTTCGGCGGGTATCGTCGCTGACGAAGTCGAGCAGGATATACAGAATGCTGCTGGCGCCACTGGTACCGATACTGCTGATAAGGTCACTTCGCGGTTGAATCGCATCGTGCAATTGACTGGTTTCTCGGATCCAGTTTATGCAGAGGCGTATGTTATCGTCCACCAGTTTGATATTGTGTTGGATGTGCTGCTGTTCAACCAGACATCGGACACTCTTCAGAACTTGTCAGTCGAATTTGCCACGCTCGGTGATCTCAAGGTTGTGGAGCGACCGTCGACGCAGAACATTGGGCCTCAGAGCTTCCAGAGCATCCAGACTACTATCAAGGTGTCGTCGGCAGATGCAGGAGTCATTTTTGGCAACATCATCTACGAGGGCCATACTGGCAGCGTCAACAACGTGGTTATTCTCAACGATGTGCATGTGGATATAATGGACTATATCAAGCCGTGGCACTGCAGCGAGACGGAGTTCCGAAGCATGTGGAGCGAATTCGAGTGGGAAAACAAAGTCAACATATCTGTGACGTGGGCGTCTCTGCAGAGTTTCTTGGCCTATCTATTGAAGAACACCAACATGGCATGTTTGACTAGCGGAGCCCTGACGGAGCCTGCATCTAACGGTGAATATGAAGACGAGTGCCAGTTTCTCAGCGCCAACCTCCATGCTCGAAGCTCTTTCGGTGAAGACGCGCTGGCTAACTTGAGTATTGAAAAGGATCCCAGTGGCAAGATTACCGGACATGTTCGAATCAGGTCGAAGGGCCAAGGACTTGCATTATCGCTAGGTGACAGGGTCGCTGAGCTGCAGCGGAAGCATCAGGTTGCTGTTTAGGAAAAAATATAAAATAGAATACTTGTAATGTTGAACAGATAACTGTTAGTAGATGGTAAAAACCCCCTTTTAAAAACAAACTTGGAACGTGAAATGGCAAAACAATTGCTCAATAAATCTATATGCTATTTACATTCGCGAGGGCAGAATTTCCTCTCCCTTGAACAAAAGGCCGTATGCGCTGAGAAGAACACGAGCATCAGGGTCAACCTGGGCAGTTGTGTGGATGGTGATATCAAAGCCAAACGTGGACTGCCACTGCTCGATATTGCCCTCGATCTCTGGGAAGCTCTTGACATCGTCAGCAGACAATCCCATTGTGATGTTGCCAGTAGTGTCACCGGCAGTGTTGGGAATACCGGTGAACGTCTTTGAGCGGGGCAGCACCACCTCGGTCAGCGTCGATAAAAACTGGTTCATCGGTCGGCCCGTCAAGTGAACTTTGGCTCCCATGGGCATTCCTGGCCTCAGCCGAAAAGCAGGAACGTTCGTCTTTGCAAAAACTGTTCGCGCCTTCATACCAGTGATCTGCTGGAGTTGCAGCTTGGCAGAAATCGCAACATCGGCTACCTCCTTCGCCTCAGGAACGAAGCAGTTTATAGAGACGCCTACTATTTCAGGCACATTGGACCAGTCTCGAACCTTGATGTCTTTTGTTGGTCGCGACCTTCCTCGAGGAGGCTGCGGTGCTCTATTGAGATGGAAAGGCGAGCTCCCGTCCCATTGTCTCGCTTTTATACCCTTTTTGTCCTGAGATCCATATCGGTAGTTAATAAGCAATAGATCAGACTGAATAGTGTTATAGTGATGATCCCGCACTCTATCAGGCGCCACTAAAAGCGGCCTGAATCCAGAAGATAATATCGACGATTTGGGGATTAGTAGCTCTCGGTATCTCTGCGACACCTGGGCTTTCCTAAATTTGACTGTATGGTGAACAGGATGGACAATGGAAACACCCACTTTTCCAGCACCTGCAGTACCCGCGTGAAACCCCCGGGTGAGTATGCTTCCGGGGCTGCGAGGCGAGAGCTTCATCTCTATGAGCACAGGAAATAATACGGAACCAAGCAGATGCCAAAACTACTCTTTGATTGGAAAGTGTCGTTCAATATTTGTAGCTTCCTGAAATTTCACTTGGGTTGGGGTCGGTATGCAGTTATAGCTATACCCTATCATCTTCTTATGAGCATTAACGCGGATCAGGTATACAAAACATACAGCATTTGTTGACCGAACACAGGAAGCATCTATCTAATACAATTAGAGCAGTGTCAACAAAAGGAGGGCTGGTCTGATGCGGTTCAGCTACCACCGTAATCAGACAGAGGACGTGTCAGATTCAGAAGACTCGTTATGGTCCGAAGTCGAGTGCGAAGATATCAGTAGATATGAAGAAGCGCTCACTCCTTTGCATGTGTCTTCGTCAGACAGCGAATTCGACAGTGAAGTTAACGACACGATCCAGGAGGCAATCCGCATTACAGAGCGCCGTAAAGAGCTTTTCAAGGATGGAGGTATAGACGGGACTGAAAATACCACAGACACTAGTCTTGTTTTCGACCTCAAAAACGTTCTTAGTGAGCTCGACAAAATCGATTCATATCATGATGGCGATGCAACAGGCCAGGTGATACGAGATTCAGAGCTGTTGGGTGAGGAGATTGAGAACCAGCAGAAGGAGCAATGGAGTCAGATAGAGGCCAACAGCAGACGTCTATCTCGAATCATCGATGCCAGGAACCAAGATGCTGCCAACGCTGTCGCGGAGACTCGACGGTACCACGAAATGCTTGAATGCCAAAGGAGAGCCGAAGAGCAGCGTCTGGCGGAAATTTCACGACGCCAACGAGAAGAGGAGGAAAGGAAGGAAAAAGAGCGAGTCGCTCTGGAGGAACAGCATAGAAAGCAAAGAGAGGAACTAGACCGTCAGAGGCAGGAGGCACTAAGGGCTGCTGAGCTGCGGAAGGCGGAAGAAGAGAAGCAGCTGCAGCAACAGGAAGCAGCAAAGCAGCGAGAAGAAGCGGCAAAGCAGCGGGAAGACGAGGAAAAGCGGCAGCGAGAAGAAGCTCGCAAAGCGACCCAAGTAAGCGAGTTTACCAACTGGAGCGACGTCAACAAGGAATTTGCAGTGTACAAACAAAAGATCAATGATATCAAGTTGCAGATTGTCGGTCCTGTGAGCGCTGATGCCACGCTGAAGAAGATGTGTTCCGAAGCAAAGCGCAGAGTCAACTCGAAGCTGAGTCAGATCACCAACAGTACTGGCCAAGTTGTTAAACTTTGCAAGGAGCTCAACGAGATACTGGGAGACGCCAAAAATTATAACCAGCTGGCCTATCTCTGGGTGCTTAACTTCATAGCCAAGGGAGTGATTTCGCAGGCTGAGACCGAAGTCGTCACAAAGCTGCAGGCTGCCGTGCCACTGGGGGCAATTCTATCATTATGTATGCAGTACCACGAACCGCTGGTGGATTTGGTAAAAGCTCGGTTCGTCAAGAAGTGTCCCCACGTTATTGGGTATTCTTGTGCAATTGATACCGAAGAAGGCAGGCTGCGTATGGGATATAAGCGAGTGAATGGAAAGTGGGAAAGCGACACCACGTATTCAGAGCGAATAAGCGGAATGTGTGCAGTGTGGTGTGCTATGACGATGACCAAGATAGGTGCCACCCTCGACAAACCGCACAGGTGCCCTCTGTCATTCAGCTGGCGGCTTGCAGCGCGCCAGGTTAACAAGAAAGCCGAGCTGCTGACTGACGCTAACTACGCAGCTGTGGCTGCGTGGTGGGACATGTCGGGGAATGCAATTCTTGCTGCCTATGGCAAGCAGGGCGCAAAGCTCCTGAAAGTCATCAGCAGTCAGTGGGTCGCATATGGTGCAAGCAAGAGATATCCCAGTGCTCTGCGGTTGCTGCTGCTTGGAGAAGAGTGGGCGAAGGACGGTCGTATAGGGGCCGTCACGCCAATGGAGCGTTAAAGCTGGTCCGCTGTAGTATATTGTTCATCTTTGCATTGATTATGAGTAGCTGCTAATCACTATTATTTATGAAAATGCACCGTAGATTGATAACGCAAGATCGCAGTTGACAATTTTAGTTCGTCCAAATGCAGTTCATATATAACTCCATCCCTAGTTCTTTAAACTCCGGCGAGTTGTACGCGAAGATCACTGTCAGACGCAATGCATGTCAATCGTAGGTTGTTCGATGGTGAGATTATTCCCTAGGAGTAAGTGCAGTACAAGAAGCCAAATCCGGCGGCCCTTACGAGAATCCGTGTTCAATGTATCTCGCAATCCTTGGGCCTCTAAATAGTAGGTACATATATGATGCGACAATAACGCAAGACCCAGTATTATATGAGCAGTACAGAGAAGTTCTTAAGAGTATACAGAATGATTTCCACGCTCACTCAGCCGCCAGACGCAACCAACAGCCACATGAGAATATTGAATAAAAGAATTCATGCCCGGGCCAGCATCCACGCTCAACTGCGCAGCAGTTGGCCCAGCGCGACGGAGTCGCAAGATCCTGTCAAAGACTCGCTTTCCTCGACTCCGTCGCGCTGGGGCAACTGCTGCGCAGTAGAGGCGAGGATTACAAATTTCACTGATGGATGAAGCAACGGTGTATTGCAGACTAAGTACTGGACTACAGACGGTCGTGTGCAGTGGATCAAACAGGACTGCGAGCCCAAAAGTACCGTGCGAGTTTGTAAGAACTCACTGCCACCACAGCAGTCCGCACCACAATGGCGCCAAAAATGGCCCACCTCGGGTATATATAGTAGCCTTCCAGTATCCTATTGACCAAGTCCATCCCCCCTGGAACACATCCAGATGATTTTAGGGATTTCTTGATTTTGGACCATCTTGACTGAACGTGGTAGAAGCTCAAAGCGTAGAGAAGAGCCCTCATATCCCAGTTGCGTAGAGAGGGCGGACTGAGCCCGCGGTTTATTACAATTTGTGGATCCATCACTGCAAAAAAGTCCGTGAGCACTGACAAGGTGACACCCCACAGCTTGTAGGGGGGATCAGCAAACTCCAACGGCTCGTCGACATCGTCTTCCTTCGAAAGCTGCTTGTGCAGCAGATCAGTGGCATGCAAGTCGATGGCGTCAAAAGACATGTTTCCCACATTCGCATTGACCCATCGCTGCAAGATGGACGGCAGAGAGTCGACGTTGAGGCGGGTAGTGATGTCTACGAGCTCGTGCGACCGGTGGCCCTGGTCGAGCAGCTTGTCGAACGGGTACCAGAACGCAGTAGCAACCTCAGTAGGCTGTAGCTTGACTTCAACATCGGACCTGAACAGAACAAAAACGTAGGGACAAAGAGTCATGATGATTTTGGATCCCCACGACACCTTCAAAGGTCTCTGGTCAAGAGGGCCTACATAATAGGCGTCGGTTGCCAGATCAAGCCCGACTTCTTCTTGCGACTCTCGGATTGCCGCGTCCAGATCAGTCTCGTCAGGCTCTTTGCGTCCACCAGGAAGCGCAATATGGGACGACCATCGATCACGCTGGCTGGCAGCACGCTTGATGAACAGGATCTCGACTGGCGCCGATTTGTCGATGCTTGCCAAATACGCCTCGAGCGACTGCGGGGTTTGTGGGGTCGTGTTTTCAGGGAACCGCAGAATGATAGCCACCGAGCTCCGCCGAGTCACCCCTGGAATGGACAGAGTGGTTTCTGGAAAAGTCCTGATCGCTTCGAGGGCGTCAACGACAGTCATGATGGATTTGCCAGAATTGCCGAAGATCAATTGTTAACTATTATCCGTGATAATTGTCGATAATTATCCCGTGTTTCCAGTGCTTTCCAGTGTTTTAGGTTTTTTGAATGCTTCTCAGTAATGTGCAGTGGTATCCAGTGATTGAGTAGTATCCGCTAATATGATCAGTAACGTTAGGTTATTATTATTGGACAATGCCCAAGACTAATTAATTACGCTGCGACAGCTTGTCAAGATTTCCAGAGTATAGTCGACCTTGAAATCACGAAAGTGTAACAGCTCAATGGCTTTACATAGATTTCCCAACAAGTGATAGTCAAAAATAAAACCACAAACCAGCACACAAAAACAAATCAGGGGGCCAACCAATCGAGGTTTCGGAGTGTTTCCGAGTTATATAGTAACCGCAGGTTAGCCGCACTTGATAAGCTGCATCCAAGACTCATTAGTTTGACATTAAATAGTATCATAGATAGGCGGTCAAGAGTGGCGAAATACAGTCAATGTCGCGCGAAAACCGGCCACAAATAGTCGGCGACGACGTCCCACAGCCACCGTATCCTCTGCGTCTCGATACGCGAGTAATTGCCGGTTTTGGGCGTGGTTCATCAGACCTGGGCATTCCGACCGCCAATATTCCTCAGGAGGCGTTTGATGCCCTCGACATTGGCGATACCGGCATCTACTACGGGTGGGCCAGTGTGCACAGTACCGACGGCGACGCAGGCGTACAGCTGGACGTCGAGCATCTAAGGCAGGTCGATCTGTCGTACGGACGCAATCTGGCGCCTGGCAAGGACCTCGGAGTGGTGTTCCCTATGGTGATGAGCGTAGGGTGGAATCCCTTCTACGGCAACAGCAAGCGGTCGGCAGAGATCCATATCATCCACCAGTTCGAGGCACCTTTCTACGGAGCACGCATCAAGGTCATGATAGTAGGATACATTCGGCCAGAACTCAACTACGTGTCTAAAGGGGCTCTCATCGCCGACATCCACACCGACATCGCAGTAGCCCTCGCGTCGCTGCAGCGACCCAGCTACCAGGCGCTGGCCCACGACCCGTTCTTCACCGAGTCGCCAACCAGCCACACTACATAGCCACACCACAATCTCTATAGCCACCACGAAGCCACCACGAAGCCACCACGAAGCCACCAAGAAGCCACCACGAATCCACCAAGAAGCCACCACGAACTCAAGCCACCCGATCTCCAGCCACCACACCTCCAAACAGCCTCCATGATATCCAATGGCCTCCATCTACATAGCCACCTCCGCATAGCCACCACTTCTATGTTGTGGTGGTCTAGGCGGACTTCTTGGCGGCTCCTCGCAGCTTCTTGTGGGCCAGCTGCACCATCTTGGAGAACCAGAACACGTTGAGCGTGTTGAGGATCATGTTGGCGGCCAGCATGGTCACCGGCACCCACAGTGGCGGGTGGCCTGCCGCGGGGTCGGCGTCGTGGTTGTAGAGAGCGTCCTTGCCAAATAGCAGTGCATGATAGAATCCCCATAGAATGCGAGCAAAGAAAAACGTAGTCATCAGCAGCAGCCCGTTGACGAGCTGCACCGAGTCGGCGATCACGCCTGCAGGCAGGTGGGTCGCGAACCAGTGCACGTTGAGAAACGGCGTCGACAGCTCGAAAAACAGAAAGTACGGCGACCAGTACATGAGGTAGGGCCTCAGCGACTGCAGGTACACCGACAATGCACACAGCCCGTGCACCAGGAAGCCCACCCCAAACAGCCGCGAGTAGTAGGCGCACACCACCGAGTCCCACAGGAAGTATCCGCACGCCATGGCGGAGATGAAGCCTGCGTACGGGGTGTAGGCGTGGTAGCGGTCGACGTCGAGCGCAGGCTCGAAGAACAGCGGGTACGAGATGACCAGGATGAGCACGCTCTGCACCATCGACACCACGTGGATGTCGAAGTTGATGCGGGTGCGCTTGCTGAGCTTGTTATAGCTGGCAAACACCCGGGGGCTCACCAGCGACGACACCACGAAAATCGCCTGGTAGAACAGTGCTGCTCCCACCAGCTCGTCTATATGGTCGGGCATGCGGTGGAATCCGAGGCTCGCAAACAGCGCGCGCACCGTATGATTGCTGCCCAGCACAGCGGGCACCACGCCCTTGAGCGGGCTGTCGTAGGGAGCTGCTATCGCCAGCGCCAAAACCATGACGAATGTTGGGAAAGATGCGAGGCTGCTGCACACATGCCGAGGGTTATCTCCGCAGCTCGCTCCGACTGTCAGCCGCGACCACCACCACTATACGACTGCCGTTCACGGCAATTGGCGTGCTGTTGTTCTTTTAAGCTTGTTCTTTTACTCTTTTATGTTCTGTCGTTTTTTCTTTTGCAGTTTTTTTTATTTTGTCGTTTCTTTCGTGTGAACTTTATTTGGCGATTACATGTCGAGTGATGTGTACAGTCACCTTAACTGGAGAGTCCCCGCTCAACTGCGCAGCAGTTGCCACAGCGCGACGGAGTCGCGAAAACTGCAATTGAGTTGACAGCTGACTGTAGTCAAGTCTTGCGACTCCGTCGCGCTGGAGCAACTGCTTCGCAGTTGGATTCGGCGTATGCGTTGGGACTTACAGGTTCTAATGCGACGCAGACATAAACTGGCATTGACATGTCGTTTTCCCAATTGAAATGACAGCACCGCCAACCGGGTCAAAACTGCGCTAGGCTACTGATTGTCGCTACTGCACGCAGCGTTTGCATTGGCAGCCATTTAGCAGTGGTTGTTTGTTGGTGGTTGTTTGCGCGGTGAGACCGTTGGGAACTGACAGTTGCGCATGGATCAACCCTAGCAGTGCAGGATCCTCAGGCACAGGCCCAGGTGGGCTAGCTCCAAGTCTCCTGACTATTTTGCATGCTGCCATCTGAACCTTATTTAGCCAGTCCAGCTCACTCCACATTTCTCACTCCACATTTTCTCATTTCACTCGAAAACTGACCCGTCGCAAACATGATCTGTCGCCCTGCGTCGCGAGCGCAGCTTTGCTGCCAGCTACGGGTGGGCTCACGGCTGAGCTCACAGCAATCTCTACGGCTGAGCCCACAGACTCTACAGTGGGCTCGTTCAAAGACAACGGCTCGGTCAGCCGCGCCCAGCTGGCATTTTTCACGTGGAGGATTCCATTCTTGTCGTCACTACTTCACTATGACGTTTGATCTGGTGTGTTTAGGAAACCCGCTGCTGGACCTGCAGGCCGACGTGAGTCCCGAGTATCTGCAGAAGTACGATCTCAAGGAGAACGATGCTATTCTGACCGAGGAAAAGCACCTGCCCATTTTCGACGAGGTGGTGGCCAAGCCCAATGTGCACATTCTGGCCGGTGGTGCTGCCCAGAACGCTGCCAGAGGCGCCCAGTACGTTCTGCCGGCCGGCTCGGTGGCGTACTTTGGCTCGGTCGGCAACGACAAGTACGCGGAGCTGCTCCGCAAAGCCAACGAGGCTGCTGGCGTGTTCTCCAACTACATGGTCCAGGAAACCATCCCCACTGGCAAGTGCGCAGCGCTCATTAGCGGAGCCCACCGCTCGCTGGTCACCGACCTGGCGGCTGCCAACCACTACAAGCTCGAGCATCTGCAGGCGCCCGAAAACTGGAAGCTCGTCGAGGACGCCAAGGTGTTCTACGTGGGAGGGTTCCACCTCACGGTGTGCCCGCCAGCCATCAATGCGCTGGGCGAGCACGCTGCGGCCACCAACAAGATCTTCGCCATCAACCTGTCGGCGCCGTTTCTTGCCCAGTTCTTCAAGGAGCCCATGGACGCCAGCTCGCCCTACTGGGACTACCTGATTGGCAACGAGAGCGAGGCGCTCGCCTACGCCGAGTCGCACGAGCTGGGCACCACCAACATCACCGAGATCGCCACCGCCATTGCGCTGCTGCCCAAGAAGAACACCAAACGTCCTCGAGTGGTTGTCATTACCCAGGGGCTCGACGACACCATCGTAGTCACTGCGGACGTCGAGAAGCAGACGACGGCTGTTGAGACGTTCCCAGTGCACGCAATTGGCACCGAGGCCATTGTCGACACCAACGGTGCTGGCGATGCGTTTGCTGGTGGTTTCCTGGCTGCCATTGTGAAGGGTCTGCCGCTTGCGGGGGCTATCGATGTTGGCCAGTGGCTGGCTGCTGAGTCCATCCAACAAATCGGCCCCTCCTTTCCCGTCCCCAAGAAGCAATACACTCCTTCGCACTAGACTCGGGATTTGGTGAGTCTGCGATGTTGTATGGTATTTTGTGACTTTACGACATCCTGGAAGCTTTTCTGACATCTAATGGAGTTCTCAACGACAATTACGATAGATTCAACTCTTGCATAGATATGACATTAATAAACAGTCCTTGTGGATGTAATTGCTCCCTGTATGTTTCCATCTGGACACCATGCGATTGATCTTGCGACTCCGTCGCGCTGTAGCAAACGCTGCGCAGTTGGCGTGGACACACCAGCGTAACGAGTTCTCGACAATTACGATGGATTCAATTGTTGCACTTACAGAACCACGACATTAATTAATAGCCCTTGTGGATGTAGTCACACTGTATGTTTGCACATACCTGGAGTGTCCACGCCAACTGCGCAGCAGTTGCTACAGCGCGACGTAGTCGCAAGATCAATTGCATGGTGTTGACAGTTTCGAGTGTCCACGCCCAACTGCGCAGCAGTTGCTACAGCGAGACGGAGTCGCAAGATGCGTTCTGTCAACACCATGCAATTGATCTTGCGACTACGTCGCGCTGTAGCAACTGCTGCGCAGTTGGGCGTGGACACTCGAAACTGCGGTAGAGTATAATGCTAATAAATAGTTTTGATATATTCCATCAGCTCACTGTAGGCGTTACTCGGAATCAGAGTAGCCCACAAGTGAGGACGAGTCTTTTTTCTGCTCGCGAGACACTTTACTGGGAATACCACTGAGCTGTGTATCCACTTGGCCAGTATGGTGCGGTATATGACTCTTGACATTACGATCCTCGGTGTGATCTGTGATATGGTCTTTGGCAGGATGGTTGGTGGATTCCTTCCCACTGCTCCCCTTTTTGTGAACTAACACGGTCTTCTTTTTCTTGGTAATCTTGGCGGGAAACTTGGCCCTCACGACTGGCAGGGTAGGAGCTGGCCTGCCGAGCTGTTTGGCACGTTCCATTGCCTCGGCGACCTGTCTCTTCGTCTGCTCCTCGAGCTCCCGCTGCTGGGCATACAGCTTGTCCAGATGTTGCACCTCGCCCTCGTCAAGCTGGTGGATGGCATTTTTCTGCATGTACCACTGGTAGTGCTCTTCATCCTGCTTGACCTGGTTGTCCTGGAGGACATCATACAACGTCTGGCCTTCGGGTCGGTTCGCTTGGTCGATCTGCCGCTGCTTCGCCTGAGCGATCTTGTCCCTGATCTCTGAAATTTTGTCCATCAGACACTCGTTTTCTTGGACATGCACTTTACTGGTGTCTGGGAAACAGACGTTATCGAAATATCAACGCCACAATCTATAAGTTATAGTCAAAATACAAATTTATGGCTAACACTTTAACTTATAACAGCATTTATGCTCCTACATAACTTTATGGAGCGCCGCACGTGACCGCGATCAGGAGTAAAGCGTCTGTGAAATTTCTAGTTGCAGTCTGCATCATAACCACACCATGTCTTTGGCAGGTCGTTTTAATCCAAGGGACGAAACGGTGGTCAGCACTCCAGAGGGGTCCGATTCACCATCAGATGAAGACGATGTCGAGGAAGTGTCGGATTTCGAAAACGAAGACGAGCCAACCATTACCAATGGCAACACCGAAGCCGCTGGTTTACTAGACAACCTCAAGTTGGAGGAATCTAACTCAACACAAGACGATGCCAAAACTAATGATACATCCAAAGACCTGGAAGCTACGACTCCGGATGAGGATGTCGACCAGCTGAAGCCAAAAGTTGAGCCAAAAGAAGCACCTAAGGATGAACTAAAGATCGAGCCAAAGGTCGAACTAAAGGATGTGCCGAAGGACGAACCTAAGGATGAACTTAAGGATGAACTTAAGGATGAACCTAAGGATGAACCCAAGGGTGTGCAAAAGGACGTGCCTAAGGATGAGGGAAAGAATGAGGCAAAGGGTGTTTCGGAGCCAGATGATAAAGCAGCGAAACCTGCTGATAGTGCCAATGGAGAACCGGACGGACAGCTAGGCGAAGAGTCCAACCTGATTGCGTCGACCTATGAGGTCAAAGTCAAGCTCGCCGATCTCCAGGCAGACCCCAACTCGCCGCTGTACTCTGTTCGGAGCTTTGAAGAGCTGGGACTCAGCGAGGACCTGCTCAAGGGCCTGTACGCCATGAAGTTCTCCAAACCATCCAAAATCCAGGAGCGAGCCCTGCCGCTTCTGATCCGGCCTCCCTTCCAGAACCTGATTGGCCAGAGTCAGTCAGGAACCGGCAAAACCGCTGCGTTCACGCTGACGATGTTGTCACGAATCGACGTGTCGCTCAACAAAGTCCAGGCGCTGTGTCTGTCGCCTGCTCGCGAGCTCGCACGCCAGACTCTGGACGTGGTGAACGTGATGTGCAAGTACACCAAGGTCACGACTGCGCTGGCTGTTCCAGACTCTTTCGAGCGCAACACCAGACTAAACGGCCACGTCGTGGTGGGCACGCCAGGAACCGTGCTTGATCTGGTCAAGAGGCGCCACCTCGACCTGTCTGCTCTCAAGGTGCTGGTGCTCGACGAAGCAGACAACATGCTGGATGGCCAGGGCCTTGGAGGCCAGTGCAGCCGAGTCAAGCATCTGATCCCAAAGACTACGCAGATCGTGCTGTTCAGCGCCACCTTTTCGGACGCAGTGAGCAGCTATGCACGCAAATTCGTTCCCAATGCCAACGAGATCCGCCTCAAGCAAGAGGAGCTCAACGTCGAGGCCATCCGGCAGTTCTACGTGGACTGCTTGTCCAACGACCACAAATACGAGGTCATTTGCAACCTCTATGGAGTCATGACGGTCGGGTCGTCGATTATCTTTGTCCAAACCAGAAACAACGCTGATAAACTGGCGGAGCGAATGCGTGCAGAGGGCCATAAAGTGTCTGTACTGCACGGAAACATGGCCAACGACGCGCGAGATAAGCTCATAGACGACTACAGAAGCGGCAGGTCCAAGGTGCTCATTACCACCAACGTGCTGTCGCGAGGCATCGACATCCCTAGCGTGTCGCTGGTGGTCAACTACGACATCCCTCTCGACAGAGACGGAAAACCCGACGCCTCTACTTATGTCCATAGAATCGGTCGTACCGGTCGGTTTGGCCGAACTGGTGCGTCGGTGTCGCTCATTTCCGACAGGCGGTCGCACGACGCCCTCAAGGCGATAATCGACTCGTTCAACGGCTCAGTCGAGGCCATCGCGCTGCCCACCGACGACTGGGACGAGACCGAAAAGATCATCAAGAAGGCTCTTAAATAGTTATTACATCGCTGCATACAATGCAATACATTGCAAACCAACAACTGTAGCTGTCATTCTCGAAGTATATCATTTCTAGCTTGTTTCATTGGTTTTATGTCTAGCTATGTCGTGAGCCACAATTTCAATAGCAAAAGACTCTTTCGCGACTCCGTCGCGCTGTGGCAGCTGCTGCGCAGTTGGTCGAGGACACTGTTGAACGTCACGATGACTTTCAAATTCAGGTCGATTGACGGAAGCAATTCAACTGCGCAGCAGTTGCTACAGCGCGACGGAGTCGCAAGATACGTACCGAGTCGAGACGAAATCATTGAAGATGATTGTTGTAGGGCCAGCTAACTGGATCATGGGGTTTTGGCTTGCATTGCAATGATAATAAATATACAAACGTTCTTTGTGCTTTGGAGAGCTGTCTCTAAACCAGAAATGAGTCACATACATGTCAATCGACACCAGACTACTCCCAAAGCAGCACAGAGGTGGTGTCCAGATCTGCCTTCAGAGTCTTGTCAAGGAGCTTCTCCTTGGCCACCCATTCAGCGGTGCGCAGCTCCTTCAGCTGCCGAAGCTCTCGTTGCAGCTCGTCCTGCAGCTCCAACGACCATAGTAGTTTCCGTTTCAGGCTGTCGAGGCCCTCGTCGGGCTGTAATGGTATCTTTGAGTGGTCCGAAGAGTCGTGGAAGACTCCTCCTCCTTCAACACGTGGCAGCGATGAGCTGACAGCTCCGACTGGCACTACTGTGCTGCGTGCTTCGTCCCCGTCAGCAGCCAGCTCCACATTGGCGTTGTGGACCGACCTCAAGTGTTTTGCCAGCGCATCCATATTGGCATACGAAGCGTCGCACTCGGGAACAACGCACCAGAACGGCCTCGGGCTCGTATGGAGCCTGAGATGGCTGATGAGATCAGCTCGAGAACTGAAAGCCCGGCTGTTTCTCAAACAGCCCTCCCACCCGCAGAAAAACTGCGTCATCGTATCTATATGGTGGCGCATGTGGCCCACAAACGACACAAGCTCTGGATACTGCTGGTTGCAACCGTGCCATTTACACACAATCGGCTCGTAGTGCGGGGGTCCGTTGATGTCAGACGGCAGCTCCGTCTCCGAATCGGACGAAATTGACAGCGTATCGCTGTCGAGAAGTATTTCCAAATCACTCATGACGGCCTCTGACTATGCTCTGCTTCCACGTCACGTTATTGTCGACAAATTGCAAAAGTCGAGATGCTGGAGCTGGCTGTTTAACCGGCTTAGGACTATTTGTACCTGTAGAGCAGCAATCTAGCACATATATATATACGCCTGTTGACCACTCAATAGAACAGCCAACAGAATCAAGAGCTCAGTAGAGAATATACAGCCACGTGAGGTGCAATGCAGACGGTTTTTCTAGTTGGCAGCTTTACAGGCGGGGGTTATAAATTAAAACCTCGAAGTGGGATCGTGAAGTACTGCAGCCGCTCAATAAATTTCACTTCTTGACAGCTTTTGACCGATACGACATGTCGGACTTTGCGTTGACGGTGCTGGCAGCACTGGATAAAAAGGGCCAGATTGATGACTCGCGCGACGAGTTCCCGGGAACAGACTCGCAGGTCGTTCAGGGAGCAGTAACGTCGCTAGCAGCCCGCCAAATGGTGGTGTTCAAGCAGATTGAGTCAGAGCAGTGGACGCTGACTGACGAGGGCAGAGATATCGTTGCCAACGGGTCGCACGAGATCCGGCTGTACGACGAGGTCGTCAAGTCGCTGGAGGGCCTCAAAATCGCCGACGTGGGCAAAGTGCTGGGTGCGTCGGGCAAGATTGGCCAACAACGAGCATTCAGGAACGGATGGGTCAAGAAAGATGGAGACCGGCTCGTCAAAGGAGTCGACAGCGCTCCCGATGACCAGACCCGGGCCGATTTGGAGACTATCGACAGGACTGGAACCCTCGAGGACGCCAAGGAGCTGAACGAGCTCAAGAAGAGGAAGCTCGTCAACCGCGGCAAGATCATCTCGTTCTCGATTGCCAAGGGCCCGGAGTTCGCAGTCGACATCAAAAAGGTCGAGACCGACGTCACCATCGACATGATCCAGTCGGGGTCCTGGAAAGCTGCCACCTTCAAGCCCTACAACTTTTCTGCCGAGGGCATTCCCACCGAGCACGGAGCTCTGCATCCGCTCAACAAGGTGCGCGAAGAGTTCCGACAGATCTTCTTCTCCATGGGGTTCACCGAGATGCCCACCAACCAGTACGTCGAGAGCGGGTTCTGGAACTTCGATGCCCTGTATGTGCCGCAGCAGCACCCTGCTCGAGACCTCCAGGACACCTTCTATCTGAAGGACCCTGTCAAGGCCAAGGAGCCCGAAGACAAGGTTTACTGGGATAATGTGCGACAGGTTCACGAGAACGGCAAGTTTGGCTCTATTGGATACCGATATCCCTGGAAGGGCGAGGAGTCCACACGGTTGGTGCTGCGTACACACACCACGTCTGTGTCGGCATATATGCTGCACAAGCTGGCCAAGAACCCGCAGCCGTCGAGATACTTTAGCATCGATCGGGTATTTCGAAACGAGGCGGTCGATGCCACTCATCTGGCCGAGTTCCACCAGATAGAGGGCGTGATTGCCGACTACAATCTGACCCTTGGCGATCTGATTGGATTCATGCAGCGGTTCTTCAGCAGAATGGGCGTCAGCGACCTGCGGTTCAAGCCGGCATACAACCCGTACACCGAGCCTAGCATGGAGATCTTTGGATGGCATGGTGGGCTCGGCAAGTGGGTCGAGATTGGCAACTCGGGCATGTTCCGACCAGAGATGCTCGAGAGCATGGGCCTGCCAAAGGACCTGCGAGTGCACGGATTCGGGCTCAGTCTGGAGCGTCCGACCATGATCAAGTACGCGGTCAGCAATATTCGCGAGCTGCTGGGCCACAAGGTGAGTCTTGACTTTATAGAGAACAACCCAGCAGTGCGACTCGAAGAGGCTCTAGCATAGATAATGTAATGCAATGCAAGTGAATCTACTGTGGATGCTTAAGAGGTGCTTGAGAAGTGCATGTAGACGAGCCAATTCTGTAGTCTATGCTGTAGACTCTTCTACGCTCAATGCAACATAACACAGTTGAGATTGTATTTGAACTTGGTTTAAGGATTTTCTCACTTTGTGATGGGAATCTTGCGACTCCGTCGCGCTGGGGTAACTGCTGCGCAGTTGGGCGTGGGCACTGGCGGTACATAGCATTCAATTGATGTTTAATATATACTCTTGGGTACCGATTCGCTTCGTTTTCTATTTATTTGTTCTGTTCTGTTTTGTTCTGTTTGATTTATTTTATTAGATCTTTTCTGCTGATTGTTCTATTGTCGATTATTTTCATGACTACGGTGGAGTCAACGCCCAACTGCGCAGCAGTTGCCTCAGCACGACGGAGTCGCAAATTGAATTCCATCAAACCAGATTTCAGTTTCAGAGATTTGAGCTGGTTCAGTGGTCTATTGTGTATTTTATATCTACTCTATTGGTCTGCACAACTGACATTATAATATTACTAGCGTTATGCACGTCATGCTTCTTTCATCTTAATAAACGTGCACGACTCAATTCGACACCACTCGACCGTATCCACTCGACCTGACCAACATCCTGATTGACTACGCATTTTCGCACACTATGCTCGGATATTTCGGTGAGGTTTGGAGCTTCAGGCTCGGTCAGACCAGATTGCAGCGCAAATTGCCATGGTCTGACGTCAATTAACGGTGCTAAAGTTGCCATGCAGTCACTTACCCCACCGCACGCCCCCTGAGACACCAAAGCGAAAAACGGCTCAAAACGCCCCATGCCCCTAAAAATGGGCTCTCGAACCTTAATGAACGGCAATGGTCAGTGGAGCATGCAGGTGCAGTTCGTTGTTGATGTAAACAACCAGTGCAGCTCTCCGCCCGTTATCAGTCAGCCTTCTTCGCATTGCGGATCATTGTGATGCCGATCGACGGGCCGTTGCCTAACGGGGTAAGGACGTGGCTGCACGACCCGCCCAATCCGTCGTGCAGGTATATATAAGGGGCCGTCGGTCCTGCCTTTGTCACTCCTCAACAACAAACGCTTCACAATGGGTCTTACCGGTGCAGACATCATCAAAATCATTCTCGGTGAGTACTAGTCGTGCCTGCCACCACCAACCTAATCTGACGTCGGCGGTGCTGGAGGGTTGCCAGGGCTCGGTTGCCTGAGATTGCGTGGTTGCGGCAATCGGGAGGGCTGTGGAGACCTTCTGATCAGGCTGTTGCCTCTGAGAATAGCGTTCTAACAAAGCAATCATCCTGCCTCCTGTGGCGGTGTTCCTGGACAGAGGCTGTGACATGCAGTTGCTGATCAACATCGTGCTGTGCTGTTTTGCGTGGTTCCCGGGCTGCTTGCACGCGCTGTACATTGTGTTCAGTAGCAAGTGATGTATCCAATATGTTAAATTTTTCAGTCAATACAATGCGATAGATGCGTTCGCAGCCGACAATTCGTTTTTGTGACTCTTTTTTGTCTCGTCATTTCTCTTGTCAATTCCTAGCTGCCAATTCTATTTTGTTGGGTTGTCACTGGCCGTCTGTGCGACTCGGCTTGCGATTCAGCAATACAATTCATTACCTCACTTATTTCAACTAGTTGCAATCATTGGCTGCAAAATGGACGCTTTTTTGATGTATGGAAAAGACGTCATGATATATGTCGTTATTCCTTGTCTCATTCCACAGTTGGTGCAATACGAATTCGGTTGCGCTCGTAGTGTCATTGGAGTTATCGCAGTTTCCATCTACTGTTAGAATCATCTGTAGCGGATGTTCAGCGGATTCTGCCAATTGCATGCGATGTCCCTGTAAATTCTCTTTTGAAGCTTTTCAATTGACTTCTATAACTGTCAGAAACAAGCGATGATATATCCCTGGCTCGTATTGAGAAGCAAGCCATCATATTGTGCATGCTCTTCAGTGCAGCAGTGGTCTGACGTAGCCATCTAGTCTGTCCAGAACTGTTTCAGCGATCTTTTGAATATGACTGATCTATTTGAGTAATGCTTGAAATGCTGTTTTTACTGGGTTGGACTGCTTCGAGACTGCTTTGAGACTGACGCAGAAAGCGTATTTCTCCTGCGACAGCTGACCTGCGCCGAGCAGCGTTCTCCGCTATTGAGGCACTTCAGCCAAATGCGATATTTCTCGTTTAATTCTAATTGAAGCTGTAAAAAGTTCGATAGATTCATGAAAACCGCACAAGTACGTTTTCGCTTCAATTGAAGCGATGGAGTCGGTGCTTCTGAATCTCTTAAGGCATTGGCTGAACGGTATGAATGCAGGACGAACGATGAGGCCAGAGCACATAGCCTCTTTTTTTCTTTTTTTTTTTCTTGTTCCTTTTTGCACGGTCGCTTGTCCTATACAACAGTTTGGCTAGAGCAGAACACAGGCGATGCTCCCTCGTACATAGATCTGCAGCGGACATTAAATTCCGGCCATCAGATAAGATTCTCAGATACGGCGCTACACGTCTGTCAAAGGTCAGTCGGACATTAAAGTCCCATGGCTCTAGCGTACGTCTATGACCCCAAAACACGGCGTATTCGTGTCATTCTAACTTTAGCTGTAAGAACTGCCGTCAGCGCAAGGCAAAATGCGATCTCAGACACCCGTGTTCGGCGTGCACCAAGGCAAATATACCATGCTTGCAGACAGATCTAGATCGACGTAAAGTGAGGTATCGCAACAGCTACGTGGAGTCGCTGGAATCGAGGGTCGCTCATTTGGAGTCGGTGATAGCTCGACTGCAAAACAATGGCTCTGACACGCTGAGTATCGAAAAAGCAGCCGTCAACAATTCGTCTGTAGGACATTCACCTACTATGGGTCGGTCAGAGACACTAGTAGCTACTAGTCATGGCAACCCCATAGTATACGGAGCATCTGGGGTATATGATAGCGACATTAAGCCACATATTAGCTCAACGACTACCAAGGTGTCTCCTCAAATCAGACTATGCCAAGATCGTGACGTGCGGGTCTCTGTGTCGCTATTTTTCAAGTGGCACTACCCAGACCTTCATATGTTCATCCACCGCGAATCTTTTTTGATTGAGTTCTCAGACACATCAATGGCCAAGGATGTAATGAAATATTGCACTGATGAGTTGATATATGCTATTGCAGCTACTGGTGCTTCGTTGGCAGATGATGCAACTATCTATGCCAAGAGTGGTGAATACTACCGGCTCGCCAAACAGCAGCTGTTTGACAAAATGGATAACCCCAGCATTCCGTCTGTACAGGCACTGTTATGCTTAGCCATCTATGACCTTGGCAATGGCAATGACTCTTTTGCATGGATGTTGTCCGGATGGGCAATTCGGATGGGCATTGAACTTGGTTTTCAGTTAGATCCGAAAAATTGGTTCATCGACGATGACAATTTTTCCGACCTTGATGTAGCTGTGCGCAGTAGGATATACTGGGGATGCTATATTGCTGACCACTTCATCTCTTCTATGCTGGGAAGACCTTCTGTGCTGCAGATATCGTCGTCTACCATAAATCAGACTGATGAATTGCCAGATTTGGACGGCATTCAAGATTTCCAGTATGAGAATGAAAGCATTCTTCCTCGCGACATTGCGTCGCGTATGAATAGAATGGTCTTATTGGGAAGGATTTCAGAGTATTTTTATCTGCATATATTCGCCGTCAGTGGGCCACAGTTCACTCTAAAAAGAGAGCAATTAGGAGAGTTCAACAGAACCATGGCCCATTGGCGTGAGTCTTTACCTGACAATCTGGCGTGGGATGCCGATATCCTCAAGAATACAGGACACAACCCCACCGTCATGGCCATGCGCTACTACTATTACGTGTTGATTCTTAGTTTCAACAGGCCCTTCCTTCATAAGTTTTCCTCCAGAACTGACCAAGATGCGTGTGTCCAGTTGTGTGAAGAGACAACTAGTGATATATATATTGCAGTTAACACATTTCGCAATTTCCACGGGGGGCTGGAAAGGTCGTCGCTGTTGATGGTATACTCGCTGCTTTTGTCAATATCCGCTCAACTGACAATTTACGAGAACGATCCTCCTGGTATATCAGTTTCCGATAGAGTCAGGCAAATGCTTGATATGTTGCACCTTTGTAACCGAAAATGGAGTCTCGCAAAATCATCATATCAAAGTCTGGCTTCAAAGATGCAAAAGGTATGGATGGCGGAAAGCGGCATTTCAAGATCTGTTGCTGGTGCTGGAGATTCTGTTGCATTTCTTCTTCATGATGATCCAATGGAACTGGCTCAAACTTATTCTTCTAATATTTTGGATGGAATCTTGTCAGCAAATGACTTCCGGGCATTTTTGGATTCTTTTGGAGCGATCGGCAGCTAACTGTGACTCTGTCGGAAAAATGGGTCATTCTTCTATCGTGCTCAAATTTATTTAGTTATAGCTAGCCGGGAAATATCGTCTTTTGATGGTTTCTTGTGGCGTTTAGAAATTATTCGATATCGCTCTCCTCTCAACAGTCGCACAGCTGAATTAACCCATTTTAGGAACTCGGAGTGTCGATCGCCTCAATAAACCAAAACAAAAAAAACAATTCTCGGCCACCTTCTAAAAAACTTTAATTTTACTAATGTATAAAATACTTCACGGCAGGTTGGATATTTTGGAGCATTATTATTTGAAGAATGACTTCAAAATACATTGATTCTGTTACGTTATAGCAACTTGTACCGATGAATAAACCCAGTTTAGGAAATAAGCGCGTCGATCAGTTCACTTATACAAAATAAATTATTTCTCAGCCAGCTTTGCATGAAACTTCAAATCTTCTACCATATAAAATACTTCAGGTTGGACGGAATTTTTTCAATATTTTTAATTTGAAGTATAGCTTCAAAATATACCGATTCTGTTAAGTTGTAGTTTCTCGCACGGCTGCCGCACGGCTGAATAAACCCATTGTAGGTAATGATCTTCAGATACCAGCCATGGTTCCAGCCTTTTTTTGCAAAAGTTCCATTTTATCGAAAAACTGGTGATTCCAGGCTTTTTCGCATTTCGCACGGCTGAATAAATCCTGTTTAGGAAATTTACCCTAATTTCAGAATACTTGCAGTGTTGTCAATAGCGGTCATCACCAGCAGGCCCCGAAACACCGACACGTGCAACACCAGCGTAGACTTGTACAACCACACCGGCACTATCGTCATAAACTCCATTCTTGACCTGGCTGAATCTGATTCTTGATGTTAAATTTAGCACAAACAGTAATGCCGCTGTTGACAGCCTATTTACGATGCGATACACAAGCTAATACATTTTAGGAAATACCTGCGCAGATCACAGAAAAGGTATAACAATGGTAATGTTCTAAAAAGGGATCCGACTAAGCTTACTTATGTGCTACAGGGAAAATGGTGATATTTATTGCGCGGTCGTTTAGTTGGCTGTCAATACGCAATTACAGAGCAGTTTGTTTTTTTGAGAGTATCAGATTAAGAATCATTTCGAATGGTTTGCTCTCTTATAAAAGGAACGATATTTTGAACATAGAAAGTAGTCAATTAGGGCTTTCCCTCTTCACTTTGAGTCGTTTCGAACGACGTGGCCCTGTAGTGTCGACAACATTATCAAACTCCTCCTTTATCCGGCTGGATGAGCCATGCGATGTATCAACTTCAGCTTCTCCGCTAAAGAGCTGTTCACAGAATTGAAAAAATTCATTCTTTGAAATCTGAATGTCCTCAATTTCAGTATTGTCCCTAGATAGAGACAAAGTTATTGCCTCAGTACCGCCAAGATCCTTCTTATCTGCCTCAGACGCATTGAAAACCAGCTCGTCTCGATCTGTAAATCTGTCATCACGCTTGGCCCTTTTTATGGAAATCAAATTCAAGACTTTGGTTTGAAAATCAGCGAGCACTAGTATCGCGGCATCTAGTTCTTTGTTGTAACCAAATATCTCGCGTGCTACTCGAGACAGCTGTGGCCTTCCAGTCAAATGTGAAGCCATAATTGCCAACTTGTCGGAACCACCCTTTCGCCACTTAAATGACGCATCAACCCGAATATCAAGTGTCCCACACTTCATCTCACTGCGGTCTACCATTGCTAGAGCCTTCCTTGTGTCTTCGCTGATCTTATTCATAATAAAATGTTTTGCTTTCTCGATGAGTTGACAGAAACTTTTGTCAAGTAGCTTTATCACCGCAAAGTCGTTCCCTTTTATTTCTATCGATTTCATCCCATCAGGCAGTTTCAGTTTTGCAAGTTCGTTTCGCTTGATTTCGTTGATAAATATCCACTGTTTGTTGGGCCGTTCCGCTAGTGACTGTGATATTTCTAAAATGAATGTTTGCATTTGCGTTGAATCTGAGTATTGATGCACTAATTCGCTGGGAATCTGAAAATCACTCTTGATAGTCTCAAAGGATTTGATCTTGAGAATGTGGTCGCAGAAAGGTATCAATTCTTCTGCCGTGAAGACGAACTGCTCCATCGGCATCTCTAGCGGGACCACTCGAAAGAGCAGAAACGCAGGAATGTGTAGTTTGGTCGCATACAATACGTCCCAACCATTAGGGTGATATTCAAACATTATCTTTTGCGTGGGCAAATTAACATTTCCGCGACGTTCCCAAACTTCGAACACCACCGAAGGCTTTCTAATGTCAACCAGGATGATTAACGCACCAGCTGCATGACCGCTGTCGTGGCCAATCTTCTTTTTGACTGACGCTTGAAGTGCCTTTACATTGCCCTCCCCGACCTCAATAATAAATGATGATGGTAAGAAATTTTTTCTTGAACTCTCGACAAGTTCTTGATCAAACCCCTCCGTAAGTGGTGGTGAATAGGCCCGCAAATGAAAGAAAAGTCTCTCAGGAAATGGTATCCCAAACGACCTTACTTTCCCGTGAATTATATGGATGAACTGAAAACTAGCAACTTCAGAGGTCCAAGTCACAAATTTAAGTACCACCAAATTATCTGGCGTCCTGTAAACAATATGAAAGTGAGGGAATCCGCTCCATTCTGAAGTCTTCTTTTGAGGATCATCCCTGGAAAAGTTCCTAATAGCGCAGAATTGCTGGTGACGTTCAACTTCAAATTGATGATACTTGTTTTTGAGAAATAACCTCAGACTAGACAGGCTGGCATAATTGTGAACAAATTCCTCTTCTATACCAAACTCAGACAAGACTTCTTCCGATGTTTGTGACATATTCGTGTTTTGACAACTTCCGTACAATCTGTTTAAATTAATAATGGTGGTTCCGAAACCGATCTGACCAACAAGAACCTCCTGGCAATTGTTTTGATTTTAAGTTAATAGGAGGGTCGCAAACCTTTCTTCGGCACGTAATTTGTGAACCGTTGGAAATTCGCAGGGTCGCCTCTTTTTATTGGGAGCAAGCCTTGATTGGAGAGTAGAATGACAAAGATTATGGATTCTGAGATGCAAATTTTAACGCCATAATATAATTGAAGGCTCGGTGGCGGTGGGGTACAGATATATTGGTCCAAGTTATGCCATTGTACACTTCAGATTAAAATTGACACCGTGCAGTCTACTGGACGCATAACGAATTAAAAGAATTTACAAGGTTGAGCAATATAAATGAGCATTATATGCTCAGTGAGATGTCCTGAATCTTCCATTGGTATTAGGTAATAAGTAATTTCAGTGGTTACATTCTTTCTCTCTCTGTTATCGACGTCAAATTTTGCCTTTCGATTGAATCTGGTGGCCAATAATTTTATGACGATCTTAGAATAACTCGGTAAAACCGGCTACTTGTAACCATTCAGTTGACATTGTGATACAAGCCAGGGTACTTCTTTAGTCTGCAACGGCCAGCAGTATGAATCGTGCCCTGCATTGGACTCCGTCAGAACACATTTCGTTTACTGTATTCACTTTTGGAGAAAAAATCGTCACAAAATTCGAAAAACTCAGTCTCTAAGATCCGAATCTTTCTACCTGCAAGCTTCTTATCTCCATTCTCCATTGACAATTGTATCACCATTTCCCTATCAGAGTTGGCCCCATCGTCAATCTCAGGCCCGCCGAATAAGAATTGCGATCTCTCAATTGAAGCATAGTCTGTGGCTTTTTTCAGACAGCTCAAGTTCAGAAGCCTCTTTTGAAAATCAACAAGAACCACTACCACCGCCTCTAGAGGAGGATTAGAACGAAATAGTTCTTGCCCTATTTGAAGTAGTTGCAGCTCTGTTGCAATATGCGACGTCAAGACGGCCAGAGGCGCTAAGATGCTAGACTTCCGCGATACAAACAATGCATCGACTTCGATACCAAAGCTGGCCCTATCCAACAACAGCTCACAATGATCGAGTACTTTCATCGCATTACCCACAACTTCACGTATTCTGGTCATTAGGAAGCGCTTCATTGCTTCATTGAGTTTACGAAAGTTCCCGTCCAGCAGTTTAACTATCGCGAAGTTCTCGCCATACGTTGCGGTGAAATCTATAGTTCTGGCAATTTTCATGTCCGCCACTTGCCATCTATTGACGTTCTTAATGCATAGCCACTGATTGCTGTATCCCCCAGCCAGCGACTCTAATTTTTCAACAAGAAATTCCTCCATCTGCTTTAAATCTGAATAGTTAAGTACTAGACGTGGGCGAAAATGGAAGGCACCTCTTATGGTTTGGCATGACTTATTGTCAAAAAACCCGCTGCAAAAAGATGCCAAATCGCTTATGGTAAAAACAAGTTGCATATCAAGTAGAATAGGGGGAACCTTTTGGAAAAGCATGGCAATGGAAATATGTAGTTCTCTCCCACATACCATCCTTCGGTCGCTGGAAGAATACTTCAATTCGGTTGCACACCTGGGCATTGTTGCATCCCTAGAAGGCAGCCATAACTCAATGCATACAGTATTATCTGTCCGATCAACCGATATCAACAGCGCGCCTTTTGTCACCCCTCCATGATAACTCAGCTGCTTCTTAATTGAAGCTCGAAGGGCAGTAAGATTTCCGTGAGCGGACTCAACGATGAATGTTGGTGGAGTATGAATTGAAGGAGAATTCTCGCCGTCTCTTCTTTCTCTGAATTCTTGGTCAAAATACACAGATAACGGCCACCGCTCAAATTCTCTAATCCATTCCTTGTTGCGATCGTGCCAAAACTTGTTAGGATATCCTTCTGATGGGTTTATTCTGTCAGTGATTAATCCGGCGAGACAATAAGCGGCATCCCCGTGTCCCCACTTTATAATCACAATGTCGCCGTTTATATATACAGCACGAAAATGCGGAAGCTGATAAGACAATCTTTCAGTCCATCTACCCCATCGGGGTGGGGCATCCACAATAGCAATGTATTGCTGGCGACCATCGACCTGATATGCATAAAACCCGTCATGGAGAAATTCCGCCAAGCTGTAAAGGTCTTTATAATGATGGACTGATTCGTGTGCGATGCCAAACTCTGACAACACCAGTGAAATTGATGACATTAGAAAGATTCACTAACAGCAGTGTAAGCTCTATGAGTTAGCTTACGATTTTCCTCTCAACTAAGAAATACCACCCCGAATTATCTGCATTTTTAATGCCGAAAATCGTGGCCAAGTATCTACAGACCTGTTTTATTTGGTGATAAAAGTAGTGTTATCGGACTTCAATTTGAGAACCTTTGACAGCGCTTTTTATTTTGATTGAATTGTAATGAAAAGAAGAAGAAATAAAATTTCTATACTGGGAGCCCTGGAATTATAGCCGATATTTAGGATCCTATGGCATAACAAAAATGGACTACGGAATCACAGTTAAGGTTCTCAGAGCATAATTCATGTCTCATGACGCCATTATGCGCTTCGAGATTAAAATTTTCCTATTTGCAATGAGACAATGAAAATACAGTTATATTAATGATGGGCGATTTCTGAGCATAATTGGAATTATTCTGGGGTTGTTACATGTGGAGTCTTAGACTTCCGGGACGTGGCCGCATGAATCCATAACAAGTATATGTCCCTTCTGGAGTGGGCTGAATACCCTTTATCACTCACACCATGTCACAAATACAGGAGTGGGAAATTAACAAGTACTGGGAGATTTTCTCCGGGCTGAATCCAGTAGGAGGGCTGCTGTCGGGTGATAAAGTTGCGACTGTTTTCAAGAACTCGCAATTGGGCGACTCGCAGCTCGAGAAGATATGGGATTTGTCGGACGTGGATGCTGATGGCAACTTGGATTTTGAGGAATTCTGTATCGCGATGCGTCTTATTTTCGATACCATTAATGGTACCTCGACTGAAATCCCGGATTCTTTGCCAGAGTGGCTTGTTCCAGCCAGCAAGGCCCATCTGGTTGCTGCTAACAATGCAGTTCGGGTGGGGGGTTCAGGAGTCAACCAAATTGATACGAGCTTTGACGACGACGAGCTAGGGCTGTCTACCGACTTTGATTGGTATATATCTCCTAGTGACCGTCAATCCTACACGAGTATTTATTCGGCCAATTCGGACTACCATGGCATGATCTCGTTCGACTCGCTGACAGAGCTGTACACGACACTCGACAACGTTCCAGACACAGACGTCCGTTCGGCATGGAATCTTGTTAATCCAAAGTCAGACGAAAAGATTGAAAAAGATCAGTGCATTGTATTTCTACATATACTAAATCAGCGGTCGAGGGGCGTACGTGTTCCTCGAACGGTCCCAGCTTCTTTGAGGGCCACTTTTGAGAAGTCCAAGCCTGAATATTCTCTCAACTCTCGTCAGTCGGTTATAAATAAGCCCGATCCAAACAGCTCGACAGGTCGAAAGTCACAGTTTGCCGACGGATATCTTGCAAGGCTAGGAATCGGTGGTCGTTCTGCGGGATACCAGTCGACTGGAACTGATTTTTCATCCACAAAGGATACGGATTGGGAAGAGGTCAGATTGAAGCGAGAGCTCGCCGACCTCGAGAGTCTGATTGAGAAGGCAGAGGATGCATCAAGCAGACGTAAAAAGGGCATTGAGGACTATGGGTCATCAAAGTCGGCTCTTGTCAGACGAGAGCTTGAACAACTGCTGGACTATAAGGAAAAGCAGCTGCAGCTCCTAAAGAGTGGAAGAGTCGGGGCCCAACCTGAGGATCTGAAGGACTCGGTAGAAGAAGTACAATTACTGGTAGAACAAGTGCAGACTTTACAGGAGCACAAGGCCCGGAAAGAGGCTGAATTACAACAACTCAAAGCTCAATTGGCAGCTTGACGGAGGAGTGAACAGTATTGGAGGAATGATTGAATCTTTTTCAGTATTGACCAAAATATTTTGGAAACAACGAATCCAACTAGTGCTGCTGCCAGTTTGCCTGTTGTTTTAGATATAGCTTGTAAAGTGATCACTTCATAGAAACGAAATGAATGCGAATGAATTCCAATAAACAGACGATGTTATTAACAAGTAAAGGTGCAACTTCGTCGTTGCGTTGCCTTCTGCTACAGACGACTATCAGCCGTAATGGGCTTGTTAAACGTACACGAATTTGTGTATTAGCTATTTAGCTGATGTCGTATTTGCATTGGTAAGCTGCAATTGCACATCTGACGTTGGCTTTATACATTCTGGTTTATCACTCAATGTGAGCGCAATGCATTTTATATGATTTATTTCTTGGGCTCTTCCTTTTCTTCAGGCTTGGGAGTGGGCAGCTTGAACGACTCTGGTCGGTCGTCCCGGCCAGGTCCCACAGGCTCCCACACCGTCGAACCAGCCGAAAAGTTGCGGAATGCCTGCGTCAACTCCAGAGGCTCGTAAACCACTCGTCTCTTCTCCTCGTCATATCGCACCTCGGTGTAACCAGTGAGCGGAAAATCCTTGCGCAGAGGATAGCCCTCAAATCCGTAGTCGGTGAGGATTCGTCGCAAGTCTGGATGGCCCTCAAAAAAGATGCCAAACATGTCATATGTCTCGCGCTCGTACCAATTGGTGCCTTCGTAGAGACGAGCCAAGCTCGGTACTGGAGACTTCTCGGAGGCATATGTCTTGACGCGAATTCGAGCATTGTGCCTGTATGACAGCAGATTATACACCACTTCAAACCTGTTGGCTCGCGAAGGAATGTCCACACCAGTCACGTCCATCACCGACTTGAATTGCGCGGCAGTGTGGTTTTTGAGGAACCTAAACACATGAGGCACTGCTGATGGAGCAATGAAAATGGTAAGTTCGTCCTTCCACACGGAGAATTGCTGGATGTACTTTGGCAGCGCAGTCATCAAGTACTGTCCATACTTATGGAGGTCCTCCACATGGTCGAGGAATTTGTCTGCTGGGTTCACAATGTCAGCTTTCAGCGGTTGTTGTGGCTTAACTCGAGGCAAGCTTCTGACATCTTGGAGACCTTCAGGAGCCTCTTGGGCACCCCGCAATTGCGCACCCGACTGACTGAACAGGCGTACCATTGAGTAGCCAGCTCGAGATATGAGTGCCGTTCGGCGAACTGTAGAGCCCAACATGGCTGGATATCTCAAATGTGTTTGCACAATTGTTTAGAAAAGACAATTTGCTGATTGGCTTAAAACTTCCTCAAATTCGCTTATCCGCCTGGATATGCAAATATGCAGCTCGAGCTGTCAGTTTTCTAAGCATGCCACACCGTAGCGTAACATTTTAACTTCATCTTCTTTTGTTCTTCTTTTATTTCTTTTTTTTTTGTTTTGGGTATTAGTTTGTTCACGAATCCATCATGGTCATGCCGGCATCAGGGGGTGACTCTTTCATTTCTGATGATGAGGAAGATCTCTGCCCGTTGTGTGTCGAAGAGATGGATCTGTCGGATAAGAACTTCAAGCCTTGCCCCTGTGGGTATCAGGTGTGTCAGTTCTGCTACAACAATATTCGACAGAACCCTCAGTTGAATGGCCGATGCCCAGCATGTAGGCGTCCTTATAGTGATGAGACAGTTGAATATCGGATGGTGTCGCAGGAAGAGTGGAAACAGGACCACCAGAGGTTGGCTCGGAAGGAGAAGGAGCGCAAACAGCGAGAGAGGGAAAAGAAAGAAACAGAGCAGCACCAGGCTTCAAAGAAGCACCTGTCAGGAATGCGAGTCATTCAGAAGAACCTCGTGTATGTGATTGGTCTGAATCCGAATATCCCCACCGAAGAGCTCCATAACACTCTGCGAGGTGAGCAGTTTTTCGGTCAGTATGGCAAAATCCAAAAGATTGTCATCAACCGACGAAACAATGCCAATGGGAATCCTGGTCTAGGAGTTTACGTCACGTTTGCTCGAAAGGAGGATGCTGCCAAGTGTATTGCTGCGGTTGACGGGTCTATTAACGAAGGAAAGTACTTGAGAGCTGCCTATGGCACCACCAAGTACTGCTCGTCGTATCTACGAGGCCAGCCATGTCCGAATCCTAATTGTATGTTTTTGCATGAACCTGGTGAAGAAGCAGATTCCTACACTCGCCAGGATCTCATTCAACATGCTGCTCGTCAGGATATCCAGCGACCTGCTAGCAGGCAGGTCTCAAAGTCTCACACTGCTGGACATAACGACGATAGTGATCATTCGGCGGACGCATCGAGCGGAGTCAATACAAATGCAGCAGGCACAGCGACGTCGACATTACCACCGTCGGTTTCATGGGCCCACAAGCCGTCTCCAACGCTTGCATCGCAGAAGTTAGCATCTGCGTCAACTCCCACAAAAGCTAAACCGTCGTCGCTGCCTCCACCTGCCGCAGTCGCAGCTTCAAATGCAGTGGCTAGTTCTGGCCCAGGATCAGCCTCGGATGTGCTTCCAACTCAGCTGGTTGCCAAGCCTGAACCACCATCGGTGGATCCGGCTATCGAAGCAATGAACCGAGCTTTGGAGAGTCTATCCCGAAGTTCGTTCCATTTTGAGTTTTCTTCTCCGCTAATCAGTGATGAAGATATTAAAAATAAGGTGTTGCCTCGGTTCTTCACCTTTCGTAAGGTAGACTCCGACTCAGAGGAGTCTATTGCGCCGTCTAGGTTTTCAGACTTGTTGGCAACTTTCAGTAAAACTGGTGGTTTAGGCTCTGGAAACAAGACTGGGGCCCATATCTTGGCACAAGCAGAGGGACCGTCTGTAGAAGCGCTGCAACAGCTGCCATTACTGCAAGAACACGAAGCCCAGTTGCTCCCACGAGAAGAATCGCAACTGCAACTGCGACAGCAGGAGTTGGATCTGGATGAGAGCCAGCCACAGCAGCCGCGAGAAAAGCCAGTTGCCACACCCCCTCCTGGTTTGTTTTCCGGTGGACTCCCAGTGCAGAATAACCAAAACAGCCAGGAGCTACTGGCCCATCTTATGAATGGCCCGAAGGGTGAGCATAGGTGATTTTGATCTGCTTGCTAACATCAAGGCGGGTTCTCTCAGTTGACATCATCGAATGCTGATGCTATTTCGGGTGCGTATTGAAAAAGAATTGATATTTATTGATTTTTGCTTGGGCATCGCATTCTATTTATAGCGGAGGTGTAAACTGTTTCTGCGCCATTGGTTTGATAGTGGAGATCTAGCTCAGCTCGTTTCCCGATTTTGGTAGACGCGCGTTTACTCCTTTGTATATAAATATGAAATATCTGCGATGAAATTGAGAAAATTTGTCCGGCTAGCTAACGTAGGCAGTGTCGAACTACTAGTTGAAACTGAGTATAACAAAAACGATAGAGTACTTCTTGCTGGTAAGTCACGGCAGCATCAGCATATGGGGCCTTCTCTTATATATCCACCTCCGATACCTCCTCCAATGGCTTTGGGGATGATACCTATGGTAGCTCCGCCAGGTATTTATCACTCTCCTGCTCCAGTGATACTGCCATATCATCCAGGCTACGGACCGGCTCCTGTAACTCCAGAACCATATAGGCCTGAGATTCCGCCCAAATATTCACGTACAACTGGAGAATTGGAGCTGCTCTCATTGATTAGAGGAGACGCCAATCAAACATCTGCTACAGACAAGAAGAATGGCTCAGTTGCTGGGAATATCGACAAAGCTCCTGAAAATTCTTCTCAAATTTCTTCGGCGAAAAGCCCTCAGACCGAAATAGAGGCTGCAAAGTCACCAAAATCGAAGTCTAGTTATGCTTTCGCTGAAAGCGTTAGCCCGTCTTCTCCTGAAGTCAAGCTGACTAAACGTCAGAAGATAAAGCTCGAGCAGAAACAACTTCGGTTGACTAGTATTCAAGCAAGACAGACGATTCCCACCTTTAATGGCTCGAGGACAACGTCTGCCACTCAGTCAAGGAGAGAGAATAGTGCTGAACCTTCGGACCCGATAGAGGAAAATGCCATTAAGGGAGGTCAAGTTAATAAGACCATAGCTACAGCAACCGAAGGCACTGTGCCTCTTTCGGCATCTGGGAATGATGACCAACAAGCGAAGGATCGATTGCCCAAAATGACAACTAAAGAAGCTCACGAAGATATTAGTCGATTGCATAATGGTGCTGGAAATGCCACCTCAAAATCTGAAACCAAGCAGGGAATCGGCATTATACCCGACCCCATCGTTACATCTAGTAATAATGCAGAGAGTGATGCAAACTCACAGAGCCCAGATGTCGCAATATCTATGAAAGAGAAGACACTTGGGCAGAAGCCTGCAAAACTCAATGCCCCATCATGCAGTTCTGGAGTCAATACTACTGCAAAGAACTCGAATGATTCCATATTTGATGCGACAGATGTACCGTTGTCTCGCTCACCAGCGGTGGTACGGACGAGAGAATCTGACAAAGTCTCTCCACCAGACAGCGGTGTACTTGGATCTGCTACTACAGTCGAAAAGGGAATTGAGGTTCGTTCGTCTGAAATTTCGGGATTTAGTGGAAAATCTGACCAGAAAGGACCAAGTGATCTCGTGGATGATCGCAAAGAGAGCAGTTGTGGCTCCAGTAATGAGAATAGCTTTGTTACGGCGTCTGAGTCATTCGATTTGGGTGAATCTATCGACAAAGGAGATCGAGGTCAAGCGAGTCCTGGCCGCACTGCCAGGAATTTATCTCGGGATACAGCTCTGCCGTTGCTCGGAAGCGACGGTATAAAAGAACCCAGAGGAATGAATAGTTCTACACCTAAATCAGGCAGAGGAAAACGAACTGGAACGCCAGTGGTTGTTCCTCCGAAGGCCGAGTTTAAAACGAATGCGGTTGAGCAGTCCGAGTTAAACGCCATTCTCAAAAGCATGATTGAAGATATGGATATCGATAGCAATCCTTTCTTTACTTTTCATGGTGTTGACGAATCATATTTGGAGCAGCATGACGCTGCAGATATTTTCATCGACGATGAATACTTGGAGCTAAACAACTTTTTCAAAGTTAGCGATCAGGAAGCCTTTGCTCTTAAGACGACGCTGCAACTGGATGACAATGTAGATCGCTTCTCTTGGGAAAACTATGTGGAGCATATGCTGTCAGTAGATGGTGATGATTTGAGTGTCCCACTCAAAAATGGTGAACGGGTTATGGCAAGAACCGTCTATGAAATGCGTATGCTCGAAAGCCAGATCAAGGAGAATACCGACACATTGACGAAATTCTTTAAAGATTTTTATACAGAACTCAGTTCTTAGTGTCAGTTGCACGTCTGTTGTAAATATATAAATAGTGTGTATTTATTTTCATCTACTACCACTAGCGTCAGGCTTTCTGCGAAAACTAGTGATACCCACCCTAGCCGTGGGGTCTTCAGGTACTTTAAAGATCGAGTTGTCTCCTATCTTTTTGACAGCCTTGTTGCGAGACCCCTTTTTGAACTGCTGCCACTTATTTTTGCTTTGATCAAGTGCATCACTCTTAGACTTCGATTTCGACGAAGCAGCTTGTTCATCTGCTGGTCGCTTTGGAGGACGTACCCCAGAAGCCCGTTGTGGTGGTCTTGGTGTTGACTTTAAGGGGAACACGCCCTCTGGTCGAAGGGTTTCACCTATATTGGGCATCTTTTGGAATTTGACTGTGAAGCTTCGATTCTCGGTGGAACCAGTAATTGCGGTGACTTTTGCCAGATGGAACTGCTTGTCGCCAGAAATCCATCTTGCCATGACTGAGTCGCCCACTTTTATTTTATTATGATCTGCTGTTTTGGATTCGTCACGGCTTTTGTCGGCCTTGTTGGGTACTACATCAACTGGAGGCGATGGCGATTCTTTCGTAGTGTCGGCAACCGGTTTGTCATCTTTCACTGCCGTTAGTCCTAGAGATTCCTCGATAAGACCAATAAGATCTAAGAGTTCTACCTTGAGACCTTTCAGAGACTCATCTGAAGGATCGAGTTTTAGACCTTCTTCAACCGCAGCAAGCTGCTCTCTATACTCCTCCAGTTCTTGTTCTGACATCTAAGATGGATAGCGCCGCATGAACCTCAGGAGCATGATAAGAATTGTTAGCCTTAGAGCTGAAATAACCGACAGCAATTTTGACCATTTCGGTCATTTTCGACCAATTCGTATACTAGATTCATTGAAAAAATTTCATGTACAATTCTATACATTTACATGCGATTTCTGTCAGCAGTACGAGGTTTTGCCCGAATAATGTTGTCAACGCGTAACAGTAGCTCAGCAGCCTCAGACGCAGAAGACACAACAGCACGCTTTAGCTTGTAGCTCTCCACAACGCCGAGCTCTCGCATATCGCCAATCTTCCCATTCTCCAGGTCGAGACCGCTAGTTGTCATGCCATTATAAACAGCGGATCGTAGTTTGGCTACAAGTTCACTTGAATCAAACCCAGCATTGTCGGCTAGAATGGTCGGCAGCTGCCGTAGAGCAGTCGCAAACGCTTCTACTGCAAGCGCGGTTTTGCCCTGTTCATTTTGAGCAGCTGCCTCAACAGCGTTTGACATGATCATCTCAGCACAACCGCCTCCAAGCGTTGTTCGGGTCTCTTTCGTCGTTTGAGAAAGCACAGATAGGGCGTCATGCAGCGAACGATCAGCCTCTTCGAGCAACTGCTCAGTAGCTCCACGAAGCACAATAGTGCAAGCTTCACCGGCGGCTACACCAGAGAACTTGATCATAGAGTCCTCGCCTATGATGATTTCTTCGATGGAATCGCAGTGTCCAAGCTTGACGAGCTCAGGGTGGTCAAAAGTCGAGACGACTTCACCACCAGTGACACGAGCCAATCTCTCGACACCCACAAAGTCTGCATGCTCAATGGTGTTTATACCCGCCTCTGAAAACAACTGCTCAGGCCAGTTGTAAATGAGCTGCCGGTTGACAAAGCAATTGATCCCGTGAGCCTTGATCTTTTCCACCTTCTGCTTCATCTTGTCCTTTTCAGCCTTCTCCAGCTCGGCCAGCTTGCTGGTAGAATCGACCTTGAACTTGGCGCCGAAAATCTTCACTTTGTCGGTATCCATGGAAGTATTAGCAATAAGGATTTTGGCGTTTGTGATCTTTTTAGGCTGCTTGACACCAAACTTCTTGTCCAAGATGAATCCCTCGTCAAGGTATGAATCACTGAGCTTGCCGCCTACTTTCTTTATGATTTGAATATGCTCAAGGTTTGTTGACCCCTTGAGTCGCAGCACCGCATCAACGGCTAAATCAGCAAACAGATTCTTGTCCTGACTAAGCACCTTAGAGCTGAGGGTCGTCTTTGCGATAGAAATCAGATCTTTGCGGAACAATTCCGGGTTGGCCGACGAATCAACAGCCGCCCGCTCCAGTGCCGCCAATGCCGCTTTCGATGCTACTCGATAGCCCTCAATGATGGTCTGAGGATGGATCTTCTTGTCCACCAGCTTCTCTGCTTCGCGAAGCAGTTCAGCAGCAAGTACCGTCACCGACGTGGTGCCATCACCGACTTCGTCGTCTTGGACCTGGGAGATGTTCACCAGAACCTTAGCTGCCGGGTTGTTGAAGGGAATCGACTTTAGAATCGTAGCACCATCATTGGTAATCAGCGACGTGGCTGAACTAGACGATTGGAGAAGCTTGTCCATGCCTTTGGGGCCAAGAGTCGACTTTACAAGATCACCGACAGCAATGGCCCCGACAAAGGCAGACAGGCGGGCATTTTCTCCTCTCTCCTCTACGACTTCTTCTCCGAAAATTGGGACAGACTACAATTAGCTTATTCCTTTCCAATAACAGCCCTGCACAAACATACCATACTAGAGGTGAAGATGAAAAATCATAAAGGTGCGGCTACGTGTTTTATATAAAGTGGTTCAACTAACGTGAAGCGCGCGGCATGCAGTAGCCTGTGCTGTGCTTAAGCGTACATTATAGACACAGAAGACAAAACGAAGATAAAATTCAATTTAAGTACAGAAATAAGCTATTTGAAATCTTATATATCATCTGCAGATGTAACAGCTACAGGCTCGACATTCCAGATGGTTTCTGCATATTCATCAATAGCTCTATCGGAGCTGAAGAATCCCATGTTGGCGACTGCTGAGATGGTCTTCGACGTCCAGCCCTCCTTGTCGATGAAGGCCTTATCGACGCGGTCCTGCGCATCCAAATACGAGTCAAAGTCATCACTGACCAAATAGTGGTCGCCAGCATGCTCGATAGATGCAATCAGATCATTGTAGATGTGAGGTTCTCCGAATTTCCCAGAATGGATGGTCTCAAACACCTGTACCAACTTGTCGTTGATTTTAACGCCCCTATAAGTATGGTCAAACCGAATATCTTCAACCGCCTCCGCTAGATGGCCAAACATGAACATGTTTTCTTCACCTACTTCGCGAGCAATTTCAATGTTGGCACCATCAACAGTACCAATAATCAGGCCACCATTCAGGACAAACTTCATGTTACTGGTTCCTGATGCTTCAGTTCCTGCTGTCGAAATGTGTTCGCTGATGTCTGAAGCAGGAACGATTATCTCCGCCTTTGAAACGTTGTAGTCCTCGACATAGCACACCTGCAAAATCCCCTTTACATCGTCGTCATTGTTCACGACCTCGGCTACGCTGTTGATAAGCTTGATGATGACCTTTGCCATGTAGTATCCTGGTGCACTCTTTCCTCCAAAGATGCTAACTCTTGGCACCACCTTTCTCCTCTCTTCTGGTGCCAGCGACTTTAGAGTCAAATACCTGTAAATGACGCCGAAGATATTGAGCTGCTGCCGCTTGTACTCATGAATGCGCTTGACTTGGATATCAAACAATGCGTCAGGGTTAACGTCGATGTTCGACTGGCTCTTGATGAGCTTGGCGAGCCTGACTTTGTTGTCCCGCTTGATGGTACTCCATTTGGCACGGAAGTCCGCATCACGCGCATACTTCTCGATATCCTTGAGCTTCTCGAGGTCTTTAAGGTATCCGTAACCTCCAAGTTTCTCAGAAATAAGCTCAGCCAGTTCTGGGTTCGCCTGCAGTAGCCACCTTCGCGGCGTGATTCCGTTTGTCACGTTGGTGAACTTGTCCGGTCCGTAGATCTTGACAAAATCCTTGAAGATAGTTGTCCTGATCAACTCCGAGTGCAATTCAGCTACTCCGTTGACTTTGTGAGACCCGATGATGGCAAGATACGCCATTCGCACTTGCTTTGGTGAGCTCTCCTCGATTATCGACACCCGACGCAGCAGATCCCTATCTTTGGGGAACTTGCGTTCCACTTCCTGTAAGAAAAATAAGTTGATGTCATAGATGATCTCCAGGTGACGCGGCAACAGATGTCCCAGCACGTCGATTGACCACTTCTCGAGCGCTTCAGGAAGAACAGTGTGATTTGTATAAGCAAAAGTCTCAGTGACAATACTCCAGGCAGTCTCCCAATCAAGGTGCTCACGATCCACAAAGATGCGAAGCAGCTCAACGATTGCTAAAGTGGGGTGAGTATCATTAAGCTGGATGGCCACTTGGTCTGCAAACTCCTTCCAAGGTCGTCTGGATTTCTTGAATCGCCGGACAATGTCGCTCAGCGAAGCCGCCACCCAAAAGTACTGCTGCTTGAGCCGTAGTTCCTTTCCAGAATAGAAATTATCATTCGGGTACAACACCGACGAAATGGTTTCAGCGCTGACTTGCTGGCTCACCGCCTGCTGGTAGTCGCCCTCGTTGAACTTTGAGAAATCAAACTCAACATGGGGTTCTGACGACCACAGCCGGAGATTGTTCACGTTCTGCGTCATGTAGCCTGGAATTGGCATGTCATGAGCGACGGCGCGCACAAAATCTCCTTCCACCCACGCTTTGGTGACGTGACCCTTGTCGTCCGCAGTGCGCTGCACATGCCCGTAGAACATGACGTCTACCGCGATTTCTCGTCGAGGGATCTCCCACGGATTCGAATAGGCCAGCCAGTAGTCCGGCTGCTCCACCTGGTAGCCGTCGATTATTTTCTGCTGGAAGATGCCGTACTGGTACTGGATTCCGTAACCCCACGCCGGATAGTTCGAGGTTGTCAGCGAATCAATAAAGCAAGCCGCCAGTCGGCCCAGTCCGCCATTTCCGAGTCCTGCGTCGGGCTCCTGATTGAGTACATCCTCCATGCGGAACCCAAAGTCGTCGAGGCCCTGACGTGTTTCGTCCTTCAGGCCCGTATTCAGAAGCGCATTATCCATTGCTCGCCCCATCAGGAACTCCAACGACAGGTAGTAGACCCGCTTTGGATCCACCACGGTGTGTTTCTGCTGGGTCCTATTCCATTGCACTATGAGCCGGGTCTTGATGGCTCGAGCAGCTGCCTGGTAAGCCGCCAGCTCGTCGCAGTTGTACAAAGAACGGCCCAGAGTGGTCTCCACATGACGCACAAACTCGCTCTGGAACTGGTCCTTGGTGCGCACCTCGGTGATGGCGAACGTTTTCCACTTCTCTCTGCTTTTGAGCGGAATCACTGAATCGATGAATTTGAGCTCTCTAGGTGAGATTCCTGATAGTGCTCGGCGGTGTCGCAGTTTCTGCTGGGGCAGCACATCAAAAGGATATCCGCTAGCAGTGGGAAACGTCGCAGCAGGCGACGAGGGCCCCGAGATATCCAATGGCGCTTCCATGGCTCACAATTGAGTGTGTTGTCGAAGTCTGTTGTAGCAGTGATACCCGGATGGTGAACCTGGAACTTTAAATGCCTGTGGGAACGTCCGGATATTTATACTTGTCGGTGGGACCATCCGCCCAGCAATAGCTGGCTGCACAGGCAAGGGCGTACGGCTGTGCATGTTTGGATGTGCTGTTGAGGGCTCCACATTTAGGTTAGCGCTGCCATTCGGATGCGCTCGATACGGTCCCCACCTATTACGCTTCAGGGAAGTTGGACTCAGCGAGGTTTCGCGTGCTGTCTGTTCGTCGGTGTTCGGATCTGACGTCAAGGTCATCCGTGCGTGCTCTTTGGTGTGGGGCGCGTGCAGCGAAGATCATGCATATCGCTATCAGGTGTTTTTTCGGCATGTGCGACAGCGGCATCTTCTGGGAATCTGCTGGGCATCTGAAGTCATTGATGGGTGTACAAGCAAGTGTGAGATGAATAATTGACCCACGCAATGAAATGCGGCGGTTTAGACGGTATTCATTATTGCTACTGTTGTCAGCAGTATGTAATCGGTGTTTTTTTATTAAATGTGTAGTGTATTGCTTGTCGCATACATCAACCGACACACCAGCATATGATAAGTAGATAGGTACCATATATTTGAGACATCGCCACCAAACACACAATCTGCTAAGCGGTCCACTTTACAAAAAAAGCATCCTACCTTTGATAGAAAGGGACAACGGCAAACTTTGTCTATCACAAGTGCGTGTTTAGTTGGCAAGTCCTCTTCTTCGCCTGAGAGTTATCTAAGCTGGCCCCCCTTATGAAACTCGCCATGCATATGCAACTACTGATTACTGATTGCAGGATCGCCGCTGTCTTAACCATATTTGTCCCGAACAATCTGTCAAACTGACGGGTCGCCGCTATTGCGTCCAAACATGGCTAGATACACTCGAAACCATGGAAAAATAGGAAATGACATGCACTGATAGAGAATTGTAGAGCCATGTAGAGCCTGTTCCGCCAGTGGTATAAATATAGCAGTGTGCAAACTGATATTTTGATCACTAGACCACTGGGCCCCGAGAAAATGGGTCTTTCTTACTACTATCAAGCGCAGGATGCGTCGCTGCTGTACCAGAACATTTCTATAAATTCTACATATGGGCTCGAGGTTATCACGTTCCAAGACCTCCAGGACTACTACGATGTGCAAATTATCACTGCTATCATTTTCGGAGTGAGACTGGGCACCGCTTCGATGGTAGCACTGCTGCTGTTTCTATTGTCGAGAAAATTCAAGTCTCCAGTATTTTGGCTGAACGAGACTTCACTGATGCTCCTGATTATCCATTCTGGGCTGTTTCTGACCTATACGATGGGGCCGTTCAATAGCGTGGCCACAAATTTTACGCAAAGCTACGCCCAAGTGCAGGCAAAGGACGTCGATACGTCGGTGGTCACGAGCTGGATCCAGTTCCTGATAATCATTTCGGTCGAATGCTCACTGATGCTTCAGGTATGGTCCGTGTTCTCTGATATTGCCGAGGAGAGACGTGCCTTATTGGCACTAGGGGTATTTGGGGTGGTGATCCTTCCGACAGTAATTATCTGGACCTATTATGTTGTTCTGCTCACTATCTCGGTGGTGAATCCTCTCAACTACACAATCATCGAAAGCCACCAATGGATCTACAAGGCAGCAGACCCCATATTTGCAGCATCGATTTTTTTTTGCAGTTTTATTTTTGGGCTCAAACTGTGGATGGCCATCCAACGGAGGAGACGATTGGGTCTAAAGCAACTGGACATGGTACAGATCATCTTCATCATGAGCATCCAGACCATGATAATCCCTGCCATATTCACGATTTTGGCCGGCACCTTGAATGTCAGTACATTCTACAGTGCGTTCACGCCGCTGCTGGTGGTGGTATTCTTACCGCTGTCTGCTATGTGGGCGTCGCTGAATATCACGGCACCGACCATCTCGACCAGCTATCTCGTCCCCCGTGCACGGGATCGCAACTCGCTCAACTATCCGCAGCAGCAGTCACCCAAAGAAATGACAGCCGTTTTGACGCGGTCTCTGTCTGGGGTCGGAAGAGAAAGCACTCAGTCCGACACCGGGGTCAACGACCTAGCAGTCAGCTACAACGACATCATGGGCCACGTTGATCGAGAGCTGGCATCAGGCCATCCTCACCCCACTACTCCCAACTAATCAACAAGATATCTCTCTCCATTCATGCACGATCGTCGATCTTTGTAGATATTATGAATTGCACATTTGATATCTTGCGACTCCGTCGCGCTGTTGCAATTGCTACGCAGTTGAGGCGTAGATTCTGGGTGTGGGGATGACCCTTAAGTGATAAATTCATGATCGATATTTGAAAGATATCTAGCTTACATTGAGTTTGAACCATGCCTCAGCCAGAATCCACGTTTCAACTGCGCAGCAGTTGCTACAGCGAGACGGAGTCGCAAGACAAAATAGTAAAAGATAGATTTCTCTATACATGCATTGTCGTAGATCATTATATATTATACATTAGTGGTGTCGGTCGTCGTCGTCAGTGCCATCTAAATATGCCAGCAGAAGCCATCCGGCAAAGAAATTAAACATATTGTATATCCAGTATGACCTCTGGACACCAAAGATCAAAACGTAGGCTGACGTGTATATCAGCATAGTGCGAATGACAAGAAGCTGGCTGAACTTTGTCATTCTGGGGATCATCTTGCCCCTCATCATCTTCACCGTGAACAGCAGGCACGGAGCCACCGCCAGGACGCCCTTCAAGGACCCCGGCTGAATGTACGAGCCACCGCCCACCAGGTTACGTGCCCACACGATCAAAGATAGAACCGACGGAGGAACCAGCCACACCAAAACCAATAAAAAGCTGATGCAAAAGTTCGCAAAGTTGGTCTCGTAGTTGACAACCGGTACCGCTGAATGAACCCCAGTTCCCTTGTCGTCGTCGATACCAGCCTGCTCCAGCAGCTGCTGGCGCTGCACTTTGCAGATGACCTGCTGCCTGACATGGGCTCCAGTGGAGATGAAAATCTGCAGCACTGCGAGCGATACAACAACGAACTGGTAGGGGGCGACAAATGCAACTACAAACGCTAGCAGCACCGCATACCACAGATAGGCTTGAGAAGCGGTCGCCGTCGTAGGCAGCCTGCATCTCCACAGCCAGCACCAGGTGCGCAGCGCGACACCCAGCACATGCAAACAAACCAGTAGCAGGAAGTACGAGATCTGGCACATCCCAGTCGATACAACGATCAAGACAGGGCCCAGCAGACTCAAATGAGACTTCTCGAGCCCCAGAAAGAACTGGTTTCTGGTCAGTGAGAAGATGCTCGCAGGGCCCTCGCCAGTAGACGGGTCGAGCGAAGGCTCGATGATGTACAGAAACTGGCGCACCTGAGCCGACTGCAGCAGCAGAGGCACGACCATCGAAAGCGCCAGCACCGGCGCCAAGTAGCGGGAAAGGAACACCTCCATACTGTCGCCCACGCTGGGGAATACGCCAGTCGTCGAGTAGGCGTCGAGCTGGAGCAGTACCAAAAGTGCGAGGATGCTGAGAGGGAAAAATGACAGCACCATGCGGTAATGCAAGCACAGCTTGCCCACCGTCGACAGCACGTCGAGCTTCAACGACAGCACTATTGGATCACCCTGTTTGACGCCAGGTCGCGCGTTGCGCAGCGCGTGGGCGTCCGACCATACCTGAAGATGAAGCGAGTGATAGCTACTGCCACCACCACCACCAACCATCTCGTAGGAGTCTGGAGCAAGTGCAAAGGGAGCAAAGGGAGCAACAATATGGTAGTTGATGTCGAATGCAGTGCGGTTGTCGAGATTGAGGTAGAACTTGGACTCGTAGGGCTCGTTGGAGTACTGGCGCAGGAAAGGCCTGAACAGATTGCGAGGCGATTTCGCAGATACCTCGAGCTTGAACGACAGCAGGCTGCTCCACAGCGACGACAGAGCGATGTCCACCATGAGCGGGCGGTTGTCTGCCAGCCGGATGCGGATGGGGCTGCCCAGAAACATCTTCCACAGGCTCTTGCCAACGGTGATGAAGTTGTCGTCGAACGGCGTGATCTCGGCCAGCACAAACCGGTTGGTGGAAATGCTTTCAGCAGAAACACCTCCAGAACCTCCAGAACCTCCAGAACTTCCAAAAGCTCCAGAGCCTCCAGAGCCGTCTGTGTCGACCACCACGAGAAACTCGTAGCCATCGAGGTCCGCCAGCGGCAGCTGCACAAAGCTATTGGGCGCCACGCTGTCGTCAGCCATGTGCGATCCGTTGGAACTGGCAGGCAGTCGGACTACGTCGGACGCCAGGTTCGTGCACAGCATGCCAGACTTGCGCGAGCTGGCGTTTGGCTGCCAGCGCACATCGAGCGTCGACAGCAGCGACGGCTGCCACGCGTCGCCTGCGCTGGGAGTCCTACACGCCAGCACGTACAGCCCATCCTGCGTCTCAGCTACATGCGGTTCCTTGAGGTGCTTGTCGATATCCGACACAGACACAAACCTTGTCGGAATTAGCAGCGGCTGGTTGGTGAGCAGGCTGACCAGCAGCTGGTCGTGAGCAGCTTTGTCGTGAACTTTGTCGTGCGCTTTGTCGTAAACAGCCTTGTCGCGGATCTTGTCGGTGGGCAGTGGTGCCATGTGCACTGCTGGTGCAGGTCCGTAGTCGGCCAGAGTCAGGCGCAGTCTGCCGTCTGTGGACATGAAGAACCTGTCCATGTCGTTGTACACAAGCAGAGTGTCTGGCAGTCGTGGATCTGCCACTGGGCACCGTCGTGGAGGCGCACAGAGCCGTCCGTCCGGCAGCATCGCAGGCTCGAGGCCGCTGAGCAGGCTCCTGCGGAACACGCGCATGCGGTCGTCGAGACGCCTCGTTTTGTAGGGACTTCGCGGGTTGATGACGTCGAGCATCGCCTTGGCGACCACCGTCATGAGCTCCTCGCACCACACGACTGCCTGGTGGTCGATGGCGGACCACACGTTGGGGATGGTGCTAGTGAACACCGTCATGCCGTTGGACGCAGGCACTACCGCAGAGATGCTGGTATGGTCAGACGCGATCATCTGGTCGAGCGAGCCGCCAGCTATCGACACCACCGCCACGTCAGCCAGCGGATTGCGGCCAATGGAGCCGTGCGAGAACGCGTCCTGCCAGAACCGGTTCACCGACTCGTACACGCGCACCACCTCGGGCTCGATGCTGACTGGCGGCACCGTATGAGGCGCTGCGAACGTGACGATCGTGTTGACCGAGTGGTCGACGTAGTTGGGCAGCATCAGCATCGTGCGCGCCACCACTCCGCCCATTGAGTGGCCCACCAGCATCACCGCCTTGGGCAGCGGGAAGAACGTGGTGCCCATGTAAAGGCGCAGGATGTAGGCGATGGCATCGTTGAGGTACTCGGCCTGGTCCAGCAGCGTCTGGCCGTCGAACGCCGTCAGGCCCTCGCCAAAGTCCACCGTGAAGAAGTCGAGGCCCGTAGGCGTGCCGTCGGACCGGCTTTTGAGGTCGTGGAGCTGGTGTGCCGCCTCGGCTGCCAGCGACCGCACCTGGCGGTAGCTGCCAGCGTTCCCAGGGATAAACAGCACCGGCACACCATTGAGCGAGTCGCTGTCGAGATGCTGCTCACGGTACAGATGCAGCGAGTACTTTGCACCCAGCCGCGACTGCGAGCCGTCGAAGCCGTCGAACTGGATGTACGTCTCGTTCATATAGGGCAGCCGGCACTTTTTGGAGTCGGGACTGTACGACGCGAACGTGAGCACGCTGAGAGCTACAAACGCGACCGTGACTGCACTGACAAGCCACATCACCACCCTCGACCGAGCACCTCGCGACATGCCTGTCAGGCGAAACAGATCGTCCGGCACCCGCTCGCGACGGGCAAAAGCTGGCTTGTCAGACACTGCGTGCACCGCCAGCGTCTTGGATCCGGATCCATACAGCTCCTCACCAGCCGTGTCTGGATAATCGATCATATACTCGACCATGTACTCGACAGCTGCCAGCAGCCGGTTCCAGAGCGACATGTCTGTGCAGTTCCGGGATCTCGAGCTGGCAGGGCTGATGGAGCTGGACGAGCTGAAATTGCTGAAATTGCTGAATGTGCTAGACGTGCTGGATGCACTGGATATACCAGATGTGCTGGATGAACCAGATATGTTGGATGTGCCGGACGAGCCACATAAGTTGGAACCAGACAAGTTGGAACCAGACAAGTTGGAACCAGACAAGTTGGAACCAGATAAGTTGGAACCAGATATGCTGGATGAGCCAGATATAATGGACGTACCGGACGTGCTGGATGTGCCAGTGGAGCTGATGGCGCTGGAGGGCCGGGCCGGCTGCCGGATCAACGACGTCGGACTCAATGGCACCCCTGGGCCTTCTACAGCAATAGGTGGGTGGTGAAGCAGCGACGACTGCCTGGACAGCCCTGCTCGTGGAGTGGGCGATGGCGACAGCACAGGCGTGTCGCGACCGGCTCGGCGCCCATAGTAGCCAGATGCCGCTGTGTCGAGCGGATCTCGCGTTGCACGGTCGTTCTGCGGTTAGCAATGGCCTGAGTGACTTATGGAGGGGGGAGGCGCTTACGAGGTCCATGACCAAACGCCGGTGCTGACCACTCAGAAACTGCCGATGCTACAGTGCCAATTGGTGCCGTGCCATAAAAAGCCCGACGCTCGGATATGGCGGACGGCGGGGGCAGGACGCACGGAGGTGGTGGCAGCAGTGGTGATGGCCAGTTGGTAACATTCGATCTGGGCAACAATCGCTCCTTATATTGATGGCACTGCACTGCACTATAGCCTCAGCCAGCCCCCCCAATCAGGCAATGTAAGCAGAGATCCCCATGCAAGATGAGTGCGGATGCACCTCCCAAAAACGCTTGGTTTGTTATGTACCTTACAGAACTGCAAAGACCGTTGGACAGACCGCCACCCGGCTGGCGTTGCTGACCAGACACAATTGGACGCACGCCGATTGGCTGCCCTATACGCGGTGGCGCCGGGCGGTTGTGGCGTCGCAGTGCCACCACTGTGGAGTAGGCTGGGCTAAGGTGGGACTCGGTGTGGCTGCGAGGCAGTCGAATCTGGCAGGTGGCGACTGCACCGCAGGTACGCTGCGCACTGCGACGCAACATTTGACGACGAGGCTCGGGAGCCCATTGTCATGACTGACCAGGCTACAAGGCTGGCCATGCCGTCACGTTGATTGACCATGTTGACAATGCTACTAAGCTTTGCAGTTGGCAACCGAGAGTCCAAAAGAGATGACAAAGCGGACTTAGGCTGGAAGTTGCGCGCACTCGTTTAGTCTAACGGCTTGCTGCAGTGGCACAGCAAAGGCAGTGCGGTGATCTGGAACCAAGCAGTCGCGACCGGCACCGCAGCCGGAACCGGCATTGATTCGCATCGCCTCGTATTCCAGTCGCGTGCAAAACGCCTCGACCACAAAATGTCAAATAAATGGCGTCCACAGATCGTCGACTAACGGTTTCTGTGGGGTGCTATTATGTCTATCTATCTATATATATTGTGTAGGGCTAGCGACGTGCAGGCTCCTGCATGCACCTCCGACTCGGTATTGAAACCAACTGCACGGTAGTTGCTACAGCGAGACCGAGTCGCAAAATGTGCCGTATGTCTTCAGATGTGTGATTGGTATTGTGACTCCGTCGCGCTGTAGCAACTGCTACGCAGTTGGTGTTGGACCCTGTTGTCATATGGGTGGATTTTGTACGGCGACAACTGAGAGATGCAGGTGCAGGAAGTGAGTGGTCTTAAAAATAGAGATTTTAATATGCATAGTGTGCAGGTCCAACTTCTGCGCAACCCGCTAACCAGCGCTAGCTCTCAGCTCAATTACGCGTCTTGAGACTCCGTCGCGCTGTGTGCTAGCTTGTGATTGTAAAACCAACTGTGACAAGTTGCTATAGCGCGAAGGAGTCGCAAGATGTGCTGTATGTCTTCAGATTAGAGTGACAACCGTGATGGGTTCGTAGTGGAGATGGAGTGCAGCACGAGTACCTGCAACAGGGAACGTCTATTCGACGACTCAGAACAATTGGCAGTTTATATATCGGTCACTGTACACAAATAAGTCAGATCAACTGACATTAATAATATTATTATCTCGTCTTGGTGCAGTCAATTTATAGTGGTATTTAATATTGTCGGTCCAGCCGCTATTCTGGCTCTGAACACAGGAAAATAATCGCGTGACTACGAAATACAAGCATCGTACCAACAAAGTCAGTGTCCATGCCTCAACTGCGCAGCAGTTGCTACAGCGCGACGGAGTCGCAAGAACACACCGCAAAGTCGAAATAGCGCTTTTACGCAAAATCGAAATAAGGTTTTCGCGACTCCGTCGCGCTGTAGCAACTGCTGCGCAGTTGAGGCGTGGATCCTGTGGAACTGTTGCACACAAATGGGCGGGAAAAACGCTTGTCGTCCCACTGAGCAATCTATTGTACTGACGCCTTTGTGCAGAAGTGCAGATGTGCATTTGGCCATGCACACTTATATACGCGCCCGCAGTCTTAGACGCACAGCACACACACGACCCGAGCTGTAGACACGCCAGCACACAGTTTCGAGCCAATGCATCAGTCAATGCTATGGCGGCCCTAGTCTTCTATAATATATTTGATCGTAACAATTGTAGCAATTGCTTCGAATAGATAAAAGCAGAACAACCATTTGTATGTACAACTGTTGTCGAGTGTAGATGTCATCCATCGACCCCAATAAAACGGTCGATATTTTCTTTAGTACCAGACATGAGCATCGCGAAGACGCGCCCGAGACACGGTCGGCAACTCTATGCAGCGCGAACTCTAATCAGACGCGTCGGCATACGCACCCAACGGTCAGGCAGCCGAGGCATTGCGCCTAATTAAGCGCGACCGAGCCAGACGATACGTCTATCGTCTATCCAATCCGCTAATCCAGCGCTTACTGAATCGAGCACAGCACCAGCATGAGCCCAATCGAGTATCAGCCCGCGAGCCGTCCTCATTCACGCGCCAGTCCAAGAGCTAGCACATCGTAGCCCACCGCGAGCGCAACTACGACTCCGTGATAGCTCCCGCCGCTGTCAGTGTCCACCTGCATATTAGCTGCAGTCGCTCACCTGTCAGCCAGCCGTGCGTTGTCCCTGGATTCCACACCGATCGAGGCACTTCGCGAGCACCGAGCCATGCACCACGGATCCATAAGGCGAGGCGCCTGTTTCAGGTGGCCACTATGACGTCGCGCCGTCCGCCGTCCGCCGTCCGCTATCCGCCATCCTATTATTGCTAGACGGAGCAAAGTCGCCGAATTGCAGTCGCGAACCCCCAATGACAACGACGTCCAGCGTTGGTCGCCAATGGTGCTTCTGTACGCATCCATCGCTTCGCTGTTCGATGGTTGCAGCTCGCTACCGCCCGCCAGCGGCTGGGATACCCCTGGATTTCTGACGCATCATTTAATGACCCCTGGCGACCTCCCTGCCTAATTCGCACAGACCACCACCCCCTGGATGCAAGGTTATGCATGGTGCTGCAGCGAGCTTATTGAATTCGGTGCAGAACAGTTCCGCACTGAGTAGGAGGCCCGTCCGATCGCCTCCCATTAGGCAACCGCTGCGTCTGCAAGAATTTAAACTTCTCCCAATATATGCTTTGGTCAAGGCCCCTTCATTGCCAGTAATATCACTTTGGCTCGACGCTCGTCTCCGCCTGTGATATAACCAAGCGACCGGTCACTTGCTACTTAGCTTCCTGTTCACTCCGGTCCCTTACTCAAACACGTACCTTCGTTTTGGTTTTTGCACTCTGGTTTGGCGTCCTACGGCTCCTCCCCCCTGAAACACCAGTGCGCAGTCGACTTCCACTCATTTCTCCACACTTTTATTGGACTCAATTGCCATTCTTTTTTTCCATTTTGTGAGTTGGACACCTACGCGACCTGCGACAGATTCTTGACAAACAAGCCAGTCGATATCGAAAAAAACATCCACCCGATATCAAGTACTGAATAAAAGAACTGTCAGTGCGACGTCATTACTCTCATATATATTGCAAACATACTGCAACATCATATATATTGCAACATTATACACAGTGCGATATCATACTCAGTGGGACATCACACATACACAGTGCGACATCATACGCGATAGTCCAACATGTGGGTATCCGTGGTGAGCCTGATGCTGGGAGTCGCTGCTGCGTCGCCATCGCTCAGCTACCCATTCAACGACCAGTACCCGCCGGTGGCTCGTTACGGCCAGCTGTTCAGCTACTCCGTGCCGTTTGACACTTTTTTGCCGGCCACCGATTCAGCTGGCTGGCTCAACTACAGTGCTGGAAATCTGCCGTCATGGCTGGATTTTGACTCCACCACCAACCTGCTGTCAGGCACTCCTCCGGAGGCAGACGCTTCCCAGGGCGACCAGGAGCTGTCGTTCAGTCTGCTGGCGTTGGACAGCACAGGCCAGACCAACTCGAGCTGCCAACTGCAATTGTCGGCAGCAGCTGCTCCTGAGCTGGCGTCGTCTACTGAGGTCCAGAACAGCCTGGCGTCTGCTGGCCCGCGGGCTGCTGGCAATGCTGTGGTGATCAAGCCTGGCGACAACTTCTCTATTGCGTTCCCAGCACAGCCCTTCGCCGACAACGACGGCCGCAAAGTGCTCGAGTACGCGGGTCTTTCGACCTCGCACACACCACTGCCCATCTGGATCAGCTTCGACGCCTCCACCATGACGTTCAGCGGCACTGCGCCCGTCATCAACTCGGCTATCGCGCCGGCAGAGGAGTTCGCTGTCAGCCTGATCATGAGCGACTACAGTGGTTACACGAGCGCCGAAATCGACTTCCAGCTGCTGGTAGGCGCCCATCAGTTCACCACCAACGTCACCAGCGAGTGGATCAATACCACTGCAGAGTCCCGGTTCGAGTACGAAGTGCCGCTGTCCGAGATCATGCTCGACGGCGAGTCCATCACGCTGGCCAACTTGTCGGGCATCACCCTCAACTCGTCGAGTTCCGCGTCCTGGCTGCAGGTTAACAGCGCCAACGGCACCATCTACGGTGTGCCGCCCTCCTCAGCAGAAGGCGACCTGATCTCGGTCGGTGTGACTATCACAGACTCCTACGACGACACTGTCTTCATGACGCTGCTGCTCAATGTGGACGGGTCTGGAAACGACGCCATTTTCACGTCTTCGTCGCTCAACCCAGTCAATGCCACCAGGGGCGCGTTTTTCAGCTACTCGGTGGGCAATTTTGTCAGCAACAAGAGCGTCGACATCACCGCGTCCTACGACCCTTCCAACACCTGGCTGACTTTCAACCAGGACAACCTCACCTTCACTGGTGTGGTCCCCACCACCTTCAACACCACTATTGTGACGCTGCAGGCCACTACAGACAGCGAGGCGTCCACGCGCAAACGCGACACCGAGACTGCCTCGTTCACCATCCTGGGCGTCGCTGCAAAGGCGTCCACAACCGCGTCGTCCACCGCATCTTCGACTGCTACTGCCTCGTCGACGAGCACGTCGTCTGCGAATAGCTCCAGCTCTTCAGGCGCCACGGTGTCCAAGAAGACTATTGCAATTCTCTGCGGAGTGCTCATTCCCTGCTGCGTGCTGGCTGCTGTTTTGATCCTGTTTTGCTGCACGCGAAATCGCCGAAACGGCGCTGGGTCTCCGCGAAGCAATTCGCCTCGAGACCTGGGCATCTCGGGCCCAATTCTGCCTCACCACGACCAAGACGTGGAAAAGGACATGGATATGGTGTATCCCAAAAAGTCCATTGGCTCAGGTACCACTGCTGGCGACTACCACACTCCAGAGATGAACACCAACGACAAGCTTGTTGCACCCGGTGGGCACGGCAATCCAGACTACGAGGACTCTCCACAGCGCGCATCCACGTTCAATTTCATGAAGATTGATGGTGATCTCGAGGACGACGAGGATGACGACGACGACAACCACCTCAACAGCTCCGGTGAGACCCAAGTCGCAGACTCGTCTCTCCATAGTGACCGATCGGTAGGGGCTGTCAATGGCCAGGCCCTGACCGTCAGTACCCCGCGGCTGGCGCACAACGGTGGCTTGGAAGAAAATGATGTAGTTACAGATGTGCCTCGTAACTCTTGGCGACAGACGCATGGCTCTGACAAGCGCTGGCAAGAACACCAATCGCTGGGATCTTTAGCGACAATCTCTACTGACGAACTGCTGACTGTCCGAATGGCCGATGACGACGACAACGCCCAGCGAGACACCTTTATGGACCCTACAAAATCTAGAATACTCACACACCACGCTGTAATGCTGAGTGATGGTTCCTCGAGCATCATCAAGCCGGTTGGGTCTCACTCGTCTAGCATGGAAAACCACAGCCAGTCCAACTCGATTTCATCTGATCCAGTAGCATTCCATCAGGCTCAGGACTCCCTCGATCAAAGGGGAGTGAGACGACGACCATCGAATCTGCAGTCCGTCAAAGAAGAGACTGCTGCTGCTGCTACTACAAAAGGCGAGTCGGTTCCACCGCTGCCTACGAGCAGCTCGTTCTACGAACAGCAAGCAGGAGCAGATAGAAGCAACCCTGCATCACTAGTCGACTCGTTCTACGGAGTTGATCCGGATTCATTTCGTACTGCATCGTCTGGTGGCTCCGACGACCACGACGAGGGCTCTGACATCGAGGACCACAGCTCCGAAAACGACGTCATCCGCCCGTACAGGAACTCTCGTGGAGAAGTGACCTGGAACACTGTGGACGATCGCTACTCGTTCGTCCCCAGCGAACTCGGGACGACTAATGGCGACCACGACGGGACCATGAGTGACCGCACTACGCTGCGTTCGAGCCGAAGAGACACTGCCAGAGTAGTTGGTGCGGACGAGACCAGGGGCCACAACTCGATCAATAACAGTTTTTCTGCCGAGGTGGCTTTCTTATAACCAACGCAAGCCCGACTAATGATGACTGATGACCATTAATGCATATGTATATTATAATCTAATAGCTAATTGTGACAAAACTCTTTCAAACTCAGACATGCCTCTATTATATTGTACAGATTACATTGTACAGATTATATTGTACAGATTATATTGTACAGATTATTTGGTCCGCACTGCCGCTCACGTAACTTCAGTGTATATTTATTTGCATCTGCTATGTATAGTTATATGTCTAATGTTACTCAAATTGTGCCACAACTACTGTTACTGCGTCAGTACATCCATATCCCTCATATGCATGCGTCTCTTTAGAGCCAGACCTTCGTGAAACGCGATGTTCTACCACCAATATTGCTGAACGAACAAATTGTATATTCAGATAATAAAATTTTTAAAAAAACATCAGCACTCTTTATTTACTCCTTGTTTTGTCTGTACTTTTCTCCAATACAGTTGTGTTTCCGCACCAAAACTATATGCTTTCGGAACTGGTGCTGCATGTGGTATATTTACAGTACTGCGTACTTCGCCTCATGAATTTCTTCTAGGTTGGTCGCCAGGAGCGGACTGAACAGCGCAGCCTCTTGTGAATATTGTCAGCATTGTCTCGATTACCGTCCGCATTTAACATCCTGTATTCTAGGAGGACGTTGAAATTGCAATTGCAGTAGGCGAAGCAGGATGAGACTGTGGAAACTGCTGGCATCAGTCGTGTCGTCGGCCCTGGTGGTGCTGGCTGACGACGATGACTCTCCAAGTGCACGAGACTACTACGTGTGGGATTTGCCGGGCCTCGACAAGTCAACCACCCAATTCCCCGTGATGCATGCTGGCCACATCACCATCAAGCCAGAACATCATGGGACCATCTTCTTTTGGCATGTGGAGAACCAGTTTATACTTGATAAGCCCAAGACCATCGTGTGGTTCAACGGAGGGCCCGGATGCTCGTCTCTGGACGGAGCGCTCATGGAAATCGGTCCATTCCGCGTCAAATCCGGAGACCAATTGGTGGATAATGAAGGGTCGTGGCATAAATACGCCAATCTGCTGTTTGTGGACCAGCCTGTCGGAGTCGGATTCAGCACTATAGACACAGACAGCTACGTGCACGAGCTAGACGAAATGGCCAACGACGTGCTGTCCTTTTTGGACAAGTTTTTTGACATTTTCCCAGAGCATCTCACCACCGACATCTATTTGGCAGGCGAGTCGTTTGCAGGCCAGTATATCCCGTACATTGCAAAGGCTATCCTAGACCGGAACAAGCTTCTTGACCCTGAATCACTCCACGACAACGTGAACGGTACCCATCCCATAAACCTCCAGGGGCTTTTGATTGGGAATGGTTGGATAGATCCTGTTCACCAGTATTTGTCGTATTTGCCATTTTCCTATGAAAGTGGCCTCATCAAGTCAGGGACCCCTTATGCAACTTTGGTTGAGGAGCTTCATCAACGATGTGCCAACGCGTTAAACACTGCATCAGATACGCGTGCTCATGTTCCTGAGTGTGATGGCTTGGTGTCGCGGATGCTTTCCGAGTTCGACCATGCTAAAACCTGTTTCAACATTTACGACGCCCGGCTTACGGATTCGTACAGCTCGTGTGGAATGAACTGGCCCCCAGATCTGACAAACATTTACAGTTATCTGCATAGACAGGATGTGCTGGAAGCGCTGCACACTTATACCAGTGGTGTATCGGCGTGGGTGGAGTGCGACAACAAAGTCCAGCATGCGTTTTCGGCTACCAAAATGTATCCTGCCGTGACCCTGCTGCCCGAAATCCTCGAAGAGGTGCCCATTTTGCTTTTTAATGGTGATCAAGACTATATCTGCAACCATATTGGCTACGAAATGCTTATAAAAGCGTTGGACTGGAATGGTGCTGTGGGATTCGACCCCGTTGAGGAGGTCCCAAGGGACTTTCTATTTGATGACAAGGTAGCTGGCCAAGTGACCACTGGGAGAAACCTGTCTTATGTGAGAGTCTATGGCGGTTCTCACATGTTGCCATGGGACATGCCGAAGCAGACGCGGTTTATTTTTGATGTGTTTGCTGGAATAAGTGACTGGGATAGCCAAGGAAAGATTTCAAATCCTCATCCTGATACCGATGTGCAAGACAGTGGACCTGTCGACGAGACGAAGATTATAAGCGAGGCGACCTGGAACGCCTACTACAGGGCAGGCGAGGTAGCATTAGTGGTGGTGATTATTATTGTTGGAGGAATCGTAGGTTTCATGTACTGGAACCGTCAAAATGAAAGGAGAATGTACCTGGGCGGCCAGAATCCCAATGCTGCTGCAAGTGGCATCTTCAAGTCGTTTGTCAATGGCATGACCAGATGGAAGTCGCCCAAGAGGCGACGACAAAATGATGGTGACTCAGGAAGATATGTTGGATTGAGGCCGCTGTCGAATCCATATGCTCAGAATCTTCCCACTATTGTTATAGGGGATGAGGACGATGAAGACGAAGATGCAACAGAACTAACTTCGATTGATCCGCAGTTCGAAGACGCATGAAGACAAATATTATTCTAATTATTGTATTGACGACATAGTGTGTGACGATTTAAACAAAGTGATTCCCTCAAACAAAAAAAAAGAGAGAAAAAACCAAAAATAAAATGCACCTATTCTGAAACTATGCCAGAAATCGACCCCAGATGTCTCTCCTTGTAAAAGGCAGCCGTGTCGATGGCCTTTCTGCGTCCCTCTATGTATTCCATCATTTCGTTGTAAGTTTGAGGCAGCAATGTTCTTTCTTTGCCGGGCTCGAATTGGACGAAATACGAATAGGTGAACTGGCCAGTATCGGTGGTTGTTCCGTGGTCCAGATTCCTTACAGTGCTGTCGACTCTGACCTGGATCAATGTTCCTGGGACTTCTTCAGTGACGCCATTGGTGGTCAGCAGACGGGTTGTTTTCTCGGCATATGCTACTGTAGCCGTGAGATACAGCACTGACCCCACAGGCACTGGATTTCTGAAGGTGGTGGAATCGAGCGATACGAATCGAGGAATAGCATGCGAAAATGCTGCTGCACATGCATAGGCGAGCTCGAAGGTCTGCCGGAGCAGATAGCCGCCGAAAATCATATACGAGTGTCGGTTTCGGTACTGAGGCTGCATGATCGAAGTGGACAGAGTCCTTGTCTCCGCCATGTTGACAACCTCGGTGGGCCTCGACTTGGGATCAGACTCATAGGTCTTGGCATCCACCCACATCTGGTGGATAAGTCTAGCCTCCTCCTCTGATGGTGGCTGCAGTCGCAAACTGGTCTGAGACGCAGCAAGCTTCTTCTGATTGTTGAACTTCTCGGCAAGAACGAAGTCGACCTCTTCACCATCATTGCGTGGAACAAGCCTGTTGATTGGAAATGCCTTCTTGGTGTCGGGATCCCGGGCGACAAACGTGAAGTTAGCCGTCAGAAACACTTCGTCATCTCTGATGTCTTTCTCGCCAAGCTCTGCATCGGGGTCGATATCTTCGGTGTGAGTAGCAGCCTTAATAGTGATTTCCATTGAGCTCCGTCCAGTCCACGTCACGCTCCCAGATAAAGTCACATTGCACTGGGAAATATCGTCGAGACGTTTCAACATGTAGATACGGTCAACCGACGCGGTGACGATCACTGGCTCTGCAGGCGAGCAGTGCCGATACGCAATGACACCTGCTAAGGCATCCAGATCCTGGAAAATCTGGCCAATGCGCAGCCTGCCAGACGAATTGATGTAAGCATCGAGGAACCACGGATCGCTTTTGAACGGAAGCAACGCACAAGTGAACGAATCCGCTCGAGATTTGTCAGTGATGGCCCGAGACTTGACTGCCGAGTATGAGTATGACGCATAGTCTGGAGGAGGGCCATCTTCTTTGGAGTGGGTCTCGTACCACTCGCGAATATGGTTCTCTTTAGCTCGCAGTGCTACAATCCAAGGAATTGTGCGTCTCATTGGAGACACAGTAGCCTTGCTGGCGACTGGCTGGAAGAGATGTTGGTCATCAGAATGGGTGCGTGGGGTGAACGACAAGCCCCTCGTTACCAATAAAGTTGCCCTTGGCACGGGGCAACTATATTTTGGCCGGACTGGCCTGAGCAGCATTGTTTAGGTTGGTCGAAAATAAAAGCACCAATTAACTGTTTGTGAGGCTTTGAGACCACCGACTGGTTCGGAAAAACCTTGCATAAATATTCACGCTTTGCATGCAAGGTGCACATCGCGTATGCAGCAGAGGTATGCCACCAGCCCACGCGAAAATCAACCTAGTCATCGCATCATTCGGTTAATACTGCAACGACATATATGTGTCATTCAACAGGGAAGCGAATGTAACAGATGTGTGGTACAATTGGTATACAGTGCCGTATGAACTTAATATATGAATTGATATTAGAGTAGACATTTGAATCAACTTTATTAGCCGCAACATACAATTCACTAACGAAAGTTTACATGTTTCACTCACAAGGTTTTCTCACAGTATTAGCTTGCTCTTGTGTAATTGCAAGTCGCTTCTCATCCTATTTAGGGTCGTACTTGGGCACAATAAGCGGTCCTTCAAATGCAGCAAGCGTGCCATACTCAGCGAGTCGTTGACGAGCCTCCTTGTGCATCTGCTCCCATAGCTCGTCTCGCTTGCCTGGGAACCTCTTTCGCTCTCCAGTGATATTGAACGAAAACGGCTGGTTGCGACCCAGCGCCTTCAGTGTCTTGAGCTCGACAATGCTGTATTCCTCCAGCGGCTTGTCGAACTTGAACGGCTCTTTAAGACAGACACGGGGGTTGGAAATGAATCTGGGATTTCGCAGTAAGTTTGGTGATGCTGAGTGAAGCATGAGAGGATGCAGTAGAACAACATCGCCAACCTTCCCAGTCACTTCAACAAACTGGTTACATTTATGGGCTGTTTCAGAGTGCCTGAACGGTAACCCAGGCATGATGCCACCTGGATTCGCCTCAAGTTTCTTTGCGACAATCGGGATCGAGTCTGGCGCGATATACGTGCCTCCTCCCTGTGTAGGGATCTCATCGCTGTATATGACGATGACCAGCAACGCCTGTTCAGGGGAGTCCAAAAAGTGGTGGAAAAAGTCGCCGTCCACGTGCCAGTTGGTGAGGTCGCGAGGGTCCGCAGGCCTGTCCTCGGGCTCCCATTCGTCCTCCTCTTTGCCAAAATTGCACACAAAACTGTCGTACCAGTACTTGCCTCTGTCGTCAATCAGATGCTCCCCGCCAAGCAGATCGCACATGGCGTCCCACACGCGTGGTGCAAAGTCCTTGGTCAAAACAGACCTATGACGGGGCAGGTGGGTTTTAGCAGGCCATTCTTTCTTGTTATTCGGATCCACACCCAGCCGAACCCATAAGTCCTTCAGCATCCATGCTGCTTGCTCCGGAGTGAAGGCATTGTGGATGGTGATATATCCCTTTTCTAGGAACTCCCTGACGAGATCGTCATTCAAATACTTGTACTGGTTCTGCACTACTGTCATTGCTACCTCATGGGAACTTCAAACAGGCCCAGAGCCAGCTTATAAGGGCAATTCATGGAGTAGCTCCACATTACGGATAAAATGGCTAAAAAGCTGCCATTAAAGCCGTGAGAAACCCTGACAGCGCCAGATGACAGCGAAATGGGGCTACACATTATACTGCAATGCGGTGTTTTCCCGACCGGTAGTCCGAAGATCACGTCGATCACCACCTGCTTTGGTAATACCAGTGTGGGGCAAATGGGGGCTGTTTGGGGGGCGGAGTGGTACATCTAACACCGCCACGGGTGAGTGATGGAATGAACTGCCGCTTATCGAATAAATTTCGAAGTATTATAACTTTAATGGATATTTTATTTTAAGGGCCACTAAAACGAGCGAGCCGGCTTGATATCTCTTGACAAAAATAAGTGGCAGATGTGGCTCTTAACAATTAATCAGGAAACCAAGTATAGGTGATAAAATCGTGCGAATATTACTTCTTCCAATATCATCGGCTTTAACAATAGAAGTTGGACGAATATGGAGCCTTGTATTATCGAAGCGATATCTTCGAAATAGTGGCGGACATACTGTAGACGTGGTCCTGCATGTCTGCATGATGCGTCGACCCCGCGCTAAAATATGCATGTCGATATGTATCCGGACAGAAATCTTCGGTTAAGTCTCCCAAAAAACGGGAGTGACCTGAACTTGGAGGACTATAAGTGGCGTATGGCACGTGGCGCATAGAAACTTTGACTCGACCCGAACTGACCGGATATTTTGAAACTTTGACTGGATCCGAACCGACCGGATGCTTTGAAACTTTGATCCGACCCGATCCGACGGGATACTATATAGCTTCAACTCTACGCCACCGTCCTGACAAAAGTCATGCCTTCGTTCACGAGCTTCATTCATAACCAATTGTTTGCCAAGATCCCCATGCCCACGGCGTCCTTCTCATCCAAGACAGTCGTCATCACCGGGGCCAGCGGTGTACTGGCCAAGGAGACAGCCAAGCATATAATCCGTCTCGGTGCAGCCAGGGTAATATTTGGGGTGCGAAACCTGGAGAAGGGAAAGCAGGCCAAAATAGAGGTTGAGTCTGCCACTGGGTGCAGCTCAGACATCATAGAAATCTGGGAGCTCGACCTTGAGTCTCCCATGACCATCAAGAGCTTCGTCGACAAGGCAAACGGGCTGGATCGGGTGGACGTAGTCATCAACAATGCCGGTCTCGGGACCACCAAGTTTGCCCTCAATGACGCCTACGGTACCGAACGGGACATCGCCGTCAACACCATCGGCACTTTGTTGTTCGCCATCCAGATAGTCCCCAAGCTCGAGGAAACGGCCACCAGGTACGGCACGACGCCCGTCATGACCATCATCACTTCGGAGCTGTACTCCACGGCAAAGTGGCCGCAAATCCCTCCCGGAGAGGATATCTTTTCCGTCTTCAAGGATCCCAAGCGCTTCAACATGCGGAACCAGTACAACCTCTCCAAGCTGCTGGTGCTGTACGGCGTCATCAAGATGGCTAAGCTCGTTGACCCGACAGGCACCACTAACCCGCATCCCATCGTCATCAACCAGATGGACCCCCTCTTCCTCAAGACAGACCTGGCGCGCGAGGTTGTTGGTATGGAGAGGGCTTTTTACAAAGTCTTCGAGGCCGCCCTGGCCCGCCCAGCCGAGGTAGGCGCCCGGCTCGTCGTCACTGCCGCCTCCAGCGGTCGTGAAACCCATGGCCGCTACATTTTGAGAAAGTTGAAAGAGTACGTCCCCATCGTCATGGACAAGAAGAAGATGGACATGTTCTGGGACACGCTTTGCAAGAAGCTGGAGGAGGTTCAGCCTGGCGTTCTCGAGAATCTGACGGTATGAGACGGATGAAACACCCATCTCTTTATAGAAATCTCTAGTCTCATGTCCAGCTCACAATTGTCAATGGGGATGCATGTGCCCAGTGGAATGTTGAAAAAAAATGCTTAGGAAACAAGCTTCTGGCGAATTTCTGGCGAACGCCTAGGAGGTTGGTTTTGCCAAGCTTTTGAATGTGATCCATACAACAGCAGCATGTGAACCGTCAGCTCGTGTTAACACATCATACATTGTGATGCTTCGTTATCGGTACTTTGATGGCGGTTTATTTCTGATGACTCGTCGTGGTTTCAAGTGCATTTGCAAATTGAATTATTGAGACATAGCACGAATCTGCGTGCACTATGACGATTCCCCATCCTAACTTCTGATGCCCTTTAGGAATACTAGCATTCACTGCAGTGAATTGATATCGAAAGTTCTAACGTAAATCTCCACTATCGATTCTGAGCTATTGAAAGCCAGGCTTACATTGTTGTGGCATGGCCCTCGTCTTATAAATAAACATGAGACTATACCACGTTTATAGACAGATAAGACATTTAGTATCTTTCATGTCGCTGACCCACTCTCTCCACTATCAGTAGCAGATATACTACGGTGCGGTTACAAAGATTGGATCTCGAAGGTAAGATTTAATTCCTAGAAATCAGTCGAGTCTGCAGAATATATGTATTGCAGTTAAATGTTGTAGAACATCGCGGAAAGTTCCCGGCTAGATGACCTTCCAGGGGGGAATCGATCACCACCTGCTTTGGCAATCCCAGTGTGGGGCAAATGGGGGCTGTTTGGGGGTAGACTGGTACACCGACGACCGGCGTGGGTGAGTGATGGAAAGAACCGCTTATCAAACAAATCTCAAAGTATTAATTATAATGGATATTTTAAAGGCAAATAAAACGAACGGGCTAGCATGATATCCATTGACAATAATATGTGGCAGATGTGGCTCTTAAGGATTAATCAAAAATGCGGTGCTAGGGATAAAATCGTGCGGTTAATACCTTTCTAATATCACCGGCTTAACCGATAAAAGTCGGACGAATATGGGGCCCTAGTGTATTATCGAAGCGATATCTTTGACGTAATTGCGGACGTATTGCAGATATGGTCCTGCGCGTCTGCATGATGTACCGACCCCGCACTAAAATATGTCTGTTGACTTAAACCTGGACGGAAATTCTCGGTTAAGTCTCCCAAAACGGGTTTGACCTGAACTCGGAGAATTAGAATTGGCGTATTGCGGTTAAATGATTGCGAATATCGCGGAAAGTTCCCGGTTAGATAACCTCTTGGGGGGATATTACCGCCATTCCTTGCAATTCTGGAGGTATAGCTCACCGGGTTGATTCTTTTTTTTTACCACGCCTCGGCTTGCTTCCATTTTAGCCTCAAATACCCGTCAGCGAGCCAGTTATTGGATTTGGAAACTGCCATTGTGGGGAACGCGGGGTACAGCAGCACTCTTAAAGACAGATATATATATTTTGGATCGCACAGTAACTTGAATATTCAATATCGAGCAGAAGTGGCATAGTGGAGTGGTACTGTTGATTTTCTCCACTTATTCACAATGGAAGAAACTAAACCTCAAGTAATATTTGTTGAAAATAGAGAGATAAGTCAACAAACCATAGATGATGTGCTTCCATCGTATGGACTCTTAGGATGGGTCAAGGTAGGACATCTGCTGAAACTTAATTTCTTTCTACTGGGAGCGCTGTTTTCAAGTACAAACAACGGATATGATGGCTCAATGCTGAACGGTCTACAGTCAATGTCAACATGGCGAGACTCATTTCACCACCCTACCGGTCAGCATCTAGGAGGAATTACCAATGCAATGATGTTTGGAACCATCGGTGCCTGGCCATTTGCTCCTTGGATGTGCGATAAATACGGGCGGAAATGTCCAATTGCATTAGGGTCTATTATCATTGTTATTGGAGCCATTATCCAGGGTAGCTCGCATTCCTATACATCACTAGTGGCTGGCCGTCTGATACTCGGCTTTGGAACGGGATTCACCACCACTGCATCTCCGCTACTTTTGTCAGAGACTGCATATCCATCGCACCGTCATATCTTGACCGCCTGCTACCAGCCCATGTGGGCAGTAGGAGCTATAATAGCAGCATGGCTGACGCTCGGAACATCTTTTATCGAGACCAGTTCATGGTCGTGGAGAATTCCTTGTATTGGACAAGGCTTGATCCCGCTGTTCCAATTGCTGCTCATGTATTTTATTCCTGAGTCTCCAAGGTATCTAATTGATAAAGGGTGTTTTAAAGAGGCCCGAACTTTCCTTGTTAAGTTCCATGCGGGCGGTGACGAGACTTCAAAACTGGTGGATTTCGAGATGGCAGAAATCTCCGCAGCCATCGAGCTCGAAAAATTAGCAAACGAAACTTCATATATGGATTTCCTGCGCACAAAGGGGAACAGAAAGAGGTTGTTCTTACTAGTAATGGTGTCATTCAATATGCAATTGGCAGGCAACGCAGTCATTTCCTATTATTTGAACATTGTACTGGACTCAATTGGCATCACCGCCACACATGAGCAGCTTTACGTCAACGGAGGGCTTCATATCAATGCATTCGTATGGGACATCATATTTGCATGTTTGGTCGAGACACTTGGTAGGCGAAAGTTATTTATGTTCTCGTTCAGTGGCATCATATGTGTGCTTATTACTATGACAGTTTTGTCGGCAATTGGCGATAAACAGGATCCGCCCTTCTCCAATCAAGCGCTCGCGAGGGGTGTTGTTGCTATGCTGTTCTGCCATAATGTGTTTTACGGTAGCGCACTGCAGGGACTGCCATTTCTGTATTGGACTGAGATCCTCCCGTATCAGCTACGAGCCAAAGGAATGAACATTACAAATGTGGCCACTACTCTTGTTCTCATTTACAATGGATTTGTGAACCCAATAGCGCTGGATGCTATTGCATGGAGGTATTATATTGTGTATATTGGGCTTGTGACGCTTTTTTTGATCATCGCCTATTTCTTTTATCCTGAAACCAAAGGACACACGCTGGAGACAACTGCAAGCGTCTTTGGGGAAGAAACCGTCCATGTCACTGCAGACTATGGGGTGAACATTGGTAGAGAAGAGAAGCTTCTATCCGGCTAGATAGTCAATTGGGTCTAAAAGAATGTAAACATCATGAGACAGATATACGTAGACTGAAAGAATAGTTCATTAGCTGCATGAAATCAGTGTTGGATAACACCATGAAACATCCGACTTTTAATAACGGTCCGTCATGGGCCGAGAGCCTGAATGGGATACTTTGAACCAATATCGTCATCAGCAGCTCATTCACCTGCTCATACTAAAAGCCCTGCTGAAGATAGATCGATACATTTTAAGTTTCTTTTTCTGTCAAACGTATGCAGTTTTATGAGAAAACTCTTGTTAGCTGAACTATCCATATTGCTATATTGAAATGTGGCATCGGTCAGAGATGGTAGCAAGTATTGATAATCTGACTATTTATATCAACCTTAGCCAACAGAGCGAAGCAGTACATCTCACTAATCTCCACACTGTGCTTGTTATACACCAAGCCTCCAAATATGGATCTATTCGCAACAAATGAAAAAATACAACATACTGATACCCAGAATCGGAACAGGCCGTCCAAAGAATAAGGCAATTATTAGAAAAAGAAAACAGACATGTTCAATGAGCTTACAAGTAGCACAGTTACATATTTGCAATGGTTGCAATAAGAGTTACAAGTTGGATGAAAGTTGACAGTAGCACATCGGGGAAAATACAGTTCCGTGACTAACTCAGGGGAACCGTGAGATTACACCGATATCGAGTAACGCCGATGAATATCGAAGAGATGAGTGAAGAAATCATTGTTCAAAAATAATGCCCTATACCAAATAATACCAATACCAATAGCCAACATCAAAACATCATACAAAACACTCTAAGAAAATGCGATCGCAAGCCACATGGGTCGATAGACACCATCGGCAGCAGCAGCATGACCTAAGCCATCATACCGCGCAATAAATAAGAAAAAGACTCACAATCATTAATAGTCGCTGGGAAATATGTCCTCATTGGTGTCGACAACAATGTCGTGCACTTGTGGACGTGTTTCGATAAAATCAAGTCCCTGGCCGTCTCCGCGGTGATGATAGACATCGCCATGTTGGTGATAACGCGACACAAAAAGATCAGGGTTCCACTGGAATCCCTGCGATTCCTTTACGCTCAGGCTATACCTGGTGGAGCCATCTTCTGCGGTTCCTACCTCGTACGAGTTGTGGTCTTCGTGCATCATGGATTCGCTCAGAAACGACGACCGACGGACCCGCCAGGACTGGCTGTGTGGGGACTCGACACTCGACGATCCCGATACCGTGGCGGGGGTCGCCGACTTGATGAGTACGCTGTTGGACGCTTTGAAGGAAGACGGACTGCTAGACATAATTGCGGTGCTGTCGGGTTGACAACTCAAACTCGGCCTTGTGGGTATTTATTAACGACCCGTAGGGTACGGAGCATGTGCCGTTATCGGCTGATAATGCGCAAGCTGCATGTGAGCATGCAACAGAGTGTCGCACGCATGAATAGAGTCATCCGTGGGGAGGCATAGGACAGGAAGCAAGGACCGATAAGACGCGTGGTCTCGAGTGGCAGGTCATGATGGGACCAATGGATGACCATAACTTGGCAGCGAACTGGCATCGGGTTTGCATGAAATTTGGCGGCGGGCCTGTTAGTGGAGAGACAATCGCGGCTGTAGCTTTAGTGGCATGAGATGGCTCTAAGGAGCGATCGACACTATGGCATATATGGCTAGCAATTGGCGGCAAGGCAGATATGACGAGCAATGGCTGATTATATTGGAGCAAAACAGCTGGCGGAGAAAACAAATACTGGCGAACCTCAAGAAAATAGAACGAAAATACATATATTCGCTGTTGGCATGCTGCAGCAAACCGGACGCAGAGAACAACTGCTCAGCAGTTGCTACAGGGCGACGGAGTCGCAAGATGTGTATCTGAGTTGAGAGCAGGTTTCGCGACGGAGTCGTGGCAACTGCTGCGCAGTTGAGGCGTGGATACTGTCGTTGAGGTTCAACTGGTCATTATAGAGTAGTAATGAGTTGAGTATCAGCTCATACGGATTAGCTATCTAGTCGAACAGTGCAGCGCAGCCGAATTAATTAATAATTAGATTGTCAATAAATAAATCGAGCCCAATGACTAGCTCATGTCTGACGACGTGATCATCACCGCAGCAGCGGCAGGCTTGGCGGGGTTCCTGCGCAGTCGGCTAATCATCCGCTGGACTATCATCTTCTTAGAAGAGCCGTCTCCCAAGCCGCCAGCAGGAATGAACGACGAAGGCTCGTTGGCGTCTGGCGACAGCGGCGAGTAGCCAGCCACCGCCTCGTCGGAGGTCCTCTCCGTAGACTGGCGAGATCGGTCAGCGTCGTCGTCGACGTTAGGCAGGCTCTTGGCAGACCTTACGCCTGACTGTGCGTACAGCTGGTCGCGCTGCCAACCATAGATGGTCTCCTCGTCTGCGCGCATGGCAGGCGGTGTGAGGGTGATTTTGAGCGTCATCTCGCGGTCGTCCGACGACACAGACGACCGAGACGATACGAGAGTCAAGTCCGACACCAGCGGGGGACTTACTGATAGCGATCCGCTGACAGTATCAGAGCTGCTGTCGTAATCTGCAGGCTGTCTGGGGCTCCCAAAGTCGAGCCTGCTATCTTCACCGATAACAGTGAGGTCGTCTCTAGACAGGCTGACTGGGAACCCGTGGTCGGCAATTTCGTCGAACTTGGACCCCGACACCGTGAGCAGGCGCAGCTTGAGGGCCACGTCCTTGTCCTGATAGAACCGCGCATGCAGCGAGATGGACTTGAGCAGCGACTTGCTGGAAAGCGTCGTGTCGCTGGACACTGTTCTGTCGTCGGACAGTACTTTACCATTGAATGCTTTTCCGTTATCAAGTACTTTTCCATTGAATGCTTTTCCACTGGCAAGCGCTTTCCCATTGAATGCTCCACCATTGGCAAGTGCTTTTCCATTCTCAAGTGCTTTACCATTGGATGCTTTACCATCGGCAAGTGTTACACCATTGGCAGGCACTATACCGTTGGAAAGTGCCTTGTCGTTTGAAGCTATCCTGCTAGTCGGAGGAGGCATCTTGCCGTTGAGATGCGTCCCGTTGGCAGGCTGCTTGGCAAGAATCGCACTATTCAGCCTGGATGCGGGCACCGCTGGAGCGTCTGTCGTGGGAGACGTGGAAGGGCTTGCTCGACGGATCTGCAGCGGTGCTGTCGGCACTATTGGGGCCATTGAAGCTACTGTTGTTGCAGTCGATGCTGTTGCAGATTGTCCTACTGCAATTGATGTTGTTGCAGATTGTCCTGTAGATTGTGCAGTTGCAGCCAGTGCCGCTGCAGCTGATGCTGTCGAAGTCAGTACTGTTGCAGCTGACGCTGTTTGTATTGGTGCAGTCACGTAGCTCTTTTGGCTGGAGGCTCCCGAGTGTTGCGACGACTGTGACGGCGACGAGGGCGTCACAGGGCTCACCAGGCCGTAGCTGGACTGGAAGCTTGGCGGTGGAGGTGGTGGGACTGGCGGTGGGCTTCGTGGTGTCCAGCCAGCCACTGGAGGCAGACCACTGCTGTATGTAGCAGCCACTGGCGACGTAGTGACGAGCGTCGCAGTCGATGAGGACGCAGACGCCGTGGAGACAGGCCTGCTGATGGGCAGCGACGGGTGCAGCTTGAGCGGGCTGGTGATGATGCCCAGCTGTTTCTTGTTGCGCGACTTGTGCGGAGAGCTGAACAGGCGCAGCGGGTTGCCCAGGCTGGGCGACGCAGGCGACTCGGACGACGACGACGATGTGGACGACGTGGACGTGAGCGTCGCGTCCGGCAGGCTGTCGGGGTGCGCGGACTGCTGGTACTGCGCAGGCACTGGCGGCACTGGCGGGATTTCGTGGACCTGCGTCTGTCTGGACTGGCGATTTGGACGCGCAGGCGAGCTGGCGGGTGGGGGCGACGCGAACTGGCGCGACGACAGTGGAGGCGACGACGACGGCGATGTGCGCGAACCAGAAGGGCTCAGCGACGAGCCCAGCGACGAGTTGAGCGACGAATTGAGTGTCGAGTTGAGCGACAGCGACAGCGACGACGATACGGAAGACGACAGAGACGACGACCGCGATACTGGCGGGATTGACGACGCGCCTGCAGAGACAGACGCAGCAGACGCAGTAGACGCAGCAGCAGCTGGTGGTGGGTCGGGAGCCCTGCGGATGGGGACGTGCTGTTTGTGGAGAAACTGGAATTTGTCGAGCTCGAGCTCCTGGATGGCCAATTGCTTGGCCTCGAGCTCGAGCTGGCGCTGCCGCAGCACTCGCTCGTCCAGCTTGAGCTGCTCTTCCTGCTGCTCGAGCTCGTGGCGGATCAGCTCGCCGTCCAGCAGGTCCGACGAGTCCAGATTGAGCGACAGCACCGAATGCCGCGTTCGCTCAGGGCCCCCTGGGTCGGACGATCCGCTATAGGCAGCAACAGCAGCAGCAGCAGCAGCAGACGCGGACGCAGACGCGTTAAGGTTTGGCGACCCCAGTTGGGGCAGGCCAGGAATTGGCGACCCACGCATTTGGGGGGACCGCGACAGCACAGGCGACCCGGGCGGACGGTCGTCGACTGGCGACGGCAGCGGGTGGTCGAGTAGGGGCGACGCTGGCAGAGGCGGCAGGCTCGACTTGGGCGGCAGGCCAGACTGTCGCGAAGCTTTCTGCCTCGTCTGCATGGTTCTGGCAGTCGTGCAGCAGTGCAGCTAGCTAGCTGGATTCCGAGACGCACGCCAACGCCGAGTTGGGCAAATGCTGCAATAGGAAAAAAACACCCAGCGGCGAGGGGGTTTGTAGCCGGGGATACCAAGGGGGTGGCTAGCAGATTTAGAGTTTGGTCAAGATTGCGATCCCGAAGCCTTATATAGCCGTAAGTGTCTGGGGGAGTTGGCAATTAATATTTGCTGGATTGGGTGCGGTGGATGCCCGATCGATCGATCGCGCCTGATCAGCCAAAGGGGGTGCCTGCAACGACGGGGCCACGAAAAAACGATTGACTGAAGTTGGTTGAGTGCACTGGCACGGCGGGCAAAACTGGCAGACGCGCTGGGGTGATGTGGAGGAGACCAACTTGTAAATAGCGACCACCCCCTATTTGTATCCGGTCGCTGCTACCCCTGGATGCACGGCTGGTTTGGGGCTAATGAACTCCAAACCACCGGACTACCAGCCGCGACGCGCAGGGGGCCTTCCCGCGGCACACCCAAATGCGAGCACGTCGCAACTGCAATGTTCTCTGTGAGATCTTGCTGGTTCTGTGGGCCACAGTGCCTGGAGCTGGCGTCCAGCCAGGGGCTTTTGGACGTTCTATGAACTGATAGCCTGGCACCATGCCCGAACCGGCCTGGTGGTTTGTACAGATTGGGTGCCGATGGGCGCTGTAAGGGGTGGAGCACTGCTGATCCGACGATCGAGGATGATCAGTGCATAGAATGGCCTCGTCGACCCGTCAATGTAGGTACCCACGCCGTTATGTAGGTACTGCCACGAGCTTGATGGCAGCGAACAAAAGACGCAAGATAAAGTACAGGACGATCGGAGACGAAGTCGACTACCTGCAAAAGAACAACTGAGCAGCAGTTGGATATGGTCACATTATCTCCATGTAGCATGCAAGATCAATTTTTCATTTATCTTGCGACTTCGTCGCGCTGTAGCAACTGCTGCGCAGTTGGATATTATCACATTATCTCCATGCAGCATGCAAAATCAGTGTCCTCGCCTCAACTGCGCAGCAGTTGCTACAGCGCGACGGAGTCGCAAGACAGGTTCTAGTGGGATTGATCTTGCGACTCCGTCGCGCTGTAGCAACTGCTGCGCCGTTGGATGAAGAACGAAACATTGTGCAATGGCATTTCAACAACGGGAAAACTGTTAAGAATTAGTCATTTGCAATTGCAGCGATTGCGGGTTACAGCTAGTATTGGCTCTTTTTGTATGTAATAATATATCAAGTACCAAGCCCCCTGTTGTCGCCAAACCATGCAGTTGCAATATACAATATGCTCCGCTACACACAGAGTTCTCAGCAACAAAAATGCAATGTCAGATCGTGCGCTCTGTGAGATCGACGTCAACAAACATATCCTGATAGTCTACAGTACCGGTCGGTGGCCGGTATTCTATGCTCTACTCAACTCATGCATGTCTAGATGCGAGGAATTGGTCCTCCTGGAGAGTTTGCTGTCCGTGCAGTCAGCACCTCCACTCCGTCCTCCGTCACCAGCAAAGTATGTTCTGAGTCAGCCACCATTCCAACTTCCTAGTGTAATCTTACCAAACTGCGCACTGCGCTTGCCGTCCAGCGTCACGTCCGTCCAGTTGTCGGGCCACCGCTTATCTCGGTAGGTGCCCAAACACAGCATGGGTTCGATGGTGAACACCATGCCTGGCTTGCACACTCCAATCGCCTTGTTTTTACCGTCTGAGTTAGCCCTGTTCATAAAAGAGAGATCTTCTCCAGAAAAGAGAGATCTGCTCACAAGAGAGATCTCTGCAACTTACAATGAGGCACGCTTGGCGCACAGTGGAACATGTCGTTGACTCCGTGCCCGCAGTAGGTGCGCACCACCGACAGCTTGTTGGCTTTGGCGTGCTTCTCGATGATGTCTCCGAAGCTGCGCACCAGCGCACCTGGCTTGACTGCCGCAATCGACAGCTCGAGCGATTCTCGAGTGCCCTCCACCAATCGCACTGTGTCCGGGTCTGCCTTCGCTTTGTCGCCGACGTAGTACGTCTCGTTCAGATCGCTGTGATAGCCGTTCTTGTACAGCGACACGTCCACGTTGACGATGTCGCCGTCCTTGAGCACGTACTTGTCGGGAATGCCGTGGCAAATCACCTCGTTGACGCTGGTGCACACGCTCTTGGGGAAGTTATAGTAGTTGAGGGGACTGGGGTAGGCGTCCCTGTCCATGCAGGCCTGGTGCACAACAGCGTCGATTTCGTCGGTCGTCACGCCTGGCCGGATTGCCGCTGCCGCGATATCCAGAACTTCGCGCCCCAGCTTGTTGACCTCGCGCATCGTGGCGATGGCTTTGGCGTCCAGAATCTTGATGGCGGTGCTTCTGCCCTGCTGCTGCTCGGACCGCGGCTGCCCGTCCTTGCCGTAGTCTGGCAGCACAATATTGGCCTTGACGTCTCGCCGAGGGGTCAGCGGATAGCACGCGCGTAGCTCGCCAGTGTAGACGGATTCCGGGAACGGATCGTACGAGTCGTCGGTGCCACCTGCGGACGCTTTGGACTCGGCAGCGGGACGGGGATGGATGGCCTTGTGAGTCGACCAATTGCGCCGAAAACACACCTGTCCGCAGAAAAAACTGTCGATTCCCGACTTGATACAGGCTGGGCATTTGAGCGTTCCGGCCTCATTGGGACAGTCTGCTCCTGCGCACCCCACCATGATTTGATGTTATAACGATAAATTTTCACCCTTACCGTATGCTGCTGCTAATCACCATGGACCAGCCTGAAGTGGGTATCATAGAACTATAATTTTTATGATACTACGAAATTAATCTTATATTTTTAGGGACAAATCTAGTACAACTATGTGCCATTTGGTGTGAAATCAACAGCATTCTCGCCATTGCGATAGTTGATTTATTCTAGCATCTAATGCGTGTCATACCGTCGTCTGCATGCATATCGAATATCAAATTCTGAGGCTAAGCATATGCAGAAAGCCACACTGTATGTTGTATGTTGTATGCTGTTGATATATTATATATAATTACCAGTTATACCAGTCACCGTGATGACTAATGTGAACGACCACATGTATATGTATATGTATATGTATATGTATATACTTATTTATTTATTTTCTTCTATGTAGATATGTTTATATATGTTTCTATATTATTAGCAGTAATCATATCTGGTGCCTCCGCTGGTACCTGATACAGCGTCTCATATGCGTGGCCGTATGGTGTAATCGATGACGTGATCACGTAAGCCAAGTCAAAATAAAACGAGTCCAGATGGCCCTTGCAAGAGTTGTTTTCTTTATTGTCATGACTTACGGTCCCTCGACAGCTCATTTACAAATCGACGACGGGCTGCTAGAGCCAGTTCGCGCTAGCCTGCTGCCAGATGCCTCAGTTCCGATCATCATTCAGTCCTCACCCTATACTTCGCAGACCCATCTGCTTGACCTGAGTACCCTCGACCCCGAACACCGGCTGCTAGCGCTTGCTTTACAAGCATTCCAACCCATCACTCCGAAATATGCATTTGAACATTACTCGCAGTCGTTCAACTTCAGCGAGGTGGTGGACCGTGTCCGGCAATACGCACAAGATACTGGCGTGCAGTTCCAGGCCATCGATGCCTATGTCATCGTGTTCAGGTCGCAGCTGAAACTTGAAGCGCAGCAGTCAGTGGAAAAACGCGCGTTTCTGTTCCATGTGGATGAGACGTCGCACGAAGAGGCCAACCAAAGTGGCGGTCTGCTGAAATATTGGTTTGGAGTGCCCGACGACTCTCAAGGAAGAAACTTGGCAACTTGCATATGGGTATCTAAGCACCACGCCAAAAGCGGGGGCGGAGGGCCCGCCCACCGGGAGGGAATGCGGAAGGCCATCTCATGGTATAAGCTGTGGCAGATCGAAGAATACCGGCTGTCTATCTCTGCTGGTGCTACTTCATATACTCTTGACAGACTATTGCATTAGCATGCATTTTGTGCATTTTGCACCCGCATGCATGCCGCATGCACAAAACTTTAAATCCCCGTATTTGTACTGTCTAGATTGTCAGGCATATATACCCGAACAGTATATTGCTGGCCAAGCCCAGCCTCAGTTTATGTGTCACATCATTGCATCAAAACCCAATCTAATACGCCATTCGGCATCACAAGAAATAGATATAGATATATATGTGCATTTATATACTACTTGTCTAATCAGTCTGCATTTGCTATTATGGCGTCTTTGAAATCTGCAGAATACGTCCGTACAGTGAATGCAAATAATTCAGACAATTCCAGCGACGAAGCTGAGCTTTTTGACGTCATCACCGACGATGCCGTGCTGTACCAGAAACAGGTGCTGATCCAGAAAGCGCTTGATGAAATCGGCATGACGGGGTTCCACTGGCAACTGTTTCTCCTCAATGGTTTTGGATACGCTGCTGACTCGCTGCTGGTGGTGTGCCAGTCAATCAGCCAGCCTCAGGTGAATTTGCAGTTCAACCGAGTCAACGATAAGATTCCCGGCGTCAGTACAGCCTCGGCAGTAGGTCTGCTGTTTGGGGCTATTTTCTGGGGATTTGGCGCCGACGTCATTGGCCGTCGCCTGGCGTTCAATTCCAGCTTGTTTGTGTCAGCGATTGCAGTTATAATTGCTGGCGCCATGCCTTCATTCTTGTCGTTCACTGCGCTGGTTGCAATCTACTCGGCAGGATCAGGAGGAAATTACATTTTGGACGCTACCAATTTTTATGAGTTTTTGCCAAGGTCTCACGCCTACTTGACGACAATTCTTGCCATATGGTGGGGAGTTGGCTACACCATAACGGGGCTCTTGGCATGGGTGTTTATGTCCAACTGGTCATGCAGCACTGTGCAGACCTGTACATATAGCAACAATATAGGCTGGAGATATCTGCACTATTCAGCTGGATCTCTGGTATTTGTCGCTGCAATTTTGAGAATCACAATAATCCGTATGCCTCAGACTCCCAAGTGGCTGATCACACAAATCAAGGATGAGGAAGCTGTTGAATATTTGCAGTCGTGGGCTGCAAAATATGATCGCAATATTAGTCTTACCGTCGAGCAGATCAGCGGTTTAGGAATCGTCAAGCTGGTTGAACTCGAGGCGACACCTTTGAGAAGATATATGAAACACTTGAGAGGAATGTTTGCAACCAAAAAGCTGGCCTGGTCATCATTTCTACTGATACTGCTTTGGATCCTTATCGGATTTGGCGATCCTCTCTATAGTGTATTCAGGCCTTATTACCTAAAGCACAGAGGGTACACTGACAACACGGTGGCTTCCAACTATGTTACATGGCGCAATTACGCAATATCCAACATTTGCGGCCTTGTAGGCCCTCTATTGGCTTGGCCACTTATCAATACTCCGTACATTCGGCGGAAAGGAACGCTTGCGATAGGCGCATTGCTTACAATGGCGTTCTTGTTTGGCTATACTCAGATTAATACTCCTACAGAAAACATGGCCATTGCGTTTGTATTAGCGGCAGTAGAGAATATCTTTTTCGGAGCTCTTTATGGGGTGACTCCAGAACTGCTTCCTACCTGCTCACGAGCCACCGGATATGGTCTTGCGGTAGCTGTGAACAGAGTGTGCAATATTCTATCGAATGTCATCGCCGGCTATGCCAATGTTGAAACAGTTGCTCCCTTATATATAGCAGCATCAATGTTTGGGATGATGGCCATTGTAGCTATACTTTTGCCATTCGAACCAGCAGGAAAATACGTCGCATGAGAAATGGACAACCACTCTTGTTAATGGAGATGATCAATTAGTTATTTTTTATAGAGGTTAAGTCCAAACTAGTTCTAGTCTGCAATGCTAAACTCTGCTTGTGTTGGCGCGTAGAATTTCAGTACCCATCTAGCGACTCCGTCGCGCTGTGGCTACTGCTGCGCAGTAGGGGTGTGGACACTACAGGCTACAAGGCACAAGGATAATTTTGATAGTTTCAGGAAACGCGCCTTCGTAATAAAGATAAAATAAAATATCGGCGACAGTCCTGCATGTGCGTACTGTAAGTCTGCATTCAACTGCGCAGCAGTTGTCACAGCGCGACGGTTGAGATGAGAGCGCACGGCTGATAAAGCATATTTTAGGAAGTACGACTGTTGATCCCGCTGGTATTTCGAGTTTTTGTAGAAAGTGCAAAAATGCCAACGACAAGCTGGTCTTACGGCACTATCGTAATAAACTTGGCATAGACTTCGACAGTTGCTTACCTCTCTCGAAGGATGAAATAAAGAGAGGGGTACCAGTAAAATTTACCAATCTTAACCAGCCGCTGAGCTGTACTTGCTTGCAGTGGTTGATGAAATATTTTCTGACTGAAATGACGAGAGTTTGCCGGAATTCCATTTACCATACATAGAAATAAGCTCAAGTTAACACACTCTCCATAGCTTATATGATCATGAGGTACGAGTACTGGCATACGGCTGTTACGAACACTTCCTCACCGCAAATTCAACCCCAACCCGGGAATATTTTACAGGCACATTTTTTTTTTCAGAAGACCTCTCTACTCATCAAAACCATGGTCGACTATCTGCTTTTCGAAGAAGCGGCTGGTTATGCACTTTTCCAGGTTGTGTTGCAGCCAGAGGACATTGGTGCTCGTCTGAAAGAAGTGCAGCAGTCGGCTTCTGACCTTGGGAGATTTTCCAAGCTCGTCAAGCTTGTTTCTTTTGCACCGTTTAAAGGAGCTGCTCATGCTTTGGAGAATGCCAATGATATTTCGGAAGGAATCGTCAGCGACCATCTTAAAGCACTGCTGGAGCTGAATCTCCCCAAGGCTTCTAAGAAGAACAAGATCATTCTTGGAATTTCCGACAAGAACTTGGGTCAGAGCATCAAAGATGTGCTGCCTGGTGTCGAATGTGAATCATCCGAAGTGGTGCACGATCTGCTGCGAGGTGTCAGACTGCACGGCCCCAAGCTGTTGAAGCAGCTTGAGGATGGAGATATCGAGCGAGCCCAGCTTGGTCTTGGACACGCCTACTCGCGAGGCAAGGTCAAGTTCTCAGTTAACAAGAACGACAACCACATCATCCAGGCCATTGCCCTGCTCGACCAGCTCGACAAGGATATAAACACATTTTCCATGCGTGTCAAGGAATGGTATTCGTGGCATTTCCCCGAGCTGGCCAAGATTGTTTCCGACAATTACAATTTTGCACGTCTTGCGTTGATTGTTGAAGACAAGAGCTCGCTAGTCATTTCCGAGGAGGACGAGCTGGAGGACAAGAAACACCAACTGGCTGCCATTGTCAACGACGATGAGGGAATTGCCCAGCAGATCCTGGATGCAGCTAGGATCTCAATGGGCCAAGATATTTCCGAGACCGATATGGAAAATGTGTTAACATTTGCTGCACGAGTCGTCAACATCACCGAATACCGGGCCAAGCTCTTCAGTTATCTTGCCGAGAAGATGCACTCTGTTGCCCCCAACCTGTCGGAGCTCATTGGTGAGGTTGTGGGTGCTCGACTCATCTCTCATGCTGGATCTCTCACCAATCTTTCTAAATACCCTGCATCCACTGTCCAGATTCTGGGAGCTGAAAAGGCTCTTTTCCGAGCCCTCAAGACCAAGGGAAACACACCCAAGTATGGTTTGATCTACCACTCGAGTTTTATTGGACGGGCAGGAATGAAAAACAAGGGACGAATTTCGCGGTTTTTGGCCAACAAGTGCTCGATTGCTTCGCGAATCGACAGTTTCTCCGATTCAACGTCCACTGTGTTTGGACAAGTTTTGAAGAAGCAGGTCGAGGAGCGTCTGAACTTTTTTGACACCGGTAATGCGCCAACAAAGAACGCTGACGCCATGAAGGAGGCAATGGATGCCGTTTTGGCTAACGTTGACGTGTCTGCTATGGATATTGATGATGACGATGAAGATGACGAAGTCACAGTGTCCAAGAAGGAGAAGAAGGATAAGAAGGAAAAGAAGGAAAAGAAAGACAAAAAAGAAAAGAAAGACAAGAAGGAGAAAAAGAGATCAACCGACGACGAGGAATCCCCAAAGAAGAAGAAGAAGCGATCATCAGAGGACGACGAGTCGCCAAAGAAGAAGAAGAAGTCCAAGAAGGACTAGTGTAATTTATGACCACCCCTGCAGTATCGGTACGCTATAATTTGGATTATGGTTTAGCAATAAATATCAATTTGTTTTTGTAATTATTTAGTTTGGAGCCGGTTCAAATATAAAGATGATCGGACGGCCGGTGAAGCGGTCCCACTGCCGAACCGACTGTGTTGGCCAGAACCTTTGATACTTCAGCATAAGTCGACTGATGGTCGATGATTTCAAAATCCTGAGGACCCTCTGCCTTGACGATAATACCAATTGATTTTATGCCAGCGGCTTGACCTCTAGTCACGAAACTGGCGACTCCTCCAGAAAGCATAAATGGAGGCTCTAGAACGGGTGCAGCGACGAACGGGGTGTCGAACTGGCCAGACTTGACAAGATATATATTTTCGCTGGTAGCGATCAGATTGCCAGGGGCAAGCACAACCAGTTCGCTAGGGGTCAGTGCCTCGAGAACCTTTGTGGCGTAGTTGTAACAGTGGGCTGGTATCAATTTAGGAAGCACAATCAGCAGAGCAGCACCAGTATCGTAGATATCCGTTTTATACAATGTCGGTTTAGAAGCTACCTGGTCATCAGACTCGTCGTCAGGATACTCGTACAGCTCAGACGCCGGGAGCTGTGCTCGTGGCGACACCTCAACTCCACTAGAGACGGTTCCAACAGTGTTCTTGGTGGCTAGCAGATCTTTGTAGAGCGCCAGTCGGGGACCAAGCACCACCAGTCTGCGGTTCTTGTAGCCGCCGTCTATGGACACAGTTGTCCACGATTTGGATATTTGAGCATCTTCGTCATCCAGATCGTCATTATCGTCCAGTAAATGGCGAGGCGGTGGAAGTTCGGCCCACGGTTTGAGCTGTTGTTAGAGTTCTTTGTTGTTCTGTTAACATGGCGGATCCAACTTACAACCATAGTGGCGAACAAAAAATGATCTAGGCCTGGAATTTCAACTTGGTGAACCAATTGAATCAAACTGGATTAGAGAAGCACTATTTGTACTGCTATATGTCGACGAGCGTGATGGCGCTGAAAGTTGCAACAGATTTAATGTAAACAATTCAGAACGAGGAAACAGTAGTTCGTACGATATTTTGTTGAAACCTACATGTATATATTTATGTAGGCTGATCGAGCGGTGAGCGGCTGCCAACATGACAGACATCGCCAAAGTGAACGACGAGTTTTTGGAGGTCCAGCAAGGTGAGTAGACGTAGCGACAGTGGTTCTAACAAGAAATGAGAACTCTCATTACTGCTCGGCAGAAGCTGGAGTCTCAATTGCAGGAGAATAAGATTGTGCAAGACGTACGTTATAGTTGGTTGTAGTGATGGTGGTGGTGGTTGTGCTCGAGACTGACAGCAGGAGTTCAAGCTACTTAATGACGATGCTAAAATCTACAAGCTGACGGGCCCCGTGCTGGTCACGCAGGAAAAATCAGAAGCTTCCAGCAATGTTGACAAGCGTCTTGAGTTTATTAGCGGCGAGATGTGAGTGACGACAGTGTGGTTTTGGTTCTAACAAGAAAACGGGTGGAGTCGCAGATGGCAGCAGTGGAGAAAAAAGTAGCAGACAAGCGCAACGAGGTATGTTTGGCAGATGAATTTCACTTACATTTACTAACGTAGCTGATTGCACTTCAGTCCAGCAGTCAGCAATAGATCACAGCAAAGTAGACCATAAGTACCATCATGAGTTCGACTGGACTACGAAAGCAAGGACATGCTACTTCAGGACGGTTGAAGATGGCTGGGGCCAAAGCTGAGAGGCAGCAGTTGTTCCAGGGTGGCCTTCTGGTAGTCGCCAGTTGCTGTAAACATATAAATAGGCGTCGCAAGGTCGCAGAATTCGCGGATTCAGAGTTAGTAGTGGCTCTAGAAGCATCAGTAGCAGCGTAGACTTACACTTGGCGGCAGATTCCACATGGACTGCAAATAGTGTCGAGATCAGACGCCACGCCAATAGCAGCGAACCTGGAGTGGCCTTCCATAATTGCTCGAGACACTGCAGTGCGCTCAGCGCAGATTGTGGCTCCGTAGCTGGCGTTCTCGACGTTGGCGCCCTGGATCACCGACCCATCCTCGAGCAGCAGTGCAGCACCGACCCGGAACTTGGAGTACGGCGAGTAAGACTTATCGCGCGCTGACGGTTAGCAAGAAAGCAAAAACACAGCAATGGCATGCCTTGGAGCGACTGCTCGCGCAGCAGACTGAGTTGTTGTGCCGACAGTTCGGCCATTGTGGTAGGGCAGACGTAAAGTATAGTCTTGATCTGACAGCACAATTCACATGTCACAATAGGCAGTCGACGAGCCACAACCAGTAATGCTTGTAGCAGCGATCAATTTAAACTAGTATATCTGTGGATCTCAATGTCACAATGTAACATGCAAAATCAGATGAAAGGAACCAACTGCGCAGCAGTTGCTACAGCGCGACGGAGTCGCAAGATATATTCCATATCAACATCATCAATATCAATAACTGATCTTGCGACTCCGTCGCGCTGTAGCAACTGCTGCGCAGTTGGATAGATTTCAATTGATAATGAGCGCTGCAATTGGCAGCCAACAATTAGAATGTGGGCAGTAGACGCATTTAGCGAGTATTCGACCAAGACGTAATTATCGACTAGTGACGAATTGGCGATAAGATAATTAGAGTCTGAGCGTATCTGGTAAACCACTGAATTGAGTGACTGGTGAATGGAAACGTAGCTCGCTACTCTGACAGCATCACAGTGCTAGTGCTAACCCCAGCAATGGCCTGCTAAACTTCTATGATAATAATACAGCTCTATCAGAACTACACGACTGCTCACGCGCAACAACTATTTCAGCTACAAAAAGGCCAGTGAGAGGACCCGTCCATAATATAGCACTACAAGACAAAACTGCCCACCAGACACAGCGGTACGAGAGCGTGCAATACATTCTACTTAGGTGCGCTTCTTGATGTTGGTGGCCAGCCATTCAAGACCCTCGTACAGCCCGTCACCCGAGGTGGCACAGGTGGCCTGGATGTACCAGGCGCGCTGGCGCAGCGAGTGCAGGCCCAGCTTTTCGGTGATCTCGGCGGCGTTCATGGCGTTGGGCAGGTCCTGCTTGTTGGCGAACACCAGCAGCAGCGCGTCGCGCAGCTCGTCCTCGTTGAGCATGCGCTGCAGCTCCTCGCGAGCCTCGCCCATTCGGTCGCGATCGTTCGAGTCCACCACGAAGATGATGCCCTGGGTGTTCTGGAAGTAGTGGCGCCACAGCGGTCGGATCTTGTCCTGTCCACCCACGTCCCACACCGTGAACGAGATGTTCTTGTACTCGACTGTCTCCACGTTGAACCCGATGGTGGGGATTGTGGTCACGATCTCGCCCAACTTGAGCTTGTACAAAATAGTCGTCTTTCCGGCGGCGTCGAGGCCCACCATGAGGATTCGCATCTCCTTGCGGCCAAACAGGCCCTGGAGCAGTTTTGAAATTGACAGTCCCACTATTGTTAGCCTCATATTCACTCACGCGACCTCCAGCCATCGCCAGTCCACCAGCATCACCACCGCCACAGCAGACAGCGCCAGCGACTCCGAATGGCGTCACCAGCACCCCAGAGGGCCTGCCAGCGCACATTTGACGCCAACGGTACGACAACGGCGATTTTTCGACGCCAGTGCGCAGGAGCTTCACGACGTGAAAAGTCCGACACTGGAGCTGACTAACCGTGGCAACTGCCCCAGCCACCGAGGCCCAGCACCGCGCTGGCGGCCCATTGCGGAGCTGGCGGGCATCAGACGCGTTCGGGTACTCACTTTTCCAAGGTTTCGAGGTTGTTCGTATATGCCAGCAAACAGCAGGTGGAAGAGTTTGGGAGGCGGCCAATGGGTTGTGCTTTGCTGTTATTATGGTGCGCCGCTCCCAGACTGTTACCTGGCTGGGACCACCACCCCGAGCTTATCGGAGCGTGCCCAGTGCGTCGACCCGGACCGCTGCTACGGCTGATCTCCGGGCCTGTTTGTGTCAATTGGCGGGCGATTTGCTGTTGCAATATCGGATTGCAATCTGCTCGTCTGGTGCTGTTGATCGGTGGTTATTGGTGGTGGTGCGCGGGCTCCGTCACCGGTACGCCATGGACTGCACTGCATAGCTGCAGAGTGGATTGCATGTCAGTGCGCAGCTGAGCAGGAGTGCAGAGGCAGAACATGGCGTCGCGACAGAAGACGACATCGGTCAATTGGGCTAGAACACTGAGATACTGGCTTTCACACCGCCGCTCAGTTGTTTTTAGTCGATTTTACGTGAACTGTCCATGCCTCAACTGCGCAGCAGTTGCTCCAGCGCGACGGAGTCGCTAGATAATAGCTTGAGAGCTAATTATAGCAGACTCATCTTGCGAGTCCGTCGCGCTGTAGCAACTGCTGCGCAGTTGTTCGTTGGCTGCCAGCTTTGACAATCACGAACTCATTCAATTGAGCGTGCTGCGTCACGCACTACCATTTCAGAACCGCCCTGCTGCGTGTGGATATCCAAAATAGCTGACATTTGTGCACGTAGTTGAGCTCAATGGGTGCCTGATACATGGCTGGCCAATGGCTGATTACAATGGGTTGGCTACGTTCAGTCAATAACCTGCTCTGGAGTGGGTTACAAAGTGATCGTCAGTACTGCTAGTCTAAAAATACATGTTGGTTAATAGAGGCAGAGCTGGCGGTTTTGACTCGTACTGATTGGACTGATTGACGTTTATTGAATACCAGCGGAATTTGTACGGCTGCAGAACCAGGCAGTCGAACGTGAGCGCATCAATGGCTGTCAAAACCGTTTTATCTGTTTCGGCAACGACCGCCTCCTAAGTCGGACCCCTGCTTTTTGATGTAGCGATCGGCACCAGTACGAGCCAGATCGACCGTCAGCCATGTGCCCCTGAAACCACGCTGCCCGAGGCATACATCCAGGAACTGTGGGTTCAGCGCACTGCCATTGAGCAGTTTTGGTCTCCACTCAGTCGACTTTGGCAATGGTCTATGCCACCGTCTGCTCCACTGCCCCGCTGTCACGGCTTGGCGAGCTCGGACGCTCCACAGTATGCAGGTAATGCACCGCATGGCGAGCCGCGCAGGACGAAAAAATGCTGAAAATTCGGCACGTGACAGGTGTGAGGGCTGAGCCCTAGCGGCGGCACCTGCCTATTCGGTCGACGACTCACAGTTTTTCACACTCAAAGCACTCGCGCTGACATTGAATCATCATCATCACAAATGGTAGGTGCTGAACGAGAGCGCACTGGGTCGAGAATCGGCGTACACACTATGACCACGTACTGTTGTGCGGTCGCAGTAGTGCTACGAATCGTCGACAGTGCGGTGTGTGGTGCGCAGAGCTAACAGAAGGCCCCAGTCAAGACCGTTGAACTGCGAACCAAGTCCAAGGCCCAGCTCGAGGAGCAGCTGGTGGAGCTCAAGCAGGAGCTGGCCAAGCTGCGCGTGCAGAGTGCCGGATCCAGCAACGTCAAGAGCACCCGCATCGGCGACGTGCGAACGTCGATTGCCCGTGTGCTGACGGTCATCAACCTCACGCAGCGCCAGCAGCTGCGCGAGTTCTACAAGGGCAAGAAGTACATCCCCAAGGACCTGCGAGCAAAGAAGACCCGAGCCATCCGACGACGCCTGACGGCGCACGAGTCGTCGCTCAAGACGGAAAAGGCCCGCAAGAAGCAGATCGCTTTCCCCCAGCGAAAGTACGCCATCAAGGCTTAAAAATTGTGATTTGTAATTTAATGCACGCCACGACGTTGGTCTCATAAATGATGTGACAGGCGTAGACTGACGCAGACTGACGTAGCTGGTTGCCAGTTCTCCAGATCAGCTAGCTGTGGATGTTTTATGAAATGCCGCTTCTACAGTTGATGTAGATTTGATGTGCTATTCTTTACACTGCATTGCCTTCACTTCCCTTCACTTCACTATAAATCTACAGTCTACAATCTACAGTACAATCTACAGTACAATCTACAATCTACAGTACAATCTACAATATACAATCTACAATCGACTATATAGTCGTCACTCGTAATATTGTTTGGAAATGTATTTTCATTTGATTCTCGCTAACCCACTTAGTCGCCTTTCTGCATCTCCTAAACATGCTTAAAATCTTGAGCTCTCATTCAACTGCGCAGCAGTTGCTACAGCGCGACGGAGTCGCAAGATAATAATACTGTGAGAGTCAATTCTGAGCCAATTCTAACAGACTCATCTTGCGACTCCGTCGCGCTGTAGCAACTGCTGCGCAGTTGTTCTGGAGCTTTTCCACGGGATGCAGCTCTTAATCTTAGGCTTATCGGCCCTGCCCTGCCCCTACCCAGGACGTACTGCCAATTGGGCAGAGGTTCGCACCCACCATCCTGACAAGTGCCATCTTCGTCATCAACAGAAGTCAATTGACAGTATGGTGAGTACAGAACGACGGGACCGGCTCCAATTGAGTGGTATAGTGCGTGCTGCCAGTGCAGTGTGGCATTGATAGCATTGCAGGCGGCAGTGACGGTGGAGCAGGTCGGATTGGTGAAGAGGGAGTGCTGACTATAGACGGCGGCAGTTGAACACACCCGCAAGGTTCTGCAGCGGATTTCGCTCGACGAGGGCCGCGAGAGCGACTACGGCGCCATCTACTCGGTGTCGGGGCCAGTGGTGGTAGCGGAGAACATGATTGGCTGTGCCATGTACGAGCTGGTCAAGGTGGGCCACGACAGCCTGGTCGGCGAGGTGATCCGTATTGACGGCGACAAAGCCACCATCCAGGTGTACGAGGAGACCGCCGGTGTCACAGTGGGCGATCCTGTGCAGCGCACTGGCAAGCCATTGTCGGTGGAGCTGGGTCCAGGGCTCATGGAGACCATCTACGACGGGATCCAGCGACCGCTCAAGGCCATCCAGGAGGCGTCCAAGAGCATCTACATCCCGCGAGGCATCGATGCGCCGGCGCTGTCGCGCACAGTGCACTACGACTTCGTGCCTGGCCAGCTCAAGGTCGGCGACCACATCACAGGCGGCGATATCTTCGGGTCTGTGTACGAGAACTCGCTCATGTCGGACCACAAGATCCTGCTGCCTCCACGAGCACGAGGCACCATCACCCGCATTTCTGAGGCTGGCTCGTATACGGTGGACACGCCGGTGCTCGAGGTCGAGTTTGACGGCCACAAGCACGAGTACTCGATGTTCCATACGTGGCCAGTGCGAGTGCCTCGTCCCGTAGGCGAGAAGCTGTCCGCCAACTACCCGCTGCTGACAGGCCAGCGAGTGCTCGACGCGCTGTTTCCGTGCGTCCAGGGCGGCACGACCTGTATTCCAGGTGCGTTCGGGTGCGGCAAGACGGTGATCTCCCAGTCGCTGTCTAAGTACTCCAACTCGGACGTCATCATCTACGTGGGCTGTGGAGAGCGCGGCAACGAGATGGCCGAGGTGCTCATGGAGTTCCCTGAGCTGTTCACCGAGATCGATGGCCGCAAAGAGCCCATCATGAAGCGCACTACCCTAGTCGCCAACACGTCCAACATGCCCGTGGCTGCGCGAGAGGCGTCCATCTACACAGGAATCACGCTGGCCGAGTACTTCCGCGACCAGGGCAAGAATGTGGCCATGATCGCCGACTCGTCGTCCCGGTGGGCAGAGGCGCTGCGCGAGATCTCGGGACGGCTGGGCGAGATGCCTGCCGACCAAGGTTTCCCGGCGTATCTGGGCGCCAAACTGGCGTCGTTCTATGAGCGAGCTGGCAGAGCCACTGCGCTGGGCAATCCCAACCGCCAGGGCTCGGTGTCGATTGTGGCGGCGGTGTCTCCGCCAGGAGGCGACTTCTCGGACCCCGTCACCACCTCGACGTTGGGCATCACCCAGGTGTTCTGGGGGCTCGACAAGAAGCTGGCCCAGCGCAAGCACTTCCCGTCGGTCAACACGTCACTGTCGTACTCCAAGTACACCACGGTGCTCGACAAGTACTACGACAAGAACTACCCCGAGTTCCCGCAGCTGCGCGACCGCATGAAGGAGATCATCTCCAACGCCGAGGAGCTCGAGCAGGTGGTGCAACTGGTGGGCAAGAGCGCGCTGTCGGACTCGGACAAGATCACCCTTGACGTGGCCACCCTCATCAAGGAGGACTTTCTGCAGCAGAACGGCTACTCGAGCTACGACGCGTTCTGCCCTATCTGGAAAACCGCAGCCATGATGAAGGCGTTCGTCACCTACTACGAGGAGGCCCAGAAGGCCGTCTCAGGCGGTGCGTCGTGGGGCAAGCTGGCAGACGCCACTGCCGACGTCAAGCACGCGGTGTCGTCCGCCAAGTTCTTCGAGCCCAGTCGCGGCGAGAAGGAGGGCGACGCCGAGTTCGGCAAGCTCGTGTCCGACATCACCGAGCGGTTCGCAGACGCCGCCGAGTAGCTAGCTAGCATGTAGAGACCAGCACATGTTGGCATTGCAATTGAATTGACATTGAAGTACATTGACTGTAGAATTGGCACAAATTCGTATATTTCGACCTGCCCACGGTTGGACCTTTTTCTTGCGACTCCGTCGCTTGTAACATTGTTAACCTACGAAATCGTCAATCCCAGGTCTGACCACGTTTACCAGTGCCCTCGACTCAACTGCGCAGCAGTTACTACAGCGCGACGGAGTCGCAGGACAAACAGTAGTTCAATTGAAGTGCAGTCGAACCAATGCAGAGACGTTTAATAGCGACAAATATTAAATGCACTAACAGTGCGTCAAACTAACTACCCCAGATTGACAGCTGTACACGGCTGATGCACTATGCACCGTATGTGACGCACGTAGCTGCAAATATGCATGTTATCAGCGGACATGTCCGAGGGTGTAGGTATGCTTCCTGACTACGCCAATTTCGCAGCGTCAAGAGATCCCGCGGTGCTGGCGGTGCTGTTCGAGCCGTGCGCGACGCTCAATGAGATGGCGTTTGCGCTCGTGGACCGGGCGGCCAGCTACGAGGAGCTGGTCGCCAGAGTGCGCCAGGCGCTCGTCGACTTGTACAGCGCAGACGTCAGGGACCCCCGAGTGAGTCAGATCATTGCAGCACATCCACGGCTCGGTGCCAAAAAGTCTGCGCTCTCTGCACACTCGCTCAAGGAGCAGCAGTCGCTGGCTGCAGCGGCAGCCGACGAGCAGCTGCGTCTCGACGAGCTCAACTCGCAGTACGAGCACACCTTCCCCGGGTTGCGCTACGTGGTGTTTGTCAACGGACGGCCCCGACAGGCTATTATGGAAAATATGGAGCAGCGCATCGCCCGCAACGACTACAGAGCAGAAGTGCTCGAGGCATTCAACGTAACTAGATTGTTTGTTTGGTACTAAAACTAACTTAGGCGATGTGCGACATTGCATTAGATCGGCTGCAGTCTGGCTGAGCAATGCACACATAGACTTGACAGCTGTACAGACGACATGTGTTGCCAGACAGACGTGTACACCCGCACATAAACCATGTAGACTCAGCCATGAAGCCAGATATACTGTCAATACAAAATTTCCAAAACTTTCAACCCAGTGTCAATATAATGTCAGCACAATATCATCGCAATGGCAACAAAATTTCGACACATCAGTATAATATCATTGCATTAACGACACAATTTCGACACAATATAAGCAAACAGCAATGTCGACACAATTCCGACACAATATCGACACAAACTTTTTCAACCCGATATCAACACAACCTCAACAATATATCAGCACAATGCCAGCCCAATCTCGACACAGTGCCAACATGTTATATCACCACATTATATCAGCACCATTCACCTCTAATGCCATCCAACCATATCAACAACACACACATCAACAACACACACATCAACAACACACATGTCACACTAAGTGGCTGTACACCAGACAGGTCCACCACCGGCAGCCATCATAAAATAATAACAGGAAGGGCATTACAAAAAGTAGTCCGGGGTCTTGCGGGACACGGAGGGCTCTCCAGGGCGCGGGGACGGGTCGTACTGGAGAAAGGTGTTGTTGAGGTTCTCGTCGACCTCCATGATGGCAGCCTGGTTGCCACACCGGTAGCAGTAGTTGGGGGCCGAGAAAATGGTCACCACGTTCTGGTCGTGCGACCAGCTGTAGCCCTCCATGACCAGCTGGTGGGCTCGCGAGATGAGCGACAGGTCGTTGGTGTGGTTGAACTGCTCGGAAATGTCCTGGCCAAACGTGTAGCCCGCTCCTCGCGGCGACACGCCCCACGACCCGCGGTCATCGGGGTCGGACCACAGCAGGTCGCACATGGGCCCGTCGTGAGGCACCTCCTGGAACCGGTTGAGGTCGCGGATGTTGTCGATGGTCTCGATGTTGGGCGACAGCCCGCCGTGCAGGCAGAACACCTTGTTCTCCACCAGTGCCGTGATGGGGAAGAAGTCAAACAGGTCGGTGAACATCTTCCACACGTTGGGGTTGCCGTACTTGCGCAGGCACTCGTCGTAGAACCCGTACACCTGGGTGATTTGCCGTGACTCGTGGTTACCCCGCAGGATGGTGAGCCGGCTCGGGTACCGCACCTTCATGGCCACCAGATATGACACCGACTCCACCGAGTAGTAGCCACGGTCCACATAGTCGCCCATGAACAGGTAGTTTGTGTCGGGACAGGGCCCGCCTATCTTGAACAGCTCCATCAGGTCGTGGAATTGGCCGTGCACGTCTCCACAGATGGTCACTGGCGCATTCACGGGCTGCACGTTCTGCTCGTACTGTAGAATGTCCGACGCCATGGCGCACAGCGACTTGACCTCGTCCTCGGTGAGTGGTTTGCACGCCTGCAGCGTCTCTATCCACTGGTCCAGCTGGCCCACCGACTGGCTGTTGTCGCGTACGGGGGCATTGACCATGCTCAGCGGGTCCACGAACTCGTGCATGTGGCCGTTTTCCTCCTCGTCCAGGCCCAGCCCTGTCTCCTCCACTGCGTCTTCCATTTGTACGTCTGGATCGATATCCATGTTGTGAAACTGTTAACCTTTCGCCGCGCCAACAAGGGCTGCTTTGGGTGTGAGGCGCCACCACAGTTGCTGATGTATGGCTGGCTGCCGCAATGTAGGGTGGGTGGTATTTGGGTGGTATTTCTTCTCACTATGGTGGTTTGCGATTGAGATTTGCGATTGAGATATAGTGATAGCGAGTGGTGAGGATGGTGATGAGGGTGGTGATAATGGAGTAATGGTGTGATGGCGATGGGGTGAAACCTCCGATCGTGCTGCCTGCACGGAGAAACTGCTACAGAGAGCGAAATTATTTTCCTGCTTTGCAAGTATTAATAAATTAACCAGCCTATATAAGTCAATTTATAGAATATTATAGTAATTAATCAAAGCGTCCAATGTCACTAGAGATTAAGGTACAAGTGTATATTTTGATGCTATATTTAAATATGTCACTGGCGTGCTCAGGGGTAACAGCCGTGCTTCAAAATAGCTAGCTCGGCCTAACAGGTGCAAGCAGCCCTGAAAAGGTACCTAGCTAGACACAATTGGGCGCAATTAGACATAAGGGAGACAATTTGACACAACAGGCACCACATATCCTGCTCTAATGTTAGTGCAATATGAATATTTCACTTTATATTAGCAATTGACATTGAACTGACTTTTGAACATCATATCTGCAGGCCCTAGCTGTTTTCGGTCGAACTGCTGCGCAGTTGAGGCGTGGTCTATGTTGATACCAAGCACTGCTTAGTACTCTATGCAAATGCAGCATGGATCTGCAATGCTCGTCTGACAGCACCGGCAACGCACGCATTCACCAGGCGACCAGACCATAGCACAATATAGTCAAAACAGTCAAAGTCCTACGATTGAGATTCGTCGCTAAGAGTTTTGGCAGCTCGTTTGCGCCAATCTGTGTCTTGTAGCTGTGTACAGACTAGCTCTAGATGGATCTTCTAGTTGTACAATGTGCAGGTGCGGCGAAATTTTCACTCCTAACATGCCATCGACTACCACCATAGTGTCGTCCGTAGTGGCTGTTTCAGCCCGTAAGTAGCACCGGGTGTGCTCGTACTGACGCCAGTGGGGTACCTGCTGTACTTTGACTACCAGCGCCGGAACTCCAAGGACTTCCGGCGCCAGCTGCGGAAGTCGGCCAAGCAGCATGCTAAGGCCCAGCAGCAGGCCGCCGAGCAGGGCAAGACCGAGCTCAAAAACACCATCCACAGCCTCGTGAAAGAGTCGCTCAGAAACGACCCGCTGCCGGAGGGTCTGGCGGAGCGAGAGAAGTTCTTCGTCGGCGAGGTGTCGCGCGCTGACGAGCTGCTGGCTGGCGGCGACCACATTGCGTCTGCCCTGGCCTTCTACCGAGCTCTGCGGGTGTACCCCAGCCCGGTGGACCTGCTCAACATCTACGACCAGTCGCTCAAGCAGCAGGTCATCGACGTGCTGCGCTTGATGATTCTGCTGGAACCGCCTCCAGCGTTCGAGTCCGGGGTCGGAGCGCCCACCGAGGATCTCAACATCGAATAGATTGTACATAGTAATGCTTTCGCTGGAATGAGTTAAGTCTAAGTTGCAAAATCTTCGTGCTGGCCACACACGGGTTGGAAATGATGTTTACTGCGGTTGATGTGGCTATAGTCTGTTTCTGTTAGCTGTTTGTTGTTTGCTAAGTTTATTCTGTTTCGTGAGTTCGTCCAAAACCCGGTATCGTCATGCGTATTGACAGATTCTCTGCCACATTGAGTATGGAGCAGCAGTCTCCATTTCCGCGACTCCGTCGCGCTGGGGCAACTGCTGCGCAGTTGGCGTATAGTAAGAAATATTAGCCGTCAGTCTACCATTTCAGATGCTACCACTATAAATGCTAACTGTTATACTGCTATTCCATCACATTATGTCTTTTTGCGGGGCAGCGCCAAGCCGAATTGGTTGTGAGACATCTGGGAAGGGCTTAGTGACTTTGCCTACTGCAGACTAGTTGCCGACGACGTTGGCGCCAGCTGCAGGCGACTAGACGGCAGACAACGCCTAGACCATTGCAGATATTGCAGACTTTGCAGATATTGCAGAGGTTGTATCCATTGTATCCATTGTATCCATTGTATCCACTGTATTCATTGTATCCATCACAATCACTACATGTATCAGAAATCACACCCATCGCAGCCGTTCACAGCCATCCGAGACACCTTGTTTGTGGCCAATGTTCGTGGCCCCCTGAACTGGTGCAGCTAGTTTCCGAATTATTTTCCGAGTTGTACATGATGTTGAGGCCACCCCCCTTTAGGCAAATTAATATGCACACCGTCCGTCCAGAGCGGCAGCATCTGCGACGATCAGCAGGCCCTCGAGGTGGAGTGCTGCGACTATAAAAAGGCCCGACGTGACGCACAGGCCAGTCCGGACGTCGCCAACACCCACTTGCGCCCCAGAAACGCCTCCACGGTGCGTCGCGTCCGTACCGGGAGCCCTGGTGTGGCTCCATCTCGGCTGCCATCTCGTGCCGATCGGTTTCACTGCTGCAGCGGATCTCGATGGTAATCGTCGTCTTGCATGCGTTTGGAGGTCGCGGCAGCGCCTAGCTGGCGGTTGGGCACTCATACGGGTATATAATATATACAGGCGCTAGCAGCCCTGCGCGTGCCGTGTTTTCTGTGCGTTGTGTTGCGGTGCGCTTTTGACCTGTTGACGTCCATCTCGCTTCTCCGACGTCCCGTCTCCCATCCGCTGTCATGTCTGCTTCTGTGCAAAAGTCGACCAATCCTGACGACGAGGCTGCCGTGCTACCGGCTCCGTCCTATGTGATTGCGCCCAAAAAGGCCATTGGCGAGTACGCAGCGCTGGACGCCGAGGACGAGTCGCTGGCCCGCTGGAAACGGTCGCTGGGCCTCGATCTCGACAACGCCAACGGCACCAACTCCATAGGCGACCCTGGCGACCTCCGGCGGCTGGTGGTACTGCACATGAGCGTGCAGGTGGAGGCTCACGACCCGGTGATCCTGGACTTTGAGAGTCCCACCGACTTGGTCAACTTCCAGCGCCATCCCATCCAGGTCATCGAAAAGGCCAAGTTCCGCATCACCATCCGGTTCCGCATCCAGCACGAGATCATGACGGGGGTCCGCTACCTCCAGACCGCCAAGCGCGGCGGCATCACCTTCAGCAAAACTGACTACGTGCTCGGCTCGTATCCTCCAAACACCCCCGACAAGCCCTTCTACGAGGTGACGCTTCCCCAGGGCGAGGCGCCTGGCGGGCTTATGGCAAGAGGCACCTACAACTGCCTCACCACCTTCATGGACGACGACAAATACCCGCACTTAGCGGTTCCTTGGAAGCTGGCCATTATGAAGCGGTAGTGAAGACAGATCGTTGCAAATGGGCTGATGATATCCGTGATATATCGGATTCCAATTGTCAGTCTGGTAGCGAATTTCATCTTGGCTACCGTGCAATTGGCACTTTCTGTTGCAATTGACATTCTCCTGATATTGAATTTGGCGTTACATGTATCCAATTTTGCTGTCTACCAGATCATGCCAATTGAGCTCGGGATTTATTCACTGGCGTGTGCTCTACATTACGTCCTCTCGTTTGTATTCTATTAATATTGCATATGCTAATTTACAGACTCCAGCCCCTTTAAATGCGTAAATGCGTGAAGCCAACATGCCATGTCTTTAAATAAATGAAAATGTTCATGCGTCAGATCTTAACATGACCACCTCTGCCAATCAGTAAACCCAGTTCCAGTCGTTGTCATTTGCAGTCGAAAGCGATCAATTGCAATCCAACCTAAGTCGCTTTAAGTCCCCACGGCGTTGCTTATATTTCAACTGCGCAGCAGTTGCCGCAGCGCGACGGAGTCGCAAGGTGTGATAGAGTTACAGTGCGTTTCCAGGACGGTATCTTGCGACTCCATCGCGCTGTGGCAACTGCTGCGCAGTTGAAAGCGATCAATTGCTCTCTGAATGATGCAGCTGATTCCTCTGTGATGAATTGCCTTCCTTAGAAGACTGCTACCGCAACAGTCCATACGACGTTATCTGGCAGGACGGAAAGAGTTCTCGTCAGGTGCAAACTGCCCTCCTGACGCAGGTTGGTTACCAGGAACAAAGTGGCTGCCAGGGACAAAATGGGCCCCTGGAGCGTATTGACTACCAGGACCAAATTGACCAGTAGGTATGAACTGGCTGCCAGGAACGAATTGGCTACCGGGAACGAATTGGCTGCCAGGAACAAATTGACTTCCTGGAACAAATTGACTTCCTGGAACAAATTGGTTACCTGGAACAAACTGGTTGCTAGGAACAAATTGGTTTCCAGCAACATATTGACTTCCTGAAAAAAACTGACCATGAGGGAACTGGCCAGGCGCAGATTCGCCGGGCACAGTCCAGCCAGGCGTGAACTGCCGGATATAGTCAAAGTCGGCTCTCTGTGGACTCGGTGGCTCTGAATCTTCGTCATCCGACACCGGCTGTACAAAATCCTTGAAAATGCGAGCCCTGGCCTGCTCGTATGCCTTCTCTCGGGCGCTCAAGCTGCTGCCAATCATGCTGCTGATATTGCTATTCGAGTTGGCCGTACTGCTCTCGTGGCTGCTGGTCGCCTGCTTACTGGCGTCGCGCCGGAGCAACACCACTGATGGACTGACCGAGTTCTCTCTGTTGACATCGTCATCTTGGCTGCTGATATGTCTGTCTCTATCGACGTCTTCTCCATTCGTATGCTCTCTGTTGGGATCTCTTCCCTCTCCATCTTCTTCTCCCGTAAGGTTCTCTCTGCTGGAGCTTCTGCTAGCTTCTTTACTGCCATCCCTACTGGCGTCTCGACTGTCAGCACCTTCCAGTGAATCCTTCTTTAAAATCGCTGGTCGTTTTTTCATCAGCTTTCTGATCGTATTCGACTCAGACTCATCTACCGACTGCAACGCGTCGGCCAGCCGTGACGGTAGCGTAGTGGCTCCTCCAGCAACTTTATAATACACTACCGACGTTCCTTGGCCATTCAGGCAGTGGCCCACCGTGTAGTAGTCGGCCACTTTGTATGCAATCAACCGGTGAAAAGAGTTCATGGGCTCTAATTCCACCATCTCCAGCGAGCTGCGCAGAAGCGTCAACACCGCCTTTTCCTGGAGCAACACCACCATGCGATTTTTGCCGTCAAATAGGGCGCTTTTTAATACCGGGTCTATTACTCCACCCGGTGCAGCTGTGTCCCTTTGATCTCCAACACTCTCCACTGGCGTTCTGAGGCCTGACATCGCTACTACTACTAATGCTTAACGACAGCTTCTTGTGACACGCCTTTCTTTTGATGGCGATTTCCACCACTAGCACACTGTTGACTCCAGATCAGTGCCAGCTAATTCAGTTTTCCACCCGTCCCTACCAAGAGGAAATGGTATTTCTGCTGCTACTGCTGACGATGAACGATGATGATGGAAGTATTAAAAGTCCCACTGCTCTACAACTACAGCTTGCATTCGCTTACCAGGCGCCAACTACCCTTGTACCCGCCTGGTCTATGCGAGCTAGCTAGCTAGCTAGACTGCTCTAGCCGTGCGGTAGTGATTACTGTACTCTCTCTGATTATTGACATCATGGACGATTCGGAAGAGGTGAGCAACCCATTGCACTTCAGCTTCTAACTCAGGTCCGCCGAAAGCGCATTCAGCGACTCCAGCAGCCGGCGGATTCCCGACCCAGCTCGGAGTCGTCGACGAGGTCGTCGACCCCTGTGAAACGTCCTCTGGCCGAATCCAGTGCATCGTCGTCCAGTCTGCTTCAGGAACCGTCTCCTGTCGTTACGCGAGCTGACGAACCGTCTCCATCTGCTCAATCCCATGATTCATCGTCGTTTATCCAGCAGACGACGCCCCAACCTACTGAATCCACCTCAACAGCTCCTGCAAGCGTGCTGCCTACGAAACCCCCTCAGACATTCCAAGAATGGGGCCACCGAGCAATCCAGGATATTCTACGAGTGTCTCTGATGCCCAGTGATGACGGTTCTCTGGTGGTGCTCGAGTCGCTGGCGTCTGATATCGCAGACGAAGGTGGGGAGTTCGTGCTTAATGAGGAGCTACTAGACCGAGTGTTCTGGAGCAGACTCACCGAACAAAAATGCTTGCCATCGGTGTTTGATTACCTGCTGGGGTCGTGGCACCGTGCATCCAACGCCAAAAGAGTGCTGAAGCCAAGAGTAGCTGACTACGACGCCAAAATCAACCTGCTAACTCGGATCCAGAGCTTTGCGATTGATTTTGCAGTAGTATCGGCTACCGCAGACCCCTCAGATGAGAGCGGGTTGTACTCGAATATTGCTGAGCGCATGGTTGCCAAGTCTGACAGCACCCGTTCTGGAGATTTGTGGGACTTTTTCGCTGCAATTGTGGCCCACAGCGAGGAGCAGGGATTGCGCGACGAGTTGCTGATTCCAGTGATTACGAATTTGTCTCGAGGACTTGCGACTCGACCGCCCAATGCCTATGATGCTTACCGAGCGTATTTCTCTGCTCTCGAGAACCTGGTGTCCATCAAGTCGGTTGCAATTGCTCTAACTGAGCTGGATGCTTTTATGCCTCACGAATCCGATCCGGCAGCTGTGGCTGCCTCTATCGCTACCACCACCATTCTGGGCCCGTACCTAAGCGTGTCTCCAATCGAGGAGACGTTATGTGCTCGCAATTTCCCTACTCCAGACCTGGCGTCTCCGGCAGAGATCGATCGCGTTGCCCTCGACATTCGTGCTGAGCTCAAGGTCATACAAGGAAGACTCTTTTTCATTTGCGACAAAATTGTGCGAGGGTCTCCAGCTGCTAGGCAACGACTGCTCGAATATTTCGGCATTATTATCGATGTCAATCATAAGAGGACTGCAACCCACGTCGACGCTAAGCTGGTATCTCCTGATAGCTTGATGCTAAACATCACATATGTCATTGCCAGGCTCTGTCAGCCATTTGCCGACGTGTATGGATCCAAGATCGACAAAATCTCGTTTGATTATTTCAAGAGATCGCCTGTTTTTGACATATCCGAAGAAACTAAGATTCTATCTGACCTACAAACATCCAAACAATATTACAGCGAGAAGCTGCCTGGAGACCCCAATTTCATCTCTCACGCCTTTTATTTGTGCTCTGCCTACTTCCACTACGGACTGGGTGGAATCATTCAGTCGCATTCCAGACTCAAGAATGTAGCTGACGAAATGAGGCATCAGATCGCCCGCATGGAAGCCGACATGGCCAGGTGGGCGAACGGACCCGGCGAGGCATTTGCGCGGTCAGCACTCGACAGGGCCAAGCAGCAGCTCTACAAAACACTGGCTCTTCGATTGTCTCTGCAATGTGTGTTGTACGACCAGCAGATGCAGACGACATATCTGGAACTGGCCATTTTTCAGCTCATGTTTGTCATCCGAGCATCCGATCCCACTCATCAGTATCCGACTCGGAAAGTCCATCTTCCCTTTAGTGGAGAAGTGCCAGATCACTTCAGCAACTATCCCGAGTATATAATCGAGGCGCCAATCTCACTTGTGCTATACATATCTCGATTTGTTCCCCAGTTGATGGCTCATTCTCCATACAGCCAGCTGGTTCTATTCTGCATTGTCTTTCTGCATAACAGCACTTACATCAAGAACCCATATTTAAAGTCCAAGCTGGTGGAGGTTTTGTTTTACGGGTCCATAGATTTCCAGAATGGCCACAAGGGATATTTCGTCAACATCTTCGATTCGGATCCCTTGTGTCATGCCCATTTATTGCATTCTCTTATGAATTTTTATATCGAGGTCGAGCAGACTGGAGCCAGCTCTCAATTTTACGACAAATTCAATTCCAGATATTACATCTCACAAATCATAAGATGCATCTGGGAGAATAACATATATCGACAAAAGTTGGAGGCGGAAAGTCTTGAAGACGTGAATTTTTTCGTGCGGTTTGTTGCACTGCTGTTGAACGACGTGACGTTCTTGTTGGACGAGTCCTTGACAAAGCTTGCCGAAATTCACAAGTTGCAGAAAGAGCTTGCTGGAACGGTGCCGAGCCCCAATGAAGACCAGCAAATCCAGGAAAAGAGACAGCTTCTTGAGACAACCGAGAAACATGCTTCCTCCTACATGCAGCTCGCCAACCAAACTGTGATCCTTTTGAAGCTGTTTACTTCAGCAGTACCTCAGGCATTTGTCACACCTGAAATCGTTGATCGATTTGCTGCCATGCTGAACTACAACTTGGCGGCGTTGGTAGGGCCAAAATGCCGGGAGCTCAAGGTCCAGAATCCCGAAAAGTACGGGTTTAATCCCAGAGAGCTTCTTGATAGATTATGTGATGTCTACTTAAACTTGAAGGCGCAGCCAAGCTTCATCAAAGCAGTTGCGCGCGATGGGAGATCGTTCAATCCTGGGAACTTGGAGCGGGCCCGAAATATCCTAGAGAGGTGGGCTCTCAAGAAGCCTGGCGATCTGAATCGACTGGTGGAATTGAAAGACCAAGCAGAGGCGGTAAAGTTGGAAGACGAGCAAGGAGAGCTGGAGCTGGGAGATATTCCCGACGAATTCTTGGATCCATTGATGTATACATTGATGGAAGAACCAGTCATACTACCATCGTCACGAGTCACTATAGATCTGAGTACCATCAAGTCCCATCTCCTGAGCGATCCAAAGGATCCATTTAACCGAATGCCTCTCAAGATTGAAGATGTCATTCCTAACGAGGAATTGAAAGAGAAGATATTATCTTTCAAGCTCGAGCAGAGACGCAAGTACCGCGAGGAGCAGCAGCTCATGCAGCAGCAGGAGCAGCAGGAACAACAACAGTGATAGTAGTGGTTGGTAACAAGAAAGTACAAATAGAACTAAAAGAGTGCTCTCTTATATATTCCGTTTTTTCAAACATTATTAAAAAAATTACTCTAGAGATAAAGGATCATCGATAAATATGGTTTGGGTGTCGTCTGCGACCTCATTAATGGTGTGCTTGCCTATCCTTCCAGGGCCTAGCGAGACGATAGTCGAACAGCCTCGCGAATTGGCATACTGAATGGACTCAGACCATCGTACTGGCTCAGTCAGCGTGCGTACTGCACTGTCGTGTACTTCTTCCAGGCTTTCAAACGGTTTTGCAGTTAAGTTGGATATGACGGGCACAGTCGGGGGCCAGTTCCACGCTGGCTGTATCTTTGCACGGCCACCAAGAATATTGATAATGACTTCTTGGCCAGGCGCCATAATATGAGAATGGAACGGTCCCGAAACTGGCAAATCCCGCGTCCGCAAGCGGATTTTCCGGGCATTGAGCTGGAAGTTTGCTGTAGCAACGATATCTTGGATGGCATCTTTATGGCCAGACAAAACAATCTGCGACATCGAGTTGATATTTCCAATGTCTACACTGTCCGACTCCTCCACTAGAGACAGCAGCGTCTTTGACGCGATTTTGTTGTCATTGAGTACGCTTGGCAGCAACACCACAGACATTCCGGTCTTGATGCCTGTCTGCTTATAGTAGAGGTTTGTGGCAGCCTCCATAGCCAATCCCCTCTGACGGACAAACCAGACAGCATCCGCTAACGGTAGAATCCCTGATGCAGTCCATGCGGTGTATTCTCCCAGTGAATGGCCAAGGAAGTACCTGTAGGGAGGTACTTGGTGATGCTGGCGGACCACATGATCAAACACCTGGAAAATGGAGTAGCCCGCTACCAACAGCAATGGCTGGGCATTGGAAGTGAGATTGACGCTACTAGCATCCAGGTGGCTGTCTGTCTCACTTAGTAACGCGCTCGACAGTTTCTCCTTGACCGCTTCGTCAGCTTCCTCTAGTATCGGCCCCACTATTTTCGGAAACCTTTTGTAGAATGGTTTGAGCATCCCCAGCTTCTGAAATCCCTGGCCGGGAAAACAGACAGCTGCAGCACTAATTGCTCTCATGAGTGCGTTGAATTGTCGTAACAAGTTCTACAAAACAACGGGATCCGGTCTATATTGCCCTGCTATCTACTAGCGTGCAAGACTATCAGCACTTCTCCGCAAAATATCCGAGCCTCATATAAGCCAGCATTGAAACAGCCTCAGAGTTACGACTCAACTGCCACCGTAGATAGCGAACAATCTTGCGATTCATACATCATCTTTTGGACGCCTTTTCTAATTATCACGGCGCTCAGAACTTAGAACCAATTTTGTTACTAGATAGTGTGTTGATTCCTCTGGGAACCGCGATTTTTCAGATATTCTATTTATCCTATTTTGTAATTGCCTGTTTGGGAACCAGCTTGCTAAATTTAGGTTTCGAATCCCTAATGCAAAAACACTGCATCCTGACATGGCCTTTGGAGATTTCAGCTTCATCTGCGACCGGGCTTATTTGCCGCTGTGCCCGCTCATTGGCCCCTATGATGGTCAGTCATCATCTACGGGTGGGCTGTTCTCGGTGGGAATCTTCCCCATCTGCTATGCCAGGACTATCGACCTGGCCAATACGGTGATTTTCAATGTTGGAAACGCGTTCATCCATATCGCAGCCATTGGCGTCATGGTGCTCATCATATTCAACGTCCGCACCAAGTTTACTGCCATTGGCAGAAGCGAAATCCTCCATGTTTTTTATTTATTCACGGCCCTCACCATGGTGTCACTGGTCATAGACGCAGGTGTGACCCCTCCGAACTCACCGTCGTATTCGTACTTTGTCAGTGTTCAGAACGGTCTGACGTCTGCCACCTGCTGCGGGCTGACGGTTATCGGCTTTCTGGGATTCCAGTTATACGAAGATGATACTATGTTTTCGAAATGGTCGCTTCGACTGCTCACTGCAGCGGCATTTGCACTCAGCTTTGTGGTCAGCCTGTTTACTTTTCAGAACTGGGGCGGATCTGCCATGAATGCCACCCATACAACCGCATTGTTCGTAGTGCTCTACATCCTCAATGGGGCTATGGTGCTGGTCTACTTCTTGTCGCAGGTGACACTGGCTATTTTTGTTGTCCAGGATCTATGGGCTCTCGGAGCTGTTGGCCTTGGAGCCGCATTTTTTGTAGTCGGACAGGCGCTTCTGTACGGATTTTCAGGAACCATATGCATTCGAGTCAAGCATTATATCGACGGTCTGTTTTTTGGGTCGCTGTGCAATTTGTTCGCTATGATGATGGTGTACAAGTTTTGGGACATGATTACCACGGAAGACATGGAATTCGGTGTGTCGAACAGAGAAGTTGGAAGCTGGGACGTCAAGGAACTGCTGGAGGAAGACCACTACGAGGGCGGAAGCGAGTATGCGGGTTCTACTTATGCCCTCACAAGCTACCACTGAAATATGTATTATTTTATTTAAAATGGACTAGAAAATACTATGCAGCGATGCTGTTATATCATGAGTGCAATTTCAACACACTTTGCGAAGCAGATGCATTTCACAAGCCAGTATTATAATAAATTACTAAGTTATAATAAATTACATTTGATTACAATTACTTCCTTCAGTTTTGGTTTCATATTTATGTGGATTCTTTTGGAAGTAATGATGCAAAATGAGTGATATGCAAGACTAGTGATGCGGAATGAGTGTTAGACGTATAACAGGCGGTATGCAATAGCCCTCACATAAATGACCGACAAGTATTAGAATGATTACAAGTAAGCTAATAAATAAAATAATCCTCTGCTATAGAGAGCTAGCTATAGGGTATTATAATACGCCAAATAATACATAAAATAGCTGCGTTTCTGAGCGCTTTACTATCAACTTGAGCATCACTAGTCGTTGGAGCACACCAGTCAGCCCCACATTAACAGATCTTCCACTCTACTTATCATATTCGCTATGCCAGTAGCAGCAGAGAACTTGATCCGGCTTCAGAGCCGGCCTGAATTGATCAGAAACATCTGTATATTAGCACATGTTGACCATGGCAAGACGTCTCTGTCAGATTGCTTATTGGCCAGCAATGGAATTATATCTCAAAATCTTCAGGGAAAGATTCGGTATCTCGACTCCCGTCCGGACGAACAGACTCGAGGCATTACAATGGAATCGTCCGCAATTTCACTTTATTTCAGGGTGGCCCGCAGGGCCCAAACTGAGCAAACCGATACTCCAGCTCCCGAACAAAAACCTGTCATTAATGAATATCTTGTAAACCTGATTGATTCGCCTGGACATATCGACTTCTCCTCGGAGGTTTCAACCGCTTCACGACTCTGCGATGGAGCTGTGGTTCTAGTCGACGTAGTCGAGGGCGTGTGCTCTCAGACAGTCACTGTGCTGCGCCAGAGTTGGGTGGAGAAGCTGAAACCGATCTTGGTCCTTAATAAAATAGATCGGCTGATAACGGATCTCCAACTGACACCACTCGAAGCATACCAGCATCTTTCAAAACTCATCGAACAGGTGAACGCAGTGGTGGGCTCGTTTTTCGCTGGACAGCGCATGGAAGATGATTTAAAGTGGAGGGAACAGATGGAGGCTGAAGGGGGTTCTGATGGCCCAGTTAAGGAGTATATTGAAGCAAGCGACGAAGATATTTATTTTGCCCCTGAAAACAATAATGTGGTTTTTGGAAGTGCAATTGATGGATGGGGTTTTAATATATCCCAGTTTGCAGCTATTTATGAGAAAAAGCTGGGAATCAAGCGAGAAAAGCTTGAGAAAGTCCTGTGGGGAGACTTCTACTTTGATCCCAAGACCAAAAAGGTTGTGCCAGGGTCCAACTCAGCTGCTTTAAAGGGCAGGAATAGTAGACCATTATTCGTGCAACTGGTGCTGGAGAATATCTGGGCAATATATGAGTCTACCACAAATAGGGATATTGAAAAGGTTGAGAAGATAGTTAGGGCACTGGACCTGAAACTTCTCCCTCGAGATATTACTTCAAAGGACACCAGAGGATTGCTCACAATTATGTTCAACCAATGGATTCCCATATCAAGGTCTATTTTACTAAGTGTCATCGACATTATACCCTCCCCGTTAGATGCCCAGCGAGAACGGATGTCTGGTATACTTCTAAATACCCCAGGTCACGCGGTACTTCCGACTGCGATTGTCAGGGCCATGGAATCTTGTGATCGGAATGGAGGTCTAACCGCGTTTATTTCAAAAGTGGCTGCCATTCCTGCTAAGGATGTGCCGAAAGCAAAGTCTACGAGTAATAAGAATGGCAATCTCAGTCCCAAAGAGAGGCTAGCAGAGTTACGCAATAAGAGTCGGTTAGCTCGTGAACTGGCACTTTCGGAGAACAGCGACGCTTTGGAATCACTAGGTGATTTATCTTTACAGGATTCTCCAGACAGTGAGGGTGTGAATGTGAATGATAACTCAGACGAAGTCATTATCGGCTTTGCCAGAGTATATAGCGGAACCTTGAAAATAGGTCAGTCAGCACACCTGTTGGGCCCCAGATACAACCCAAGTTCCCCGAGTGGATATACAGCTCCGGTTACGATAACAGGACTGTACATTTTGATGGGCAGAGACCTCGTGCTTATTGATGAGGCACCAGCTGGCACTATTGTAGGGATTGGCGGTTTAGACGGCAAGATTCTGAAGAGTGGCACTTTGATTGATACAGATGTGGGGCCAAATCTTGCAAGTTCAAGTGGTATTGCTGCACCAATTTTGCGGGTAGCAGTCGAGCCGGTAGACCCATCGAAATACCCCGAGCTGGAACGGGGATTGAAGTTGCTGAACATTTCCGATCCCTGTGTGCAGATCAGCATTCAAGAAAACGGAGAGCATATTTTGTCCACTGCTGGTGAATTGCATCTGGAGCGATGCATAAAAGATTTGAAGGAGAGATTTGCAAAGGTTGACATCCATTACTCCAAGCCTGTGGTTCCTTTCAAAGAAACGATTGTGGAGGACAAAGGATGGAAGTCGCAAACGGGAAATCCGCGGGGCTATGTAACGACAGAGGTTGGAGGATTGGTGCTTACTTTTCAAGTATTCCCTCTACCAAAGGAAATTGTCGAAGTGTTAGTTAAAGCAGGCGACTCTTTACGTAACATGGCGATAGAGGCAAGCAACGAAGAGGACAACAATGCTGATGACGATACAGTGTTGGTTAATGAGTCAGATACGCGCCTAATAAGGACCAAATTGAAGGAGTGTCTCAATAGTTGTAAATCGTTGGAGCGCTGGATAAAAGAGCCCGTCCAGAATCTGGTAGCATTCGGTCCTCGACGGTCGGGTCCTAATATACTGTTTGATGAGTCTGATAATATTTCGCGCCGGGTGTTCTCGCAGTCAAAGAGGGAAAAGCCCAGCTACGAAGATAATATATTGACGGGATTTCAGTTGGCGATGGGTCAAGGTCAAATGTGTGGCGAGCCATTACATGGTATTGGTTGTGCTTTGGTGTCGTTGGCAGTTCGACCTGAAGAAGATGAAACGGCTGTTAACTCGGTGAGTACTCAGCGCCGAGTGATGACTTCTACACGAGAGGCAATTTATCAGGGCGTGAGTGACTGGTCCCCGCGTCTGATGCTGGCTATGTATTTGTGTGATATACAAGCGACTACCGAAGTGCTTGGCAAAGTGTACGGAGTAATTACGAAGAGAAGAGGAAGAATCCTCACCGAAGAGATGAAAGAAGGAACTCCTTTCTTTACAATTCACTCGTCTCTGCCTGTTGTGGAAGCATTCGGGTTCTCTGATGAAATTCGAAAACGGACGTCGGGTGCCGCAAACCCTCAACTTGTTTTCAATGGATACGAAATGATGGATGAGGACCCATTTTGGGTGCCCACTACTGAAGAAGAACTGGAAGACCTCGGAGAGCTGGCGGATCGAGAGAATATTGCACTGTCTTACGTCGTCAGTATCCGCAAGCGCAAGGGTCTCCCAGTGCATCAAAAAATAGTTGAAAATGCCGAGCGGCAGCGCACGCTAAAGAAATAATTATCAAATACATGCATGGATGATTTTTGCCGATGCAGCAGACAGTTCGCTGCCAAGATCCGTACTTCAGAGCCGATTGTCAAATTGAGCGCCCCAACAAGCCATTTCACACCTCAGATATAGCAGCCAGCATCTCCAACTACGAACAAGGAAGATCTGCACGCCTAACTTTAGCTTTAACTTTTGACAGTTAGAACCAATTGCTATCATAGACCGTAGTATCCCGCCATTCCGTACAGCTATATAAAGCTTTGACACCATAGTTTTAATCATGCATGGCAGATCCACTCATAAAGAGCTGCAGATAATCCGATCCGAACCCTAATCGGGGTCATACACTCAACCCTATCCTGGCAGGTCCGATAGTCGACTGTCATGTAGCGGATAGCCAGCCTTCAACATAAAGGAGCAAGAAAAAAAGTGCCAACAGTAGGCTCGGCAAGAAGCTGTAGATTTGAGTAGAGCAAAAGCAATCTAAAGCAAGGGACGCAAGGGGTCAGTGCATAAGCTTTCAGGCATTTTCCCCTTATTGTCATAAATTTCTAGCTACAGGGCGTTGTCCCCTGGCAACTGCATAACGCAGACCAGCCACCTCTCGCAAGTTGCAGAATAACCAGCAGAATTGACCAGCCCTTCCCATTTTTACTAGGATATTATATTGAATTAAGCAGTCACGTATAGTTGAAACCAGTGGCAGGACCAATAAGCAGTCGAGGGCTGGATATAACTCTCAGTTCAGCTGCAGGTAAGGCGATAATGGTAGTATAGGGCATATAACGGCTGGCAGAGAAACTTGACAAGCACTTCTTTGTGACATCTGTGGTGGGTCCAGACACTTAGCTGGCTGGATAATATCTTTGGCCTGATCATATATATCTGTCGCAGGCGGCTTGTTTCAGTTTCATCCACGATTTGTTGGTGGAGGGTATTATCTCGTCTGGCAGTCTGTTTCCAGCTATTCAGAACAGCTGCTGTATACTAGACTTGGTTTTACTGCCTTTGTTCCGGTCTTTCGTTCTGTTTGGTTCTAATCTTTTTTTATCCAACCATATGGATCATTAATACAAAAAAAACAACATGGAACACCTAATAGACGGCAAACTCTCTCGCACCCCGGAAAAGGCGATGGTCCATCGAGAACTGAGCGGATCATCGTCCAGCTCCGTGGACTCTTCTCCCGATAGTGTCAGCTCATCATCATCACCAAGCAGGCAGTCGACTACGCTCAAAGAGCGTCTAAGACGCAGCTTACCTGGCAACTACAATGAAGATAGCTCTACAGCACCACTATTTCGGCCCGAACAGAAGCTGAAATTCTCTCTGAAACGGCCATTTTTCAAGCTTGGAAAGGGAGAAGACTCAGCTGCCATGCCACATAAGATCGATACATCTGTCAAGCCGGAACGGCAGCAGCAGCATTATCATCAGCATGGCTGTCGAAGCGTTTCCACGGAAATCCCCTCTATAATGTCTCCAATAGTGCCATTGGATCGTGAAAAGCTAGAGCTCTACAAGCAGCAGTCTGGCGGGGATCGAATGGATCATATAGTGGAGACTATGGCTGGGATGGTAGTAACCGAACGGGCTTGTCATAGAGCACTATTCATTCCGGAAATCGTCCGTATGATTCTTCAGTATGTGGATGATAGTAACGTCATTCCTCATGAAGCTGCTCAAAGACGGCGAAAGCCGATGTCTCTGAGACATGCCATGCTGATATATCGAGATCCACAGTTGGCTCGAGACGCATGGGAAAAGTCACAAACTGACGACAAAAACAACACTTCAGGCGCCCATGATGTAGAAGTTGGTGGCCTGTTTAATTGCACCCTGGTATCGCGCCTGTGGTGTGGCATCGGCCGAGAAATCCTTCAGGAAAAGCTCTACTTCAATGAGCAGGTGCTCTGGGAAAAGTTCGTCAATGTATATAGTAAGCATTCGGCAGAACGCCAATTTAAACCAACAATGCTTGTGCTGCACAAGTTGATGGATGCGAGTCAGCAGGACGTCGATTCAATAGCAGACGGCGTTGGTGGAAGACTCCAGTGGTTGGAATTTTATACCTGCACATCTATTGTGCCCACAAGAGCGTTGCTTCAGGGCAACCAGTTGACAAAGATCGTGTTACCAGGCTGTGCCAGAGTGACCGATTCTATTGTAGCTATGATAGCCGAGTGCTGTCCACAGCTGGAGCATCTGGATTTGCGGGCTTGCGATTATGTCACAGACAGAGGGCTGAAGGCCCTAGCAAAAGGATGCCCCCATCTTCGGATGCTCAATGTCGGACGCACCCAGCGGGGAGAACTGATTACATATCGAGGCATCAAGCATATTGCAAGAAGGACATCGATTGACACATTGGGCCTGGCTGGATGTGCGATTGACGACAGAGCAATCTGGGAACTTGCACTCCACAGGGGAAAGCACCTGCAACGGTTGTCACTGAACAACTGTCAGCTGCTCACCAATAATTCAATACCAAAAGTCCTGGGATATACCAGGAACCTTTGCGTCCTCGAGTTACGGGGCTGTTTGCAAATAACCGATATGAAGCCAATTCTGCAGTTTAAGCGATATCGAGAGCTGCGAGGAGCTCCACCTCTGATAGAGGGATGTGAGACCTTTGAGTTGCGAATAAAGGAAACAGAATGGCTCATGGAAATTGAGATTTCGAGGCAAGTGATAAGTGATTGCCTGGAGTGGATCTATTCCGAAGATAGCGATGTTCCGAACGAGCAGTACCAGCGTCGACGGGCCACTATTAGTGATGTGGCATCTGTAGACGTTAAAAATGTGCTCTAGCTAATGCTTGATGACTTTATGCAGTATTTTTCTTTTTCTCCTTCCATAGTAAATAAGACAAAGCTGAACGATCTACAGAACCGTTAATGATTAAGAGACTCTGTTTCCGAATGCAGGATGTCCGGTCCCCAGCATCCATGGATCAACTGTATGCAATATCCAGTAGCTGACAGCACTTATAATCGTATCAAAGTTGCTGACGTGTGATCCGGACACAATCCAGTCAGATGTTTGAGGTTGGCGGTTGGCCCAGACTGCTACTTGAATAACAATAAATAACAATGCCAGCAGCCTAACAATCACCTTTGCCTGTACGCGAACAATGCCAACGCGGATATATGAATTATATGCCCGGAATAAAGAGGACTTCTGGCTGAACTCTTTGACAGAGATACTCAAACTGCTGAGCTTCGGGACTGCCAGCTGATATCCGGCGGTTTTAGCCTCTAATAGTCTGGCTGATAGACGATTTCTCTGTTTGATGGCCCATAACAGTAAGACAATGCTGGAACTACGGTCTTCTTCCAGCTGGGCCAAAGCATCGTCGTCAACTGCTGATACTTTGTGAGCGCGTAAAACGTTGATATCCGATGACTGTTTTAGAATAAGTTGCTCGATGTCTTTCATTGAAACATCCAATTGCTTGAGCTGCATGTCGAGATCTATCATCTCATCAACCAGGCACGAAACATCCGTGTGTACCGAGACGCCGGATGTTTTTCCTGTCAATTTTAATTCCCGAAGCTGTAACTTGAGAAGCTTCAGCGTCTTTTTCGACTGCGAGGTGTCAATACGATTGTAGACATGCTCGAGAAGCGTCATCACGCATGTTAGGAAGATGAGCCTAATTACGCGCCACTTGTAACGATATGCATGTTTAAGTAATACAGTTTGAAATTCGTCACGCAACAATCACACGGGCTCTTTTACGGGACTTGATAACATTGATGGGCCTTCGATTTTACCTTATAAACAGCTGCTAATTATTTTCTACTGTATTAATTAGTACTGGTATACATATAATTGCCTTATGGTACAATATGACTGATAACCTTAATGCTGCATTTGGACATTATCGGCTGAACCGTAACTGATTCAGACTGGATACTAAAAACTAAGTCATCCTTAGAAATCAAAATACACTGAATTTGTGCTAATCGCTTCTATAATTCCAACCTCCGTAGATAGGCTATAGGCAAATGGTAAATCTCGACACCAGAACGCGCTCATTTACAGGAATGTTGCTCCGGCAACAGAGTATATCCCAAATGGGAATTCGGTCAACAGGCGAACGTGACGCGGAGAAGCTACTAATAATCCGGACTGCGCAGTTGTCACGCAAGCCATGGACAAAAAACTGCCAATAAAATAGGATTTTGAAAACAAATGAGTAGAGTAATATCATCGCCTTTGTCATTGCGGAGGCAGGAAACGCCGTCGTCTCCTGTTCGGGCTCTGGGAGTTCAGACGAGATCAGTTGTCCGCAAGACCAGCAGTCACTTGAGGAAACCATCCGATTCTCGAGAATTGATACTGTCACAGGATGTGGGTGAGTTTGATAGCTCGATCAAGCAGAGGCAAATTAAAAAACGGTGAGGGACTTGCTAGCAAATGCTTTTAAAGCCAAATGTTGCTAACACAAGAACTTCCGAATATAATTTTAGAAAGACGAAAACGAGGAGTATACGACCATACAAGTCCAAGCTTGATCTGTTAGACAACAAGCTGACATCTTTCAACTTTGATCCACCCGATACCGACTCTATCTGTATCATTGATGACTACATCCCTGAAGCTGCTTCAACGCCGATAGCATCGTTTTCTGCCAGCAACGACGTTCATCCGCGCGTGAAGCAGTGCGATAACTGCGAGCACAAAATCAACAATACATACGTGGAGCGACTCTTTGATAACAAAAGACGATGCAGAACTATTTGCTGCCGGTGTATTGATACTCTTGATACGACGAGCTCGAGGGTCGCCAGGATCGAAGCACACAATACGAAGTGCGAGGCCTACTATGTTGTAGAAGAGCCTGCGGAATGGATTCAAAAGCTCCAACGTAAATTGAGATGGAGATGGAGAGTCACCGGGCTTCTCCACTAAAATCTGGGTGCTGGGACTCCCGAGTATTTATATCTATTTATTTATTGCATTGGACTTATTAGTTTTTCTATTTGATTTCCAATACCGCGTCAATCGCACCTTTCTCCCAGGCAGCAACTTTCCCCTGCCATTTTCCTTTACCTCCGCCCTTGACGTTGGCGACAATGTCTTTCACTTTAGCAGCATAGGTGTCGACAGAGTCTCCAAAAATTACGATCGACCCTCCCTGCTTGCCCAGACCGCTGAGAAGAATCACAGTGCCATCGCCGGCTTCAAGCTTACCAAGCTCTTTCTCAATGCTTTTGAGGTAATCCATACCTGCATCAGGCTTGTGTACAATGGCCAGCTTGGAGTCATTGAGCTGTCTCCGTATATCCCGAGCCTCGTATTTAGCCACTTGTGACGACAATGCACGTTCTTTGGCCGATAACTCTTTTATTTGGGCGCTCAATCTGTTGATCTTGTCCTCTATTTCATCGGTCTGGCATGACAACGCAGCATTTGCCTTTCGTATAATGTCGTGAGCTTCGGAGGCATACTTAAACACTCGATCACCAGCCATGAAGAACAGTCGCGAGTTGGTACCGCGGATTGGCTGGCTGTGAAGTAAACAAATCGAGCCAATATGTGCCGTATTGCTCAGATGTGTACCACAGCACGGATTCGAGTCCAAATCTCCAATATGAATAACCCGGATGACTCCTCTTGCAAGGTCGTAGTTCTCAGGGACGTGATGGTCAATGCTGTTTTCGACAGTCTTGTTCTCATCGAGGTTTTCAACTGTGATTTTAACCGACTTTGTGATATATGCGTTGACCTCCTCTTGAACCTCGCTAACCTCTGAAGAAGTCAGTTTGCGAGGCAGCTCGACATAGTTAAACTTGGCACCAAGATTCCAACCGAGCGTTTCGATGTTTCGCTTGTCCAGTATAGCAGACAACAGGTGCTGGCCCGTATGCTGTTGCATATGGTCCCATCGACGGTCCCAGTTGACCTTCAGCTCAACTTCGGAGCCAGTTGGAACTGGCTTCTCGAGAACATGCACGGCGGTAAGCCCATCTCTTTGGACGTTTTTTACAGGGATCTCATCGTTGCCAACAACAACCTTTCCAGTATCATATGGTTGGCCACCTCCTATTATGTCAGATCGAACCATTCCCATCAAAAAAAAAACTGCTTACCTTCAGGAAATAGTACGGTATTTTCAAACTCTACCTCGTAGCCATCCTTAAACTTTTCACAAGATACTACTTTGGTTTTCAGAGTTTGCAAGTAGGAATCCGCCTGGCAAGCCAGAAGCCCTACAATTGTAGATGCTCCTGACCGCTGAATGGAGGACATCATCGTCGTCGCCATGATTACTGATAAGATAACAATCTGAAATGTGTCGAGGTTTAGCCGCTCAATCTTGGTTAGCAGCAGCACTACGACACTGACGTCTCGCATAGAATCTCTATAGTACGGCTGATTTAGTACTATAGCGACCGGGGGCTGAGAAACAGCAACTCTACAATGGACAAGTTAAGCTCCATGTTGTGATATCATATGTTCCTGAAGTTCAATTGGTTCCAGCTTGCAAGGCTGAGTGTTGTGAATCGGTGATAATCATGTGAAATATTGATTTACGATTGACTTATTGAATTGGAGGTTCTACATTGAGCAGAGCGTTATGAGGATCAAAATGGCGAGATCTCCCGAATTGACGAGGGTATTCTCAAATTATCTGCTACAAAACAATGAGACAGGTGAGCAATGCGACGACTACCGACTTCATTAGGTTGTGGTTTCTTCGAGGATAATTGGCAGGCGGGTGACGTATGTTGCCTCGCTATCCAGCCATATTGCGGGGTCGAACCCCAACAGCCTGTCAGACATAGTCATGTAGCCCACTATGACTCGGACAAGCTGCTGCCACTCATTGTTGATATCGAACATTCTTGAAGTGAGAGCACCAGAACGGTCGTATATCCACAGACGAGCCCGGTTATTGCAAATGCTGAGAGCGTGGACATAGATCCTTGTTGGCTGCACATTGAATACAAAACGCACTACTCGCGACAGCACAACGCAGATTTCTCTAGTTTTCTCGTTCCGGCCGCTGATTACTACTGGGACCATAATAGGAGGCGGATCACGGGAATTGGGAGTGGCGGCCCATAAAGTTGGTTGAGGTCTTGCCAGCTGCGTTGATTGCACGAGGCCTGTGATGCTGTCGATAATGGATGCGATACACTCGACAGTGTATTTCCAATTTCTTTCCGGCATGAGTGGGTGCTCCAAGTGAGAATCGGACCAAATCTTCCACTTGCCAGTAGACGACTCATAGAGGCCGCTCTGAACACACATCTTGATGATGTCAACTAACGACGCAGTGTCTGGCGGAAAGAACTTTTGCTGGATGCCGTCAACGTCGGTGAACAGCTCAATTGTGCCAGCATCCTCATCAGGTAGTTCTGGATATAGGTTGCTCATGCTGCGAACGCACAATACAGCTTAAAAGCTGCCAGCAGTATAGTCCCAGCAGTATAGTTTAGGTACCAGCAGCATTAGTTTAAGGTACCAACGCTCTAGCCTGTTTAAGGCTACTAATTGGTTGAGGCTGCCGAACAGTAATGGTTGATATTCCATCAGAGACCCTATTAGGAAGGAATAACAGAAGCAGGTCTACAATACAAGTCGGAGCAGCGCGCAGTTGTTCTATTATTTACACCTACAACACACATCATCCGTCGGTCTCATATATTAGTCCTGGCCAGGGGGGTAGCCGGTGGTGTTCTTCATCATCATCATCTTTGGTCATCTCCATGTGTCCAAGTTGGTGTTCGTTTACGCCTTGCGGGATCGCGCAGCAGCAGATCGAGTGACCCTGCCAGTGGCAACTGGCTCGTGTCGAACAGGAGTGCTGGGCACACCGGTGGCCTCGGCCTTGAGCTCTCTCTTGGCTCTGGCGGAGCTCTTGCTAGTGGCGTACACGCGAATGTAGAAGCCAATGAACAGGAACAGGTACGAGGTCAGAATGGCGCAGCCATAGATGGCGGCAAACTCCTCGCCAGCACAGCTGCCCATATTCGGCATGTGGGGCCAGTAGGTGGACGTAAAGTAGGTGTAGGACGCAAAGTACACGAAGAACAGGTCAATGATGAACTGGATGATCTGCGTGCGGGTGACCCACTCCTTCCACCAAACGCGGATCTTGCAGGCAGCCAGGAAGTAGTACCAGTACATGATGACGTGCACAAACAGGTTGAGCACAATAGGCACCCACGACACCGAGGTCTTGCCGAGCAGCTGGGTGTAGCACAGCAGGGCGGTGGCTCCATGGTGGAAAGTGTGCAGAAACGTCAGTGGCTTTTTGCGGAGCACCAGAAACACCGTGTCAAACAGCTCATAGTACTTGGTCAGGTAGTTGAGGTAGTAGATGGTCACAATGGGCTGGGTCCACGATCCGTGGTTGCAGATGGCGTACAGCATGCCATGGCGGACCAGGATGGGCACCAGCTGCTCCACCAGCAGCAGGAACAGCGTCAGCGACAGGATGGTCAGAAACAGGTTGTGGAGCTGGAACACGAAGTTGATCCGGATGACAGGCGCCTTTTTCAGCGCAAACTGGCCGCCAAAAATCACCACGTAGTACAGCACAATGGCGCCTACGACCTCCTCGACTTTGGTGAACGGCAGACCGACGCCAGTCACAAACTCAAACTTTCGCGGGTCCCATCCAATCGTGTCGGTGAGTACCTTGGAAAAGATATCCCAAAGGTACACACCAAACGGACGGTCCAGAGAAGGGGTCTGCCAGTCCACATAGTAGGTAGCGGCAGCCACCGCCGATGACACAAAGTCGGGCAGTTGGGTGAGCTTGTCGGCAGCAGCTTCGTGGATTTGATCCAAATTTTCACCGACCGCCGCTGTCACCGAGGCCACCTGTTCGGATACGGATTCCTGCCACGACATGGTATTTTATCGACACACAAAAAAAAACAGAGAAGAAGACGAATTCAGCACACACCCGACTGAAGCTCCAGCTACAGCTACCTCGAACGGGAATATGCGACAAAAAATGAAGACACCACACACTGCACTGGCAGTTAAGACGCGTTTGTTGATATCACGGAGGGTTGGGACTGCGCGACTCGGAAAGTTGTTAGGATAAGTTTGCCCAGTGCCGGAAGCAGCATATGTGCGCCTCGAGCCCCATCCCGGTTCTGCACCGAGGTGGACACATACGGCGTTTCTGTCGCATGTGAGCCCGGCGCGAAACCCATTGGAATGAACAGGCGTATTGGCCAAATCGCGGGGGAAATAACTGCGTACAATGCCGGTACACGGTTTGCGACCTTGACGGTGAGCTGGAGCATTTTGTAGGTGGATTTTGGGTTCTTTTCTGATGCCGCTCGGTCGGTGGGTGTTTCTCAGGGGTAATAACGTCCGACCTAATTAGTCGCGTAGCGCGGGTCCCTACATCGTGCTTATTTGGGTATGAAATAATAATAATAGTAAGTCACCACCAATATATTTACTATTTCCTGGCCATCGAGCGATCAAATTATTTACTATATTCGGCTAGTAGTTTTATTTTGATCGAGTTGCTTTTTTTAAATATGTCTGTTTCACGTGTTTTGGGAAGCTAGTTGCCGCTGTACTCCACCATTATATGAAGTTACTTAGCTGTGTGCATATTAAGCCTTTTTTACTCTGCTACATTTTGGAGAATCTATTTCCCGACTTCCATTTTTAAATAAGCGAACCTCACTGCCAGTATCCACGCCTCAACTGCGCAGCAGTTACCACAGCGCGACGGAGTCGCGAAAACTGATCTTGCTGTAAATACTGATCTCCACACTTTTCTTCCTTTCGAAAAAACAACCTCAGAAATGACGTCTCGTTGGTGTGTGGGTTAAATATGTCGTAATATAATAAGTTGCCTTCGATGGTTTAATTGCGTCAAATATGCACAGCTGTCAAAATGCGATCAGCGATGCAGCATCAGTCTAACCCGTCTGAACCAACCTAAATGAAAAGTCAACCTTCTACGCACATTCATCGACACGTATGCATTATTTATTCTACCAAGGTCGTCATGGAATCCTTGTCGGTAGACGACATGCCCCAGAAATCCAGCGACACCACCTCGTCATATCCGTTGTCGTCCTCGTGGACATAGAGAATCTCCCGAGTGCTTTCATGCAAGAACCGGATGTTTTCGCCAGGTATCACCCGCACGATCTCGGCGGTATCCATGTGGCGAATCTCAATGAAATTGGGCTCGAATGCAATCAGGTACGGATACGACAGAGCAAAGTGCTGGGGCATTCCTTCCCACTGCACCATCCACTCGGGCCGAGTGCGCCAGCCGTTTTGATTAACAAAAAACGAGAAATCAGAGTAATTGAGCAGAAAGTCCGTATGTAGTCGGTAAATCGAGATGGGCTTGAGGGCTTCGCGGCGGATCGCGAAATCCAGCGAGGTGTCGGCCGGGTCCAGCAGCGACTGGGTCTCCAGAGACTCGAGATCGACAATCTCAAACCCTTTAGCACATCCCACACATAGATGGCGCTTGAGAAACGAGATGGACAGCGTTTCGGACGGAATGTAGAACTCCTTGAACACCTTGAGCCCTTCGCTCTGGTTCTGTAGCAGTCTGCGGAGTGGAGCCGACTGGCGGCGGTTGCGGGGCTGAGGATCAAACGGCTCCAAAACTCGCACTGTGGACGTCATAGAGCTCGACTTGACTGTACACACCAGCATTCTGCCCAGGCAGATGCCCACCCGGTAGAAGTTGATGTGGCCCATGACCTTTTTGGATCTCCTGTTGTTTGCAACCGGATCAGGAGTATCCAGCACGTCGAGAGGCCATGAGTACAGGATCTTGTCCGACAGCGCCAGCAGAGTGGTATACTCTTCGAGCACGTCGAGCTGCGTCACGCTGGGCAGAGATATCAGCTTGACAGGCGCTGAAGTTGCCGGTCCAGACGACGTGAACTTGACGTCGGAAATGTAGATTCCCGCATCGGTACCAAACAGCAGTTTGCGCCCTCCGTCGCACGGAGCCATGCAGTTGATGCGCATCGAGCTTCCAAAAAACTTGTTTTGCAAAATATGCATCTTGTAGGTATTGCCCTTCTTGCCGAGCAGCTCCTTCTGCGACTCGATATGCTCCATCCATTTCTTGCGCCCTATAAACGTCGTAGCGTACAGCGTCAGCTCGTAGCCTCTGCGTCCCATATGCTGAAACGTTATTGGGAACCGGTTCTGCGACTCTGCCTTGGACGACGGCACTCGCGCAGTGGGGATGAGCGACGTCGAGGGCCGTTTTGCCAGCGACTTTGGGATGATCTCCTCGCCCTCGGCTGTAATCAGGAGCTCGAGGGGGACTGGCTTTCGATGCACTTTGTATTGCTCGCGCTTGTTTACGATTTTGATCTTGACAAACAACAGGCTGTTGTCGAACAGATATACCTGCACGTCGCCTTGATTGTCCTTGTCTCCAGTCCGCTTTTTGAGCGCTCCTTTAAAGATGATTTGTCGTCGCTCGTCGTTGAGCTTGAGGTCGACGTACTCGCCAGGCCGGAACACCAGCGCCTGGTTCAGCTGCATGAGACTGAATCTGTTCTCCGTGTTGCCAGACTCGGTGTTGAGCTTGGTCAGATACTCGCGAATCACCTTGATGGCCTTGGGGATGTTGTCCCTGTCCGGGTTGTCGTCACTAGTATGCTTAAGAACCGCCTCCAGCAACAGCGGGTACCGAGCCAGCCGAGTGGTAGGCTTGGTCAGGTATCCATTGAGCTCGAGCTTGCGCGATTCCTTCATTCGCTCCGTCTCGTCGACAAACTTGGCAAATGCCGGGTTGATGCTCTTTTCGCGCTCAAACTCGTACTTGCCGTACAGCTGGTTGGCTCCGTATTTGATGAACGGGTCAAACCGGTGGACGTACTCGAGAAACACGTCGCCGATCTGCTTCACCACAGGGGCCTGCTGCTGGCGCTTGGTGAGGGCCTCTGCCAGCTTGGAGTTGACGAAATGCACCTCGGTCGCGTACGAGAACACCGCGCTCAGGAAATGCTCTCTGCGGGACTCGGGAATGATATTGGACGTCCGCAGAGGCTTGACCCAGAAGTCGCGCAGATACTCGAGGTCCTTGACGAAGTCGCGCTCCGTATAAATGACCTCGCAGATCACCTCCTGGCGCTTCTTTTCGCGGTCGTCGACGCTGTCAGCCACGTCTTTCGACACCGTGTGGATCCACAGCTTCTGCTCCGGTTCGTCGTCGCCATGCAGCGACAGCCGCGAGTCGGCACGCTTCAGACCTGGCTGGGGCTTCATGTTGAGCCGGGCCTGCTGCTCCAGCCGTCGAGGGCATGCGATCGAGTAGCACAGCTTGTCGCGGGTGCAGGTCGGTGAATAACATTCTGCCAGCAGCGTGAACACGCCATTGACAGCCACAATCGCCGTCTTGGCCTGTTGCTCATCTTCCGGGTTGCCAGTGCTGCTGTGACGCGACACTTCCGACATTCGTCGCTGGCCAGAGGCGGCTCCAGCACCAGTCCCAGCAGCTCCAGCTCCAGAAGCAGCAGCAGCGGCAGCAGCAGCGTCGTTGCCATCCTCAATGACAATCTCGTTGAACTGGTACACCTCGTTGTGGGTGTCACGCAGCCGGTGGTCGTATGTCACGTCGTGAAAGAACTTCTGGGCGTCCAGAGCACGTCCCAACAGCAGCGCCAAGTTGCGGTCGGGCGTCTTGATGATATCAGCAATGAGGTCGACTGCCTCGGCGCCTGTGAACGAGTTTTTGTAGGTGAGCTCATTTTTCATGCGGTCTCCCAGCACGATTTTCTCGCGAAACACTTCTGCAACTTTGGACAGCAGCGCCGGGTACGCCATAGGCACCTGGCGCGACGTCGTCACGATTGTCGAGTGTGGGCTCAGGCTGGGGTAGCCGTTGCGCTCGTGCACGCTGCTGCTGGTGGAGGTGGATCGCTGGGCTTTACCGTCGGATCGCCTCGACGCCTTAGCGAACGTCGACAGCAGCGAGCTGCTCGAGGGCCGCGAGTGCGACACGATGGACGTCTGCGACGAGCTCACCGACAGCACTGCGTCGGGCTGCCGCTGCGGGATGACTCTGCCGCTCAGCGTCATGGAGCTGCTTACTCTTGTGGCCGATGTCAGCGACATGGCGCGTTTTTCTGCCGTGATCTGCGGTCCTGGTTGCGACGACGACGACGGAGCGGTCGTCTGGCGGTATCCTGGCAGCGACGTGCGCGAGGCTGTGTGAGGAGACGACACCGAGCGTGACTGGTGCGAAGGCAGCGGCTGCAGTGGGAACGTTTGTCGAGAAGCAAGTGGAGGTCCAGCAGTGGCAGCTCCTGCAGAAGCAGAAGCACCACCACCAATACCACCACCAACACCAACACCAACACCATGACTACCAGATGATGCTGCCGATAACGGTGGCAATGCAGACGACGCAGACGATGCAGGCGACGGGATCTGAGACCCAGAACTGCTGCTGGGACCCGAATTGGCCCGTCCACCATAACTGGGCGCCGCTGGCGGACCATAGTTTGGGCCTGGCCCAGCACTACCACCACCAACACTACCAACACTACCAACACTACCGACACCACCACCATAACTGCGACCAGCGCTGGGTCCACTGCCAGCACCAGCACCGTGGCTATGGCCATTGGGACCTGGCGAATTGCGTCCGCCAGGCGCTCCATAGCCAAAATGGCCAGATCCAGCTTGTGCTAGGCGAGCTGGTTGGGCAGATACCGGGCCTAGATCCATTCGCAGACCATCCAGGCGTGAACTCGAGTGGTCTTGCCTCGTATCGGGCTTGAACTCACCGCTCGACACTCTGGCAGGAGGCGATGTGTGGCCTGAACCAGAACTAGAACCTGGTTGGAAGTGCCCTGCACCTATCTGCCCATGATTTGATCCTGACTGAGCACCCGAAGGGCTGGACTGGCCAGAGTATGCAGAACTTGGAGAACCACCGGACGGACCACCAGATCCTGAGTAGCCACCAGGTCCTGAATAACCTTGTGGATGACTGCTTGAATGGCTACTTGAATAACCACCTGGATGACCACTCGAGTAACCACCAGAATGCCCACCAGACTGCCCGCCAGGATGTCCACCAGGATGTCCAACAGGATGTCCACCAGGATGCCCCAGCGGGTGGCCAGGCGAATGTGGTGATGCGTCGTGATTCCGGCTGTCGAGAGGCGATATTGGCGGCGTCGAGTGGTGGTGTAGTCCCGGTGGAGGCAGCTGGGGCAGCTGGGTGTTGACGGGCGCCAGAGGTCGAGGACTGGCACTGGCGGTGCGATAGGGCGGGTACGCCGGCGAGTTGGAGCCCGACAGTGGCGGTGGGACTGGCGGGAACGGGGCGTGGGCGTCGAACAGCTGGGGAACCGCCGAGGTCATGGAGGCAGCTCTGCCAGGCGGAGGGCGCACCGAGCCAAAGATGTTGGAAAACGCGGCCTCGCGGTTGGACCCGGGGACGGGACGCGCTACTTGCACGTTGTTGGGGTCCATGGCATCGTCTGGAGGCGGGTGCCACGGTCAGTCGTAGTACAGGAACCGCTGAGGTCGGCCAGGAAGCGGTGGTGGATTTTTGTTGGTGATCGGTTTAGGAGATAGTTGGCAGTTCCCTTGCCGCAGCCTCCGACTGACAGCAGTAAGAAAACGAGAGTGGGAGTCTAGCAGAGGACGTGTGGGCGTGCACAGCAGCGATGCGACAGCGAGCGAGTGGACGGTTGGCGGGTGCTGGTCGGACGTCAAGGGGCGAAAAAAACCACTGCGATCCGCTGTTTATATATAGTGGTGTGTAGTGGGTGTGGTGGGAACGGCTGTTAGCGTGCTAAGTTTCCCTGATGCAGGTACCTGTTGGTCGACTTCTAAATACAGTATAGCAGGGTAGCCATCTAGCAGATCAATAAAGAACGGCATAAAAGCGCCCATTTTTGCGTGCCGGCACCCCAAAACCGGTGGCGGTGTGTAAAAATAGCGCCAGCTGCCACTCAATGAGTGCGTCCCGAGCAAATCTATTTTCATGGATAATTATGTACTGCCGGCACAAACAATGAGGCTAAACCCGCTAGTGCACATTGTAAATATAGCAGCATATAGTAGCACTATATAGTAGCGGCATATAGTAGCAGCATATAGCAGCATATAGTAGTATATAGTAGCACCAGTATGTAAATAAACCGATAGTGAACCCTAGATAGGCGGTAGTGCGCCTAAACAAACCAACACTAAACCGATCGTACACAACCTGGAGTAAATAGAGTAAATGGAGTAAATGGAGTAAATAAACGCGCAATACGAGTTGTGCAAATAACGGCTGTGTCCCCGCCTCAACTGCGTAGCAGTTGCTCCAGCGCGACGGAGTCGCAAGACCCTTTATGCTGGTGTTCAACAAGCGGTTGCGACTCCGTCGCGCTGGGCAACCGCTGCGCAGTTGAGGCGCGGACGGGAGAAACAGTGGGCTGTTAGAGTAAACAATGCGGCCCAAATAATAATGGCCTGGCGGTTGGATCTGAGCTTCGCTAGCGCGCAATTGTGCAGGCTCGTTGGGCTGCACTGCTATATTAGTGCGCTGCTGCAGTTTGCCTGCACGGTGTCAATGCATTGCCTCTGCCTGCTTGCGGTGTTTGATTGTCGTCGAGCATCGCCTCCACAGCCGTGCTGCTCTGCCTCGCTCGCAGGATTGTATTCAAGCGTATGCGCTTAGCCGCTACAACTACAGCCGCGCAGCCCATGCTCTTATCGGTGCGTGGCCAGCCGCTGCGAGTATCCGTCTACATATAATGCCAGTAAGTGCCGACACAAGAGCAGAGAACAGCCGCCAAACAGCCTGTCGCCAGCCGGATTGAGGGCAGTTGCGTCGCAGCAGCTTTGCGACAGCCTCTACTGACTGGATGGCGGCTGTTTGTGGAGTCAATGCCGCCGTAGTGCTGCCAATTGGCGTGGCATGGCAGACACCGAGCTAACAACAGGCCCAGCACTCGACGTTCCTGGCTGACGACAGCGACACCCGCATTGTGGGCAACTTCGCGGTGTTGCCGCTGCGCACCAAATTCAGGGGCCCGGCGTACCCGCCTGCCAGCGACGACGGCTACGACATTCTCGACGAGACGCTGGATCTGTTCCGAGTCAACTCGTTTTTCCGCAACTTCGAGATCAAAGGCCCTGCCGACCGGTCGCTCATCTACGGCATTCTGTTTGTGTCGGACTGCCTCAGCAGGCTACGGCCTACGACATCCCTCGGCGACGCCACGAGGCTGCTCAACACGCTGGCGGTCGACCACTTTGCGCTGCCTGGCGAGCCTGGATTCCCGCTCAACTCGCTGTACGCGCCTCCCCGCGACCGCAGCGAGGTCGACTTCCTGCGCAGCTACCTGTCGCAGTTCCGCCAGGAGCTGGCAGCGCGTCTTCTGGAAAAGATCTACGAGGACCCGAAAGCGCCCAACAAGTACTGGCTGGCGTTCACGAGGCGCCGGTTCATGAACCTCAGCCTGAGCTGAGCCTGCATAGACGGTTGAAATGTATCTGAATTGCTTCAGTGTTTGAAATGTATTTCCAGCTCTCCAGCTGTGCATTGAGTGCTGACGCACCCTTACAGTAGTAGCATGTCTTCCAGATGCTTCGTCTGATGTTCTGTCAGTCTTTGAACTGCCTCTGTAACAATGGTGTGTAGAGTACTCATCTTGCGACTCCGTCGCGCTGTAGCAACTGCTGCGCAGTTGGTTCCTTTCATCTTGAACCCTTTTACATTGTTAGTATCCTGTGCTTTCTTCTAATTGGGAACCAACTGAGCTTGAATAGTACACAATAGTATGAAAATTACAAAATCTGAGGTCGACTTCAGCGCCAGTATCGTCGCCTCAACTGCGCAGCAGTTGCTACAGCGCGACGGAGTCGCAAGATGCAATTGAGTTGAGAGCTGACTGTCTTGCGACTCCGTCGCGCTATAGCAACTGCTGCGCAGTTGTAACTACTGCTCAGTTGTAACTACTGCTTCTTACATTAATCGATTTCGTAACACATTATACTATACAAGCGCTATACATATGTTCCATAGCACTATTTCAGCGGCCCCGCTCGTTGCTCTCGCGGCTGGTGGGCTTGTCGTAGCTGTACCTGTCGAGCCAGCTGCTCTGGTCGCCCGGCTGCTGAAACTGGTTGAACCGCTGCACCGCTGGGTCCATTGGCTGCTGCATTTTGCTGTCGTGGTTCGGATGCTGCTGAGGGCTTTGCTGGATGCCGCCCTGCCATCTGTCGAACGTGCCGATTGGCGGAGGCAGGCCCTTGTGCTGGTCCCACCGGTCGCTTGCAAGAGGCGGCAGTTTGGGATGGCCCCCAGCATCGTTCAGAATCCCCGCGATGGACGAGGTCCGCGACGGGTTCAACATGGGCCGCGGGGGCGCCCCGTAGGCGATATCCGAGATGGGAGGCAGTACAGTCCGTACTGACGGCAGCTCTTGTGTATTTTGCCCATCTCCAACATGAACAGGCGGACTCAACGAAGCGCTCTGGGTAGGTGGTGTTTGCGGTGTGAACGAGCCCTGGACTGGACCAGAACTGTGTCTTGTGTGTCCAGGAACACGTCCAGGAACCATCATCGGTGGTACTCCGTGACTCACCAACGGCTGTGCGACCTGCTGTGATGGGGTGTGGTGAGGTGGTATCTGGGATGGCGCTCGCGTCTGGACTTGGGCGTCTTCGTGAGCACGTCGCTGAGCCAGCTCTTGGGCTTGTCCCTGTGAAAGCGCACGCGAATGAGAATAAGCCTGCAAATGATCCTGTCGGTGGTCCTGCGAACCCTGTCGGTGGTCCTGCGAACTCTGTCGGTGGTCCTGTGAACCCTGTCGGTATTCCTGCGGAGAACCCTGTCGGTATTCTTGTGGAGAACCCTGTCGGTATTCTTGTGGAGAACCCTGTCGGTATTCTTGTGGAGAACCCTGTCGGAATTCTTGTGGAAGACCTTGTGGAGGACCCTGCGAAGAACCCTGTCGGTGTTCCTGTTTAGGACCTTGTGGAGGACCTTGTGGAGGACCTTGTGGAGGACCTTGTGGATGCTCATGTCGATGACTACGAGGGTGTCCCTCCGCATTACTACGAGGATGTCCCTCCAGATGACTACGAGGATGTCCTTCCGGATGGCCATGACGACGTCCGTCTAGATGACCCTGAGGATACCCATGAAGATGGGGATGCCCTTGTGAAGGACCTTGCGGATGCCCTTGGGGATGCTGTGCCATGGGATACATCACTGGAAGCTCAGGCTGTGGATACACAGGTAATGGTCGAGGTCTGGTTGTAAAGTAGCCCGCACTAGGACCCTGTAGACCTTTAGGAGGCAGCTGCATCTGCGGATCGTATCCGTATGGCGGGGCACCAACTCCCTGGTGGACTACCACCTGCGGCATTCCTGCTAGAGGATGGCCATAGTGGGGGCCATCCAGTGCGCCATACTGGCTGCTGGCAGTCTCCCGCCGGTGGTCGTGGTCATGCTCACGCTCCAGCTTTGGCACTACAACAATTGCAGGTCTGTTGGCGTCGGCGTGCTCCACAATGGTGTCGTAGCCCCTCTCGGCAGCAAACTTGTGGTAGTAGTTCTTGAGCATAATTGCACTCTTGTTCTTCATGTACTTGGCCATCTCGTCCCATCGGCTGCCAAAGGTGCCCAGAAGCCGTTCAAACGTCTGGATTTCGTACAGACTCCAGTAGCTCGACACCTTCTCCTTGTGGGCTTCGGTGAGCACCAGCGCTTCCTGCTCTGCAGGCGTCAGTCGCTTCACCTTGCGACTTGAAGGCTTGGCCGTCTTAGCTCCCTTAGCCCTCTTTTTAGCATCGCCACCCATCATCAGGTCATCGCCAATAGCGTCTGCCTTGCGCTTTTCGCCCACCTCTTCTCGCGGCTGGCTGGCGGCAGCAGTAGCCAGAGCCTCAAAAGCGCTATCGCCATCCGCCAGCTGGGGAGAAGCGCTGGTTGCAATCTCCTCCGTCTCACTAAAAGCCGTAGTAGCTGCTCGCGAGCTCGTGGGCGTCACGTTGGAGGTGCCAGGGCCCTTTTCCTTGCTTGCTGCCTTGCGACGGCTTTTTCTACTGTTGCGCTTGTTCCTGTTGATGACCAGCGTCTTGTAGTCCACGTACTTCTTAGTTTGGTAGTAGTGCAACACACAGTCTCCAAAACTGCGCCCTCCTCCCACGAGCCTGGCAATCTTGCCAAACTCTTTGGGATACTGTGCAAACGCATCGCAGAACGCCTCGTGCTCCTGGTCGCTGAACTGGTTTGCTGCGTCGGTCATGAGCCTTTGGTACGGCGTCGACTTGTCGGCGATGAAGTTGTTGAAATCCACAAACTTGAACCGATCTCGGTCGATAGGATCGAAGATCATATCTGGTGTGTGTGCCGACGTCAGCTGCGCTCTTACGAGAGGATCGCGGGCGTTTTCCCTCTCCAGATTGGCGAGGATCTCCAAGAACTCGGCCTCGCTGCGCACCGAGTCTCCCTGATACGATGCTCTGCCACGCCTGCCACCGCCCGACTGAGGAGCATCCGCATGGTCTCGCTTTTGGTCGTCATCTTTCTCAACAACAGACGGCTCTGGTGGCTTCTCGTACCTGTTCTTGAACTCCCTTTCGGCCACGTCGCAAAACTCCAGCCATTCGGACCGGTTCTTCAAGTACTGCTTGGTGGCCTGCTCCTTTTGGATCGTGAGCTCTTCATTATAGCGGTTCAGGTACTCCAAAAGCTGGCCACGGGATGCCGCCATGAACTGGTGCGCATTGCGTCGCACCACTGCGTATTCGACAAGGTACCGTTTCGGCTTTGACTGCAGATACTTCATATTTGCTCGGATATCTCGATGTGACAGCTTCCGGATATCGTTAAATAATTGCTCTACCTTAGTAGGAGACACCTTGGACACCACGCCATGCAGCGTTGCATAATCCTTGTCGCCATCCTGTTCAGGCACTGGACTAGTAGTAATATCCAACAGACTGTCGTCGGTGGGTACACCGTTGGTCTCTATATTGTCGGCAACGTCCATTTCCGACTCACTCAGATGTTCCTGGACCCGTTCCTTGGACGACGCAAGCATAGCGAGACCAGTAAGTGCATCTAGACTATCGACACTTTTGGCTGCTAATTTCTCAACAACCGCCTGTGGTAAAATATCTTCTGAGGGCCGCTGCTCTGGCTCCGTTGAATCATCTGCAGGTGGAACATCATCATCATCATCACCATTAACAACAGCCTCAACAGCATTATCAACAACATTATCAACAACATTATTAACAACATCATCAATGTTATTAACAACATCATCATCAACAACATCATCAACGTTATTAACATTATCAACAACATCGTCAACATCAGCATCAACATCAGCATCAACATCAGCATCAACATCAACATCAACATCATCACGAGCAACTACAACAACAACAGTCGACTCATTGTTACTGTTTTGGCCCGGCAGAACAGTCTTAATTGAGACGTCTTGCTGAAAACCGCTTTCTGCGTGATGGTTGCTATTCTCGGCGTTGTGAGACTGTGCGGGAACTTGTGCGTATTTTAAGTCTTCAGCGTGTCCCAGCGCTGCTGATGCGCCCTTTTCTGGTTGCAATCCATGGACATGACTTTGGATATCAGATGCTACCCTGACAGTTTTTACTTCAGGCTCCTCCACAAGCTCCATCCTGTGATCAGCGTCTACTGCCTGTACCCTGTCCGATTCCAGCTCAGAGTCAACCTTCTTCAAGTCTATCATATCAGCCTTTTGCATTTGCTCGGACTCCACAGTAGGTAGACCTGCCATGTCAGATTGTTGTACAGATTGTTGTACAGATTGTACAGATTGTTGTACAGATTGTTGCGCAGATTGTTGTGCAGATTGTTGCGCATCTGGGGGCATCTCATGTACTGTGTCTTCTCTTTCGGTTTCCACAGTGGATATCTTTTCGATATACTTCTTTATGTTTGCCATCTCTGCCTGTATCTGCTCCAGCTTTTCATTCGAGTGCGTTTTAGCTGGTATAGATGGAGCTTGCGCCTCCTCGTGTATCCCAGTTTCACGAGATGCACTCGCTGCTTTGCCTTTTGTAGTCGAATACACAGCAGCATCTCCATTGTGGACGTCGTTCGCGTTCGCTGGCTTATCGGTCACAGCGCCAGCCAGTGACCTCTCTTCGGGTGCCGAAGTGTGAATGGACACGTGGACTGGAGCACTGTCGACGACAGGCGGTCTATTTTCGCCGTTTCTGTCTATTATCGATGTCAACTCAGGTGTACGACGCTCTTCATCCATGCTTTTAGTGGGATGAAGTTCATTGGAAGGAGCCTTTCCAAGTAGGGCGGGCTCTTGTCGCCCCACAGGGTGGTCGCCCGGCTGACGATGTCGCGACACCGTGTCAAACCTGTCGACTGCCAGTCTGGTGGTTGCATTGTTGCCATCTATAGACATTGGGCTGTGTGACGACGATATTCTGGAATCGTAGGCTGGCTGGCTGCGAGGAGTCGTATATGATGGTTCCTCGCTATGTTCGCGCGATCTTCTGTATGACTGAGACTGCCGCCGTTCATAGTAGTCGTCTCGATAAGGAGGTCGTTCATGGAACCGGTCGATAACATCAAAGGATTCCTTGGAGTCTCGGAAGTCGCGACTAGCCGATTTGTTAGCATGCTCGTGGCCTGGTTTGCTGCCACGCCTATCCCATTTTGGCCTGTCGCCGTCTCGTTCCCAGTCCCAGCTGGCTCGGGACTTTTCCCAGTGCCGTGGGCCGGACGGCACAGATGGCACGCTTCGTCGAGGACCTCCAGCGCCTGGTCCACTAGCACCTGATCCACGCGCACCATCTGATCCACGCGCACTATCTGGACCACCAGTACCGCCGGGATCACCAGCACTTACCGTACCAGCGACACCGCTAGTGGACGTCGGAGATCGCGCAGACGAAGCTGAACTTCGTCGGTACTCGTCAGAAACCCTCCTGCGCTGGTCGAGCGAGTCCCAGTCGCGGTCACCACTGTCTACATTCTCATCACGAGACGAGTCGGATCTCGAATAGCCTCGAGAGCCAGCCCATCTGGAAGGCCCAGCAGGCACGCCACTGACACCACCCGGAGCAGCCCCGCTGGGGTATCTTTTTGGGGCCGAGTAAGACGGGTCTGGCGATGGCGTTCGTCGGTGGTATCGCTGAGAAGCACCTGCTGGTGCAGTAGGAGACCCGTGGACACCAGAACTATGGCCAGCAGCGTCCTGGAAAGGTGAGCCCTGTTCAGGCGGACGCGACGAGCTTTGTGAATTGTGGCGGTGCCCAAACGAGCGCGGAGGCGAGTAGTCTCTGCGCCCAGAAGACCGTTTAGACCAGTCGCCAGACGGGCTGACGTCGCCAGAAGAAATGTTGCGTCGGCGTTTATACTCTGCCGCCTCGCGCTCGCGGCGGTCCCGCTCCTTGTTGCGCTCCTCCTGCCTGCGGTCGGACTGCCAGCCATGGCTGGGGCCGCCAGAAGGATGTGTGGGCATGGTTGTTCACGCTTCTCTCATGAGATCATAAAAAAGTGAGGATGAAAATGATAACGAGGCGGGTAAGGAACCTGGGCACGGTGTTGGCTTGACAGGCGATGGGGCAGCCGTGCGACAATATATAGTCACCGACAAGCCCCAAAGTGGCCACACTGTGAAGATAAGCAGTACTGAGATATGAAACGTTGATCGTGCACGAAACACGACTGGTCCTGGCATGAAACGTTAGCTCTGAGCTTGAGCTGGCGATTCAACTCGTGTATGACATGTGCAGGTGCCATGGCTGAGACGGGAGCGGGCATATAATTAACTGCTGATGTATGCAGCTGCACCAGACATGAAACGCAGCGTCTGCAAACTCTATGTGAACCGAGCGAAACAGATAGATGTGAGATAGTAGTTGTAGATTGAAGAAAACTGCAATAAAAAGTAGCAACGAGAACTATCTTGACTCGCTGTTAGTGCTGCTTATACCTATGCGCAATGCAGATTGTACATGCAAGCTGTATAGGCTGCATAGGTTACAAAATTGTATCGGATGTAAGTTTCAGGTGCAGTTTTGTATTAATTGTTTGCGTTCTGCAGTTTATAGACAGTGGCTAATGAATTGTGGCTAATCAGTAGTCTGCAGCTTGTAGCAATAGGCGAGTTTCTCTTGCGACTCCGTCGCGCTGTAGCAACTGCTGCGCAGTTGGGCGAGGATCCTTTTGACAGGTGACAGGTGACAGGTGCCATTGTTAGTAGGCATCACCACTTTGTTCACGATTCGTAGTTTGTATCTCGTACTTGTATGTCCACGCCTCAACTGCGCAGCAGTTGCTCCAGCGCGACGGAGTCGCAAGATATAGGTCCCTTCAATGGCTCCACAGTGGTCTATTAAGTCTATTCGTCTATGTACAATGGTCTAGCTGCAGTTTGATCTATTTACATCAGCTCCCACAAGTGAGGGCCCGGGACCAGAACTGCACCTCCATGCGCGTGGTAGTAGCAAACACGTCTATGAGCTCCTCGAGGCGGTGCGGAGACACGTCCATGACGATATCCTCGAGCAGCTGCCTGGCGACGCCTGACGCCTCGAGCAGCTCGTCGCTCGCGTACGTCTCGACCCACCGCCAGTACGGGTTGCCAGGCACCGTGTCAGGGTCGTCGAGCACGATGTGGGCCGCTTCGACGTACCCCAGCATGCAGGGACTGAGAGCGAACTGCAAGGCCCGCCAGTCCTGCTGGGCACCCACGTCGAGCACGTAGCGCGTGTAGGCGTATTCCTGGAGGCTCTCTGGCTCGGCAGCGAGGTCGGCCTCCGACACGCCGAACTGGGCGCAGTACTCGACGTGGAGCTTCATCTCGCGGCGGATGTTGGTCACCACCTGGGCAGCCTTGTCGATGTCGTCGATGGTGGCTGCCTTGAACCCCGCCAGCGCGTAGGCCCGCGAGTACTGCACCAGGTACAGGTAGTCCTGCTTGAGGAAGTACAGGAACGTGTCGAGGGGCAGTGTGCCGCGCGCCAGCTGCTTGGTGAACGGGTGGTGCACGTACTGGTGCCAGGCGTGCTTCACTTTGGGATGCGCCAGCAGGTACTCGACGAAGTAGCCAGGCGCAAACGGACGAATCGCCACGTTATGGAGGTGGTTGACAGGCCCGTTGCCAGCTCCGAGGCCTGGAGCCAGTGCGATTGCACGCTGCACGAACCGGATAGCGCTGTTGACGGCGTCTGGCAGGGACTTGCCGAGTCCCAGGTTGGCAGCAACGGCAGACGCGAGGGTGCATCCGGTGCCGTGGGTGCTGGACGACGCTACAAATGCGTTTTCGAAGAAATGGAACTGCGAGCCGTCGTACAGCACGTCGACGACCTTGGTGGGGCTATCCTTGACGTGGACGAGGTCGTCATTGAGGCCCAGATGGCCGCCTTTGAGCAGCACAGCCGTACCGAGAGCATCGTAGAGCTCCTTAGCGAGCACGCGCGCATCGCCTACTGAGCGGATAGCACTGATGTCGAGACTGTCATTGGCATTGTCATAAACAGTAGCAGTAGCAGCATTGTCATTGTCATGAACAGTAGCAGTAGCAGCATTGTCATTTTCATGAACAGTAGCAGCATTGGCATTGGCATTGACGTTGTTATCAGCATTAGCATTGACATTGTCATTAGCATTGACGTTGACATTGTCATTAGCACTAGCATTGGCATTGACATTAACCTTGTCAGTACCATTGACATTAGCATTAGATTTGACATTGCCATTGCCATTGCCATCCTCTGCATCTTCATTTCTATTAACATTGTCCTCAGCACTCCGGTCCAGCTTGACGATGCGGTTCCGGATAAATACCGCCTCAGGCAGGTTGGGCGTCACCACCGTCGCCATGGGCAGCAGCTCACGGATGTAGACGTCCACAGCGTCGTCCGCAATAAGCCGCGATCCCGACGTCGACACCATCACGGGATCCACCACGAGGCGGCCTCGGTGGTGAAGCTGGCGCAGCTTGGCCACTACAGTGCCCACGGTGGCTCTGGTCGACAGCATGCCAGTCTTGACCACATCGACCCCGACATCGTCAAACACCGCATCCAGGCAATTGGCGATCATGTCCTGGCTAGTGACGGGCCAGATCTGGCGCACTCCCGTCGCTGCGTCAGCACTGCTCGTCACAGTAGTGCAAAGGTGATTTGCAACATGACAACATACTGTTCTGGGCAGTCAGCCCGGTGATACACGTCATACCGTAGCAGCCATGGACCGTAAAAGTCTTGAGATCCGCCTCGATCCCTGCTCCGCCCGAGCTGTCGGATCCTGTGTTAGCATTGGCCCAATTCTCCATTTGCCCAGTCAATATTCTCCATGTGCAGCACTAGACATACACCACACATACACCCCCACATCCACCACACTCCACCACACCTACCTGCAATCGTCAGCACCCTAGGAACCATGAAGATGACAAGTGGAGCGGCTCACCCGAGAGCGCCAGTGATGTCATGGCGCGGGGACGGTGCGCAGCAAGCTAAGCAAACTGCAGCCGTATACGTCTGGCGCGATGGGCAGCCATCGAGGGCAGCCATCGGGCTTCGCACTGCCAGCATCGCTAGCAGCACCGGAATCCGCCTGGCGCAGCACTGACGTAGCCTGACGTAGCCGAGCTGATGAAGTGGTCTGACATGGCTGGGGTTGCTGTACGGCTGTCGCTGTCGCATACGGCTGTTGTATACGGCTGGTGCTCACGGTCGTATACGGCTGTCGTACACGGCTGATTTGCACGGCTGGGACGAGCTTCGTGCTTTCGCAGGGCGCGCGGCTGAGCTCGTATGTCGCACACGGCGGTTCGCTGTTTTCGCTGCTCTGCTTTCACTGCTTACGGTGCGTTCACAGCTGTCGCACGGCTGCGGCACTGCTTGTGTCAGCTCTAATGCCGAGCCACCACCAGGCTAAGGGCTCGCCACGGGGTTTATGCTTCCGCTGATGCCGACCATAGCGATGGGCAAGGCGGGACGATCGCACGCGGCTGCACCGCACGGCTTGCGCTCCCCCGGGTAACGCCGCGCCATGCGCCTCCGGCGATCCTATAAAAGGCCTGTTCAGCCCTGCCATCTCCTCCAGCCCATTATTTATTAGGTGCACCCCAATCCCACAGTGATTTCGGAGTGCTCGGTTTTGCGCCCTCCAGCTCGCCAAAAAAAAAAAACTGCTTGTCGCTGCCGTGTGCTGTGCTCGAGCTCACCTGCCTAGTCACTCCACAAGTGCCAGTCGCGCCTGTACTCTGACTGTCTGATTGAACTTGGTCGGACGCATGCTCTCGTCTATGACTTACGAGCACCCCGCGTCTGCCATGAGCCCCGAGTCACGAAGTGCGGTGTTTCCCGTCGAGTCCCACAGCTCGCACCCCGACAAGGACCCCAAGACGGTCTCCAAAACGGCCGCTGCGCTGCAATCGAGTCGCGCGACGCCGCGACGTCGCGCCAAGCCGTCGGCTCCGGCTGATGGCCACTCAGCTCCTGGTGCTCCGTCGCTGGGAGCTTCAGCTTCACACAACGGCACTCACGGTGCGCCTGACGGCGTGGCGCACCACACCCACGCCCACAGTGAGGTCCACGCCAAACCTGCCGACGACAACCCCTACGACGACCAGCTCATCGAGCAGCAGCGCCAGCAGACTGAAGCAGAAGCCGAGGCAGAGGCAGCAGCAGCAGCGGCGGCGGCAGCAGCAGCAGAAGCAGCAGTCGATGACGGCAGGCTGTCGCTGCTCGCCCAGTACAGCCAAGCAGGCCCTATGAGCATATCGAGCCTGACCAATCCGTCGCCTGGCGACCTCAGCGCGTCGACTGCAGAGGCAGTGGCGGCTGCTGCCACTGCTGGCGGTCCTGGCTCGGCGCGCAAGAAGCGCCAGTGCTCGCTGTGCCACGGGTGGTTCGCCAACCTGGCTACTCACCGGTCGACGCACCTGTCGGACCTGTCGCGCCCCCACAGCTGCACGGTGTGCGGACGGGGATTTGCGCGCCCCAACGACCTGTTCCGCCACCAGCGGTCGCACCGCGGCGACGCGCCATTCCAGTGCCCCATGTTCATCAAGGCGTCGCTGTACCAGAACGCGTTCGGTAACCTGGAGCCGTCGTGCCACCAGAACGGCGGGTTCTCGCGGTGCGACACCTTCAAGAACCACCTCAAGGCCATGCACTTTGAGTACCCGGTAGGCACCAAGAAGCGCGACCGCCACGGCATGGGTGGTAAGTGCAAGGGCTGTGGCGAGACGTTCGACAGCGCCGACCGGTGGATCTCGGACCACATCCAGACCCACGACTGCGACGCCATCCGCAAGGTCGAGAAGATTAAGAAGGAGTTTGGCGACGCCGACGACTCGGAGAACCCCGAGCTCGCCGACTTGCCGGAGCTGCCTGCTTCGACAGGGCTCAAACCCGAGTGACGACAATGTAAATGTACTAGACACGACTGAAAAGACCTTCTGTTTGATTGATGAATGTTTTTGTAGTTGCGCGACTCCGTCGCTGCGATTCCTGTTGATATGTGTGAATTATACACCACCGGTTAAATCCTTGATCTAGCAACTCAGCCAGTGTAGACAAGACGGAGAAGACCTGTTTGGTGAATTGTGTTTTGTAGTTTTGCGACTCCGTCGCGCTGTAGCAACTGCTGCGCAGTTGAGGCTAGGATTCCTGTTGATATGTGTGAGATATATACATCACCGGTTAGATCCTTGATCGAACCACTTCGCCAGTGTCCACGCTCAACTGCGCAGCAGTTGCTACAGCGCGACGGAGTCGCAAGACCACCACTGTAATGTGTTGAAATTGAATATCTTCGCAAAATGGGTACAATCTGTCTCCGGTCTATTATGTCAATGTGCTCTTTATCTGCTATTCTTATTCATCTATAGTTTGCAGTGATAATATTTTCTTTCTTATTTTTATTAATGATGCAGTTTTTTGATGTTGACACTCTAATCGTACACTTCTAATTATACGTTCGACTCAATTCATCGAGACGTTAACAACCAGTATTTACCAATTGACCAGTTATTTATGGCTGCTTGGCTTGTTCAGTTGGCTTGTTCTGCAGTGCGGTAGACTCCGGTCATGCTATGCACTGCAAATCGCCTGCTGCTGCTCAGTCTGATTAGTATTTGCCAGCATTGGCTGTTTTTCCTTTCTGCTTGCATTCTATTTTCACCCCATTTCTTCTACATATTTCAGCTTTTGGCCTCCAGTATTTGTCATTGTATTTGTCATTTGTGCGCAGCTGCTGCCGGAACTAAATAGCTGCCGTGCCGACATTGTCGACGCCTTGCAGCCTCCGCCATCGATCCGTAATGTGGGGTACCCAGCCGTGCGTTCCCCGCATATTGACAGCCACATCTAGGAACCGTCCCATCGATGTCGGATTTTGAGATCCTGAAAAACACAAATAGAATTGGGCACGTTTGACGGGGAGATAATGTTGGTGGGTTTACGAGCGCGCAGTGGCCTGATCTCGGCTGCTGCGAATTGGTCACAGGCGAATTTAGCTGTCATTGGGGCTGCTAGATACGGAGCTCCAGCATCTTGTGGTGGGCATCGCTTAGCCAGGCACTCGCATAGCTACAGCTACTTAGAGGGCCCAACGACCCCTCCACTGTCATCGCATACAATTGGATCGCTGCTGCACGAAACGGCGTCCAAGTACGGCCATCTGAATGCCGTGATATCGGAGCATCAGAACGTATCGCTCAGCTACCAGGAGCTCGACAGACTGTCCACGGTGTTTGCGTCCAATCTTGCCCACGACTACCACGTAGCCAAGGGCGACAAGGTGTCTGTATGCTGTGGCAATCTGTGGCAGTATCCAGTGATCCAGATAGGGCTCGCAAAGCTCGGTGCTGTGCTGGTGCCTCTCAATCCGGCTTTCACCAACAAGCAGTTTGTTGCAGCCATTTGTGGTAGCCAATCCCGAGTCCTCATCATGCAATCGTTCCTGTATGGAGGACGCCGGAACCCGCCAAAGCATACGGGGTCTCTTATAGCAGACATCCGCGAAAACTCTGCTATCGAAGTGGTGTTTGAGGTACCTCCTCAGGATCACTATAAGGTCACCGATAACATCAACGTATCTGTGCTCATGACCGACACCTCGACACCTTTGCCAAAGACAGCTATAGACAAGGATGACACCATCAATATGCAGTTCACGTCCGGAACCACCTCGATGCCCAAAATCTCCTGTTTGACCCACTCCAATTTGGTCAACAACGGGCTTTTCATCGGCAACAGGATGGGCCTGTCTGCCACCCAGTCGGCGCATCCTACTGGACAGGACCATGTGTGCGTCCCAGTACCGATGTTCCACTGCTTTGGTCTTGTTCTGTCCAATCTGGCGTGCTACGCGACCGGGACTTGCCTTGTGTTTCCATCCGATGGCTTTGACCCCAAGGCTGCGCTGTCAGCCGTCGAAAAGCACAGTTGCACCGCGCTCCATGGAGTTCCTACAATGTTTGCAGCAGAGCTCGACATCAGCGACCAGTTTGACAAGGCAGCGTTCCGCTATCTCAGAACAGGAATCTCTGCTGGATCCTCCGTCCCCGTGGAGATAATGAGGCGACTATCGTCAGTCTTCGGTATGGACGAGCTCACTATTTGCTATGGAATGACTGAGACCTCTCCAGTTAGTTTCATGTCATTTCCTGACGACCCTGTAGAGAAGCGAGTATCTACAGTAGGCAAAATCATGCCTCATACCCAGGCGAAAATCGTTTCGCCGGACGATAGCACCAGCTTGACAGCTCTACCGCGAGGAACGCGTGGCGAAATCGTGGTATCCGGATACTTACTTCAGAAACACTACTTCAATGATCCCCAAAAGACTGCCGAGGCTATGGTCTACGACAGCTCTGGAAAGCGATGGATGAGAACTGGTGACGAGGGTGTCATTGATGACGAGGGCTTTTTGACTGTGACGGGCCGGATAAAAGATCTCATTATTCGCGGAGGTGAAAATATCCACCCCTTAGAAATAGAGAATGTGCTGTTTAGTCATGACGCTATCCAACAGGCATCTGTTGTTGGTATTCCTGATGACAAGTATGGCGAGTCTGTCGCCGCGTTCATTATATTGGGCCACGCTCATAGACACTATCCTCCCAGCGTCAAAGATATCCAAGAGTTCGTTGGAGATAAGCTTGGTCATTATATGGTGCCAAAGCATGTGTTTTTTGTGCAAGATTTCCCAAAGACAGCTAGCGGTAAGATAAGAAAGGTCGACTTGAAGAAACTCGCCCAACAGCTGCTGGATCGGCAGCACACGTAACAGTTTTTTAATATCACCTCTGAATAAATGCATCTTTTACTAGACTAGTGCTTACTTATCTCACTCAAAATGTGACAGAATTCAACAGAAATTGTACTATTCCTCCTCAAACTCTATCAAAGCAGTTCCCTGCTTGACGAGCTCGCCCTCACCGTGGCTCACACTTTTGACAACGCCATCTTTGGGGCTTCTTACTGTGGTCTCCATCTTCATACTCAGAATCACGACCAACTCTTGATCTTTCACCACTTTGTCACCTGCCTTGACATGAACTTTGGCGATGGTGCATGGCATGGGTGCCACGACGCTGTGTTTGTCTTCTTTGAATCCCAAAGCCTTTGTCAGCCATTCCGGCTTTGGCCGTTCGAAGATGTAGTGAGTTCCATTATGAAACACATGGACCTCGTTCGCCTCAACTACCACCGAGTTGACGAATTGAGCTTCTTCAAACTCAGTCCTCAGCTTTCTCGTGTTTTGATCATATGAGACACTTTGCACATCTAGATTCTGTCCGTCAATACTGAGAGAGTAATTTGTCGGTCCATTCTGTTGCACGTCAACCGAATGCTGTTCGCCCTCGTGTGCTAATTGAATATTCCGTGTAAATAGTGACCATCCACTCGTGGTTCCAAAAGAATTGGCATCCAAAGCGTCTTTGTTGGCCTCCGCTACTGCTATTCCAAGCGCTGCTTGTGCAATAACAGGTCTCGGTGCCCGGGCCCTGGAGAGGAGTTTATCTCTGTTTTTGGGAATGAACCCCGTCTCAAGCGCTTGTGGATTATTGGATCCGAATTCTTCGCTATTGACAATTCGTCTGAGAAACTCAATATTTGTCGTAGGTCCCACTACTTCTAATTCTCCCAGAGCAATGCTCATTTTCTGCAGAGCTTCCTGCCTGCTGGACCCGTACACGATAAGCTTTCCGATCATTGGATCATACAGTGCTGAAATTTCAGACCCTTCCTTAAATGTTAAATCTGTTCTCGGAGAGCCTGTCGTTGGTAAAGACATGTGAACTATCTTTCCCGACGAGGGAAGGAACTCCTTAAAGGGGTCTTCACAGTAGATTCGTGCCTCAATAGAATGCCCCTTGAGACTTATTTCATCTTGACTTTTAGGTAAAGGAAAACCAGCAGCAACGAGAAGCTGCCATTCCACAAGATCTTCACCAGTTACTGCTTCCGTTACCGGATGTTCCACCTGAAGTCTTGTGTTCATTTCCATGAAAAAAAACTCGTCGGTGTCATTGTCAAATATAAACTCCACAGTCCCTGCACCCTCGTACTTGACAGCTGCAGCAGCTGCACGGGCCTTCTCCCAAAGTGCTTGGCGAATCTCTGTTGACAGTCCAGGAGCCGGAGACTCCTCGAGTACCTTCTGGTGTCTTCTTTGCACACTGCAGTCCCGTTCGCCAAGTGCAACGACATTACCATGCTTGTCGGCAAAAACTTGCACCTCAATATGCCTTGGAGTGGTAATGTATTTCTCAATCAGCACATTTTCATCACCAAAAGACGACTTGGCTTCCGATTTTGCCGACATCAATTGGCTGTCAAACTGCTCACTGTTTTGCACAATGCGCATTCCTTTACCACCACCCCCTAACACTGCCTTAATAAGTACTGGATAGCCAATCTCCTTAGCCTTATCTGCTAAAAACTGAGGGTCTTGATTTGAACCATGGTAACCAGGCACACATGGCACACCAGCTGCCTCCATGATTTCCTTCGATCGGTCCTTGGCTCCCATAGCCTCAATGGCATCTTGTGGTGGCCCCACAAACACCATCCCTTCCTCTCGCACTCTTTTCGCGAATTGTGCATTTTCAGACAAAAACCCGTATCCGGGGTGAATCGAATCACATCCGCTTTGCTTGGCTATAGACACTATTTTCTCGATGTCAATATATCCACTTGTTGACGGACCCAGACAGAGGTTGACTGCTGAGCTTGTAGCGGACGGCAAGTCGCGATCAGGGCCTGTATAAACTGACGTTGTTTGAATCCCCAGCCTAGAAGCGGTACGATGAACTCTATGGACGATTTCACCGCGGTTAGCAATACACAGCGATTTAAGCGGTTGTGCTTCTGAGTGGTACAACGCTTGCAAGACTCTTGATAACGCCTTTGTCCTTCTACCCGCATGTACTTGGTTCATTGTGAATTGTATAAAACTCGGAGGAACGGTCGGGGCGGTTTTTTTGATCTCGTAGGACGGCGCTGTGGTATATTTATATGATGGATATCGACGGCCGGAAAGGGCTCGGACAAGAAATGTGGGGTTGGGCGACCTGCGAAGAGCGGGGCTGAAGTGTGGGGCAATGCGCAGGCAGCACAGAACGGCACGAGAGATAATTCATAACAATAATCTGAACTGAACTAAATTCAATTTGCCAACTTATTCCAGCTCAGCCAGATGAGTCAAGTTGATTCATGAAAGCGTCGCTATTCTGCGACAGGTTTGAAATGATTCCTTAATTGGCGTTTTGTCAACTACTATGGACATGCGTAAAGAGGTAGTAAGTTACGTAAGATTTGCATAACTTTGTAAGTCTAAAGAGATGCAATAAGTTGGAACTTGTTTCAGATGGACAGAGTTTCAGGATACACATGCAGCAAGAGCAAAGATGGCCGGTTTCCTTCAACTGTGGTGATGAAGACGTCTCGTCTGTTTGAATTTTGCGAGTGATGACCGACACAGTTCAACGAGGCAGAAGTTTTGAGTTTTCTTGATTATAAGTTGAGATCTACACCGGCTATCTTGTTGGAATAGTCCGGTTTAATTATATATATAGGGGAAATTTAAATCTTGATTTATAATATTGACAGTTGGGCAGTTCTCCGCCAGACAACCCACACTTTTAAGCTCTTAGACTTGGATGATGAAACGACACTAAATATATTAATGCCATTTAAATAGCTTGTGAGGAAACACTTCGCTATCTCGGTTTATCTACTATAATGTTCTTAGATATAGAGATGTAAATATTCTCCAAGTGCCATCATCGCTAGAGCCTGTCCATAAGGCATACTAGTCAAGGCAATCTTCTTATAAAATTCCAGATCCTTACCCATTCCAGTGCCAAATGACGTCTCTAGCAGCTCTCCTTTTTCATCTATTTTCTCTAAGATTCCTTTAACGGCCTTGACTCCCACTGGAAGATAAGATTCCGAAACATATCGCTTACGCACGGATTTCAGGATTCCAAACGCAAACCCTGCGGATGCCGACGACTCTAAATAAGACGTGGGATCATTGAGTAAAGTGTGCCATCGACCATCTTCTGCTTGCAGCTTAGCAATAGCACTCACCTGTGCGCTCAGCGTATCAACCAGAAATTCGCGAATAGGATCACCGGGTTGGAGATCGAGAATTTCAATAATCTCGGGAATAGCAATAGTCACCCAGCTATTTCCCCTCGCCCACAATGCATTGGCATAGTTATGTCCACCATTTTCAAATGACCAGCCGTGGTAGAATAAACCACTCTGTCGATCCCCCAGATATCGAATATGAGTGAGAAACTGCTTCTTGGCTTCATTGACATAATGCGGCCGGTTCAGTACCACACCAATCTTGGCCAGAGGAAGAACTGTCATCATCAAAGTGTCATCCCACAGCTGGTTATGGTGTTTAGTAGTATAGGTGACGTGCTGCATGCCGCCATACTCAGTTCTGTCCAATTGGTACATGGCCCATTCAGCCCAGACGTCCAGATAGGGATAAAATACCTGGTATTTGGACGGATCACTCTCGTAGATGCAGGCCAGAGTCAAAAATACTGCCATAGTATTAATGTTTTTGGTGGTTGTTCCTTGGTCAAACCGATCCTTGTACCATTTTAATATAATCGATAGAGTGGCTTCATCTCCAACCAGAGAATGATAGTTCCACAGCCCGTATAATCCTATTCCGTGTGTCCACTCCCAGTCATTCCAGCCCTTGGTATCGATGACTCGGCCGTCTTTTAGTCGCAGCAAGAACTCCCCTGTTTCGTCTTTAGCACTGATCAAATTATCGATCAATTTCTTGATCTGAGTGTGGATTTCTCCCGAATCTATATCAAAAAGATTAGATGGCATTCTGGTTTTCTTTCACTTATTCTATGTAGTATTGGAAGTGTTCTCACGTTCCTATATAAACGGCTCTTCGGTAATCGGAGGTTTGATATTGCGAAAATAGTGGGGAGAGGTGGGGGGCATCGGCGACTTTTGGGATACAGTAGCTACTGGGACCAGCTCCAGACCCCCTGGTTCTGCTTCGCAAAACAAACAACAAGAAATCGCTCCTTCCTTTATCCGTCTCAAGGCTTGGACTGAAACTGAGCTGTGGATGCAGCTCAGCCGTTTCTAATCCAGGTACGCTCAACCCACCACCGTCACATAATAATGAAAGCTGGCAGTTGTTGCATTCTTCGTCAACAAACTTTCTATGTTCGATTGGGTGATCGTCTCGTCTACTGATGAAGAATGCAACTGTTGAAAACAGTTGACAGTTAGCTGCCGGCTAATCCAGTTAACGCCTTACAAACTACCTAGATTCTCTCTAGCCAAGTCTATGCACGGCACGGCAAAATCAAGTGCGGGGTATTAGCGCCACATTTCTTCCGAACAACGCTACCCCTGGACAGCTAGAATTCAGCTAGCCTGACCATTCCCCGAAAACCTCATAAATTGTACTGGATGAGATTTCGTTTCTTGTCACGACTATTATCATTACCATGTTATCATACGCACAACTATCACTTGTATTTATTGGAAATCACCAATACCAACATGCTTTCATATCTTCAAAGACAATCGTAAATAACCTTATTGAATTGACAGTCGAAATGCATTTATCTACCCGAGAATTTGATCTGATATGCAACTTATATATAAATAGAAATAGTTGGGGGCATTAATAACTCGGTATGATCACTTCACTTCGTTCAAGTTACTTCAGATGTTGACGCTCACGTTGCGCTTCCACAATTGCATTGTATCAATTTAAAGCATGCCCCACTGCTGAGCTCGAGGTGAATACAGAGGTTCAGCAAGCTTCTCTAGAATATTGCCAAGAAGCAGTCAAAGAAATCTGCAGGTTACTCGAAAACCACCTGACCAGAGCAGCGCGCATGTCGTACCCCAATGTTCTATCTGTTTATCAGAATGCTGGTGCTGTTCCTACTGACGGTGACTCTCCGAATGCCAGTGAACAACTTCATTAGTTTGAAAATAATTTTGCCACTCCTCAAGAAGTGATTCCAACTTATCCGGTGCCCGACCAATCGCGAATTGGGCCCCGTTCATTAATTGATTTGATAAATTTCATATAAGATTCATGCTGATCATGATAGTCAGTTGATTCGTCGTCAATAAGACGATTGGACTCCAGCAATCGTTGGTATGATGCTAGCAGATGTTCTAATCTGGGATAAAAGATTTTGAGTGAAAGGTGATGGTGATTAATTATTAAATCCTATTTAAGAAATATTTGGGATGACAAACTAGGGATCTATAGTAAATTCATTGATACCGATGAAATATCCATATATCATATGTAATTATGCTTTGAACGGGCAAGCTCTGAGGGAGCAATCATATGGGGCAGCTTTGAAGGACTTGACAGCACCGGATACCGAATATGATTTTCGTGTCAATCCAATGTGGTACGCCAGAGCTGTAACGCTGCTTGGACGGATTTGCATGCCAATATTACAGAAAATTATTATAATGAACAGTTAAACATTGTGTACCATCGCTAGAATTATAATAATTACACACTGCGTAACGTCACTGGACAGTAACAGACTCACTACTAAAAAATAATAGTAATAAACTATTTAATTACCAACCTGTGAATAACCATCAATAAAACGAAACTCGTGAATAACCATCAATAACACATAACTATTCAGCCTTGTGCAAAGTCTCCTCAATTTCATCAAGCGAAAAAGGATCCACTACAGTCGTCTTGAACTTTCTGGCAGGAACCTTCTTTTCAAACAACATGTCCAACTCCGCATAGCTTCGACCCTTTGGTTCTGGCAATCTGAAATAGATATAAGTTATACAAAGCGCATCAATTCCGAACCAGAAGAATCCAGCTTTGGCACCCCAATTCCAAGCCGTGGGATTTAACTGGTAAGGAGTCAGGACACTGTCGACAATTTGCCCACAGTTGTATAACGCTCTAGATAAGACAATAGTTTTTTGACGAAGTCTTCCACTCGGCAATTCACCACACAGGGCATAAACCAAAGGTCCAATGCTGAGATCATAAAAAAACATCTGAATCAAGAGCATAACTCCAATAGCCCAGCTAACGCCAGAGGACTGATGGGCGGTACCCAGGCCACCCATGATCAAGAGGACGAAACCCATGGTTATCAATCCAAACAAAAATATTGTCTTTCGTCCAAAGTATTTCATAAGAAACCAACAACACATGCACGCAAGGATCCCCATACAGTATTGAGCAATAGACATATCAAAGGCACTAGTCGATGCCAGCCCAGCTTGCTCCATAAAATAAGTAGAGTAGCCCAACAAAACAGTACCACTCGCACTCTGAATAAGATATGTCAGCATGCAAATTTCTGTTCTTCTTAAATCAACTCCTCTGAAACAGTCAAAGTACGTAGTACCTTGGCGAACCTCATTTTCGAGCCTAGTGGTGTGGATGATCATCGCAAGTGTATTTTGCAATTCTTCCTCCGTCGGGTTAGTGGTAAGTCTTCTTAAAGATTTCAACGCTTCATCCGGTTTGTTGCGACGAACTAGCCACCAAGGAGATTCAGGAGCAAAGTAAATAAGAATGCTCAGAGGGATTGGCCATATCCATTGTAATGCAAAGCCGGCCCTGTATCCCCACCGACTATCTACAGAGTCAATACCACGCAAAACTCCAGCAGCAATCAGGTTTCCGAACAACCATGAAATGTTTACATAGGTCGAAAGGTAAGCGCGAAGCACTATGGGACAGACTTCAGCAGCGTAGGCGTTGGTCACAGTTTGGAGTGCGCCCCATGCCAGGCCAAGAAGGATTTCCCCACCGAGCAGAGTTTGAACATTTGTGCAGAAAAAGGGAATAAAGACCACAGCGACGGTGAACATGAGGGCTCCAATCATCAACCACCTGGATCCGAGGCGTTCAGCGATGATTCCACTGGCCAACAAGCCAAGGACCTGGCCACAAGAACTGCCATTGCTTAGACCGGTCTGCCACGCGGCAGTGAGCTGCCAAGTACCGTCCTTGTATCTACCGAAGTCCTTATTAAATTGAGGCAAAGCAATCAGGGAGGCCATTAATGACATATCGAAACCTTCCATGACCAAAGCGGTGGACAAAAGCGCTGACCAGAATACAGCCTTGGGATACTTCTTGACACCTTCCAAAAGGCCCATATGGGTTTCGATTTCAGTTGCCTGTCGAGCCTCCTCCATCAGCTCATTTTTAACGCCCCCAACTGTTAAGTCGGCGTCCTCAATGTGCATTGCACCAGCTTTAGCTTCAAATGACATAATTGATATGTGAAAGCTATCAATGATGTCTTAGAAAGTGTTAGTGGAGGAATAGAGTATTTAAGCAGTTGCAGAAAATGCGGGGTAAGCCTCAAAAATGGTTTTGGGGCGCTCCAGTGACGTTAACCTCATTGACGTGAAATACGCACCCAATTGACCGACAGTAGGACTCGCTACAACATTCGACCGGGCGGACGCACTCAGTTTTTGAGACCCTTTTGTTTGGTCGATCACTGTGACTCGTGGGGGGAAGTCGGAAGTTTGGACCCGGGAATTTGCGACTCCGCCACTCTTGGCTAGTAACCGTAAGATCTACAGACTCACATTGCATCAAAGGTAGATCGTTTGCCATTGGTGCGCGGAAGAGCGGAACGGACCATTATTTTCGCGATGCCATCACGCTAGCCCGCGATCGAAGACTATGAGGGGTAATTCTCATAAAGGAACGAGTGAAGAAAATGTCTCGTAGTGGAATATTTTCAGCCTTACATAATTAACTCAAGAGGGGTAATCTGATAACGCATCTGCGGGGTTAGGCGCGGGGTATGACTCCACGTTAGAGCGATTTCTGGGGAATACCCTTGACCAGCCCCGCCTTAAATTTAAGTTTTAGTTTGCACTAGCGCTTTCGTAGTTGTGGGTAACTCGCTACAAGATTGATCCGATATCCGTTATCGCTTGCCATTTTTGGTCGAAAACGCCGTGCTTGACCGTGTTGACAAAGATACGGGGTGAATCGACGGGCTCTGTGAACTCAGAACCATATATCTTTGAACCGAATCTAGGATTATAGCTCGGTTACATAACTTGGACTCATTATTGGTCTGATCTTCGTTGAAAGAATTCAAAAATTATACAATGATTGACATCACCGAAGTTAATAGTGACATGGTTCCGTCGGGCCTGACTCGCAAAAACTTGCTCAATTATCCCAAGTCAAGAGAAGAATTTTCTGCTGACAATTTCAAAAACCCTCCTGCCGAGTACCGGGGTATGCCATTTTGGGCGTGGAATACTCATCTGGAGAAGGACGAGCTGCTGCGACAGATCGATGTGTTCGAACAAATGGGAATGGGAGGCTTCTACATGCATGTGCGATGTGGACTTGATACCCCCTACATGGGTCCTGAGTACCTTGACATTGTCAAAGCTTGCGTCGATTCGGCTAATAGCAAAGGGTTGCTTTCGTGTCTTTACGACGAAGACCGGTGGCCCAGTGGATCAGCCGGTGGACTAGTTAGTAAGTTTGATAAGGAGTTTCGGGCTCATTGTTTGAAATTCACTCGAACACGACTCGAAGAGAATGATGACGCCAGCTTAGTCGGCAAGTACACTGTCAGCTTGGACCGGCAGGGACGATTGAATTCTTTTTCTGTAGAGAGGAATAATAGTACGGCCAATACGGGTGATAATGTTTGGTACGCCTATTATGTTGCCAATGAAGGGACTCCTGCTTATGGCGGAGGAACTTACGGAAACACAATAAACCCTGAAGCTGTCGACAAGTTTATTGAAATTACCCACGAGAAGTATTATGGACATTTGAAGGAGTCATTCGGAAATACAGTTCCTTCTTTGTTTACAGACGAACCACGGTCTTCTTACAATGGTCGCAAATATGACCCTTTCGGTGAGGAGGACGTCATGTTCGCATGGTCCCGAGACCTTCCGAGCCAATTTGAATCCAAGTATGGATATGATATTGTGTCGCTGCTACCAGAGCTGGTGTGGGATAAAGTTGATGATTTTTCAGCTCCTTCGAAAGCCCGATATCACTTTTACGACCATGTTTGCGAGAAACTTGTTGCCGAGTATATCGACAAGGTAGCAAAATGGTGCGATGATCATGGTATTTTGCTACTTGGGCATGCCGATGGAGAAAGCGCTTTATATGATCAAGTTAAAAAAATTGGTGGTGAAGCAATGCGATTTTACAGAAACATGGGCATGCCTGGAATAGACATGTTATGTGACCGGTTTGAGTTTACCACCGCTAAACAGGCTCAAAGTGTCTCCCGTCAGAGAGGTCTGAAAGGCGTAATGTGTGAGCTGTTTGGAGTCGTTGGATACGAATTCAAATTTGAAGACTTTATAGGCAGTGGTGATTGGCAGGCAGCACTGGGGATCACAGCACGAGTTCCACATCTCAGTTGGGTGTCTATGATAGGAGAGGCTAAGCGGGATTATCCGCCATCTATCAACTATCAGTCGACTTGGTGGAAGAAGTTCAAGACGGTTGAGGATCATTTTTCACGAGTGACCACTGTGTTGACAAGAGGACGGCCGGTGACTCGAGTTGCACTGATTCATCCTATCGAGTCATACTGGTTGGCAAGGGGCCCCCGAGCAAATAGCTATTATCAAGAAACGTTTTTGGAAGAATCATTTGACCAGATTACAAAATGGTTGGTAAACCATCAAATTGACTTTGACTACGTATCAGAAAGTCTGCTACCAGAACAGTGCTCATTAGCCAGCATTGGTGATTCTAAACTATTTCCGGTTGGCGAATGCGCATATGAGGTAGTGATCTTGCCAAATCTGCAGACAATTCGCTCATCTACATTGGAGAGAATAAAAAAATTTGCTTCTATTGGGGGTGATGTAATTATTGCCGGTGAAACACCGCGGTTCACTGATGTCGCTCCCATGTCTGCTGAGGATACTGTGACCTTGGAGTCACCTCTTTTTAGACATGTCTCGTTTGTTAAGCAGAGAATCTTGGCTAGTCTGGACAGCTACAGAGATGTCAAGGTGACCGTTACTGAGAATGGCAATAGCGTCACTAGCGGAGATATTGTTGAAGGTATTTTGTATCAGTTGCGAAAGGAAGAGTCGTCCAAAGAACAGTATTTGTTTCTTTGCAATATCAACCGAAAAGAGCCAAGGCCATCGAAATTGTCAATTCGAGGAATTTGGAGGGCCACTGTTCTGGACACATACAAAGGTGAGAGAGCATCTGAACCTCTCAAGAGCACTTACAGCGGCGGAAATACTTTGATTGACTACTATTTTGATCCTACTGAGAGTTTACTTCTTCATCTAGAAGAGGGCCAAGTTCCTGAGGGACAAGGAGTTGAAAAACTCATCATTGCTGAAAACTACAAGACCCATTCAACACTGTTACTCAAGGAAGTGGAGCTTTCTGAAAACAACGTTCTTATTCTCGACTATGCCAGATTCAAAACTGATCGAGATTCAAGCTTTCGGCCAGTGGCCGAAGAAACTTTGAAAATTGACAACATCTGTCGAGCAGAATATGGTCTACCAATCAAGGAAAAGTCCAATAGACAGCCGTGGACGATGAATGATGAGGATCGAAAATGCTTGGGTACGGTCGAACTTTTGTTTGAATTCGAATCCGCGGCTAGTGAGACATTGTATGGTACGAGACTGGCCATTGAAAAGCATTCCGGAGTATTGAATGGCAAGCTGGATGATGTTGAATTCTCCGTGACTCAAAAACAATTTTCAGATTATTGGGTCGATCGAGACATCACCACTGTTGCGTTACCTCCAATTACTAAAGGTAAACATAGTCTATTGCTGACCTATAATATTGGATGGTTGACAAATTTGGAACGTCATTACATTATTGGGGATTTCGGAGTACAGGCTCGCGGAAGGACGTCTAAGATTGTGGACCTGAAAGTAAACGAGCTGGAGTTTGGCGATATTGTCAGACAGGATCTACCATTTTATGTTGGAGATATCAACTATAAGTGTGAAATCACTCTGGACGAGCCGATTGATGATGCTGCCATTTTTGTCCCTAACTTTGCTGGTCCCGTGATTTCAGTAACAGTAAATGGTAAATTCATTGGTGATATAATTTCTGGTCCTTATACTCTGCGAATTGGAAATGCTCTAGTCAAAGGGGTGAATTCAATTCAATTATATGTCTATGGCCATCGAGGCAATTCGTTCGGCCCTATACATTTGCCAGAGGGAAAGACGAAGTATCATAGCCCTCGGGCTTACCGAACTGAGCATGATTGGTGGTCAGAAGAGTATATTTTGTCTAGACTGGGAATTCTTCAGACTCCAAAATTGATGGTTCGAGGTAAAGAGGTCTACACAATTTCGAGAGCTGGTCTTGAAGTAGTGCCTTATGTTAGCTAGATTATTAGATTAATTGAATTCAAATTTACTAGTTACGAACACTAACTGCTATTTTAGTGCGCTGGAGTATTCTGTACTCTCATATCCCGTAGATCTGCCTCTAGAGAATCGGTGAGTTATAACTCGTCCTGTACTAACAATAAAGTAGATCGGCGGGCCGACGTTGCATAACTGTGCGGGAGAACGGGGATTGTAGCCAGTACATAGATAAATTGTGGGGAGAGTGAGGGGGTGGCGATCTATCTTCTGGGAATAAATAAAGCGTGGGGGGAGGGGAGGGAGGGGAAAGGAGGGGTGGAGGTCTATCTTCTGGCGATATGTTTAAGCTTACTTCCCCGTAACAAAAGTAACTACAGTTAAAGAATAGAAATTAAAAAAGAAAAGACATAAATAAAGCGTGGGGGAAAGGAGGGGAAAGGAGGGGGAAGGAGGGGGTGGAGGTCTGTCATCTGTCGATATGTTTTAAGCTTTGTTCCCCGTGCAAAAGAAACTACAGTTAAAGAATAGAAATTAAAAAAGAAAAGACATAAATAAAGCGTGGGGGGAAAGGAGGGGAAAGGAGGGGAAAGGAGGGGGTAGAGGTCTAATCATCTGGCGATATGTTTAAGCTTTGTTCCCCGTGCAAAAGAAACTACAGTTAAAGAATAGAAATTAAAAAAGAAGAGGCGACATCTGTAGGTCAAATGTCTTTTAGTATAGGAAAAATAGTTCTATTTGGGGATTCTTTGACTGAACTCTCATGGGACCAAGGCGACGGATTTAACTTGGCGCCAGCTCTGCAACATGGTAAGTGTGCTAGTGAATGCCTTCTAATGAGCTTATTCGCGCAGATTGGATGTAGTTGTCCGCGGATACGGAGGATACACCTCGGAACATGGCCGGGTTTTAATAGCCCCCATATTGAAAGAGCAGCCAAATACTAAGCTTATTACTGTCTTTTTTGGTACCAATGATGTCAATACATTAAATTCTGGCAGATTTGTGGCAATTGACCGGTACGAGGATAATATTAGGTACATTGTAGATTATTGCAAAAGGTCGGATATCAAGGTTATTGTAATCGGCCCAACTATTGTCGACGAGCTTCAAGATCCCGAAAATAAACACCGGGATACTATGCTAAAGCTTCGATATGCTCAGACGGCTGAGAAAGTTGCCAAAGAACTAGATGTTGGTTATCTAGACCTGTACCATGCGTTTTTATATGCTGTGGGATGGAAAGACGGTGAGCCCTTACCAGGCAAAAGAGGAGTAGAATCCGAGTACTCATCCAAGCTTTCTACACTATTGACTGATGGTACTCATTTTTCCGGTCAAGGATACAGGGTGTTTTACAATGCATTGACTAGTGCAATTGCCAAGTACTACCCAGAGCTTAAGCCAGAGAATGTTTATAGAAAGTTTCCGCTAGCTGGTGACATTGACCCACAAGATGTTCGAAAATCACTTGGCTTGGAGTTTTCTACTTCAACGAATTCCAATGTTGAACAAATTAACGCCTAGATATAGATAAGTTTGTATTCTAATAGGATGAATTGGATATGGAGACCAGCAGTCACAATCTCACTGGGGCCAGCCCCAGACCCGGAGCTCTGTGCTTCGCAGAGATTCTTTCATGGCGCAGAGAGATCGCTTGAATTTCTGTCAAGCTCATTCTTACCTATTAAATCCTTTTTAATAATTATTAGTAGCTACATGATAATAAGCCAGAGCTTGATTTCATATCGTGTAAGTCAATTCTTAATGTTCGGTCAGTCTTCCAGCGCCAGAGGTTAGTATTCCGCAAAAAAAAGATACTTGAACTCCAGGTTGAGTCCTCTCTTTTAAAAGCCCTTACAATCATTTCTCCCTGTAAGCTCCATGGCAAATTCCAAATTCCAGATGTATATAATGTAATTAAGAAGATAGCAGAAACACTATGGATGCACGCTTCGTACGTCAAATGGTGTCTATAATGCGCAGTATAATAGTATACTCTTGCTTCTTTCGATGTATAATACAGCGTCACGACAATCACCATGTTGGATATGGACTTCTTGGTAGAAAATGACGTGTTGCTGTCTACTTTGCGAGTAACCAGGCAGTACAGAACGCAAGTAGAGATGATTCATAACAATAACCTGAACTGAACTAAGTAAAATTGTCAATTTATTCTAGCTGAGCCGGATGAGTCAAGTTGCATTTCTGCGACAACATTTGACATGATTTCTCAATTGGCTTTTTGTCAAGTACATCTATGAGCATGTGTAAATATGTAGTAAGTTACATAAAATAACTTAATGCAAGTTATACAACACCCGATCTATACTCCAGATGTTACGTATATAAACATATATAACTAAGTAAAGAGGGTTACTCAGCCACTACTTCCTGTATCTGGAGAAAATTTTGTGCAATCTTCACTACCAATTGAGACTCTTTTCATCGCAACTGGGTATAGCGACTCTTGTCGGGAGCCTAATATTGTACTGTGTATCGATACTAGCCAGCCGGGGGGTAGTCTCATCTCGGCGAACTTTCCATTTGGCAGTCCCCAATAGTTCGTCTAGTTCGCTTGTAGGAGGTAGCTTGAGCCAGACTTGACCATCACTTTCCTTGATGTCAAATGTGGCGATAGACTGACTTGCATCATTTTTGCAAGATCCAGTTGACTCCTTGTCTCGTTCTAGAATATAATTCCTCTTATGCAAGGGGCATGAGATATAGGCGTCAGCATTCTCGTCGGTGGACAAGATTCCCTGACTGAGAACAAATGCTCGCTTATGCCCACACATATTCTGCGAGGCGTAAAGCTTTCCCCGCAGTCTGAAAAGAGCAACTTGCGTATCACCAATAAGGATAGTGCTGCTCGAACCCGACTCACTGTCGGGAAGGTTGTCGGAAGAGCATACTTGTTGCCACTCTGTCTTGCTCCAAACAATTCCCTTGAAGTCCTTGTCCTTGGCTGGATTGCTATCATCTGATGGCCAGTCGGCAGGTCGGGCTTGGCCACGCTCGATTATAATATCCACTGGTTCAATTCTTCGTTTCGTATTCGCGAATTGGGAAAATTTCTTGCTGATATTTGGATCTTCTGTAGCCACTCTCCATTCATCAAAATAAGTCCCCACAATATTATTCATCTGATCCTCCAAGTCTTTGCAAATACCAAGCTTGTCATGGACTACAACGTCCCGTAGATAGTCGATTCCCCCAGGAAGTGCCTCCAACCATCTAGCTGTCCGCTGTAGACGATCTGCCGTTCGGATATAAAACATCAAGTATCGATCAATCAGTCGAATAACTCTATCTGGCAACACATCTTGAGCCAAGAGTTGCGCATGTGCTGGTTTCATGCCGCCATTTCCTCCCACAAACACATTGAAGCCATTTTGCACTGCACATAATCCGAAATCCTTATTGTGAAACTCCGCACAATCACGAACACAACCACTGACTCCGCCCTTAAACTTGTGAGGTGCCCTCAAGCTCTTGTATCTTTCTTCCAACCTGATTGCGAGTCCGACGCTATCGCCAATACCGTACCGACACCACGTAGTTCCAACACACGATTTGACTGCTCTCAGACTTTTGCCATACGCATGCCCACTCTCTAGACCCACTTCATTAAGCTCTTTCCAGATCTCGGGCAAGTCCTGCTTCTGAGCACCAAAGAGGTCAACCCGTTGAGCGCCAGTAATCTTTGAATACAGATTGTATTTGCGGGCAACTTGGCCAAGAGCAATGAGCTTTTCCGGAGTGATTTCTCCACCACTCACCCTTGGAACCACACTATAAGTTCCATTGCGCTGGATGTTTCCAAGGTACCGGTCATTGGTGTCTTGGAGACCATGTCTTTCTCCATCCATTATATGCTTGTTGTATAGAGATGTTAAAATCGACCCAATTGTAGGTTTGCAAATCTCGCATCCGGCTGAATCTGGCATTCTGCTGACCTCTCGGATGATCGTTTTGAATGAATCATACTGCTTAACCATGATAATATTAAAGAGATCTGCTCGAGACTGGCTGAAATGTATGCACAAAGCACTGGATACTTCTTTCCCCATTGACTTCATTTCAGCGTTGAATATTGCTTTAACTGTCGTCTCACAGCCACCACAAGCTGTTCCTGCTTTTGTACAACTCTTTATTTCACCAATGGAGCTACAGGTTCCATCTCTGATCTTGGCACTGATGTCTCCTTTCGAAACGTCGTGACAAGAGCACACTTGAGCATCATCATCAAGACCAGCCACGTCGTCGTCGTCGGATCCATTCAGAAGCAGTTCATTAGGCATTTTGTCGAGTTTCTTCGCCGATCGAACCATAGCATTGAACTTTGTGAATTCACCGACATTTCCAACCAATATCCCTCCAATAAGATGTTTACCGTCTTTTGAAAATATCAGCTTTTTATAGATTCCAGTAAATGGGTCCTGCACCGACAAAGCTCTCACATCGCCCACTGAAGGTAGCGGAGCTGTTTTTGCACGATGTCCCGGAAGCTTTCTGGGACCATCTCTGTCCGCAAAATGGTCCCCAAAACTGGCAACATCCACACCCATAAGCTTGAGGCGAGTGCTGAGATCGGGCTCTGTAAATGCCTTTGCTTTGTGAATTTTCGCCTGTGTCCAATTCCACGTGAGAACATCAGCCATTTCTATTCCTGGTGCTATGAGTCCGAATGTTTTTTCATTCCAACTGGCACATTCGCCTATAGCGTAAATATTTGGATCTGATGTTTGGAGTTCATCATTTACCATAATACCGCCCCTTACTGCTCGTTCTAAACCAGCATCCATTCCTAACTCGTCCCGTGGACGTATTCCAATTGCAAAGCATAGAAGATGGCAATCTTCAACAGTGCCATCCTTATAGAGAACTTTGTTGATTTTTCCATCGCTACCAAGTCTTATGTCCACTATTTCTGTGGACAGTTTTACATCAACTCCCAGCTCTTTCACTCGTTCACACAAAAAACTACCTCCCACTTCATCTAGCTGCTGGGATAATAGCCACCTGCTTCGATGAACGATGCTTAGAGTATCAAACTTTTCCATGTCAAGAAGTGACTTTGCTGCTTCTAATCCAAGCAGGCCCCCACCTACAACAATTGCTTTCTTATTTCTCGCCTCGGCTGGTACAACGCTACCTGCATAGGTTATCATATTCTCCAAGTCGTCAACAGTTCTATAGACAAAAACGCCTTTAGAACGGTAGCTAGTTGTTAGATGACTGTCCAATCAAAAAATTCCAAAAATGGAATCTCACCTTGAAGCATCACATGGCCCTTCAATAGAGGGGATTGCTGGGAGAACCGCGTTGCTTCCTGTGGCAATTACAAGCTTGTCGTAGGGATGAACTGTGCCACTCCTTGTGGTGACAGTCTTACAGGAACGATCAATGCTGACGACGGGTTCATTGATTCTATAGGTCATGTGGTGTGGATCAATACACTCGTACCAGGATGGGTCATTGAGATATAATTCTTTGACCGACCTGTGCGCAAAGTACTCGGCAAGACCAACTCGGTTATAGGCAAGGTAGTTCTCTTCGCCAAATACTGTAATCCGATACTCTCTAGCAAGTAAGTCCCTTTCCAGGAGCTTCTCAATAAATGCCAGACCGACCATTCCTAGTCCAATTAGAGCCACATTTGTTGTCGAGACAGGCTCGTAGCCTCCAGTCGAATTCAAAACAACCATATTTCGGTGTAAGAATTGTTAGAGGGTCTCTGCAAGATATCAATCAAGCGCTTCCATGCGCAATTATATTATTTTGCCAATGACGATGGCTGACATCAACCAATTATATGACTTTCCGCATTTTCTTTTGATACAAAGCTTACTCGTATAACGAAAGGACAGATTAGATTTTCTCAGGGTCTTATCATGCTGCAGGTGAGTAAAACAGGTAAATCTCCGAGGACGCCTGCATATATATGGTTCCGACGGAACTAATTGTTCCCCATGCAGTAATCAACTTGATGATATGCACACTAAATGTGGCTACGGAAATTTGCGATTCGTGCAGCCAAGAGATTAGCTATCGACAGCGTGAAATATGTATGATACAATACCGTCGGAACTTATTTAACATATTCGGGTTCCATTAGGATCAATGAGCTGAGATAGAACTTAAAGAGTTGATTTGCACTGATTACAGCGAAAGATTTTGCGAGCTCATGCCAGTTGATGATACTAAATCAACCGTCGTGGTGAGAAGTGGCTCTCCAAGAGCGAGATCCAGCGATTCGGGATATGCATCAGAAGATGGACAGGAAGAATATTCAAAATATGATATACCTGTAATTGTTGACGAGGGGTTAACAGAGGTACTTGCGTTGGACAAGAAAACGCCAGATAATCATGTTCCCCGAGATGCTAGGCTTTTGAGGCTCACAGGAGCACATCCACTCAATTGTGAACCAGAGCTTACGACTTTATATAACCATGGGTTTTTAACACCTTCGAATCTACATTATGTTAGAAATCACGGTCCAGTTCCATATGTTGAAGACAGTGAAATTTTCAACTGGGAATTTGAAGTGTGTGGCCTTGTGGAGAACCCCATCAAATTAACTCTCGCAACCTTGTTAGACGATTATGAGCAGATCACGATTCCTATAACGATGGTATGTGCGGGAAACAGACGTAAAGAACAGAATGTGGTACGAAAAGGCTCCGGATTCAACTGGGGAGCTGCAGCTCTTTCGACTTCGTTATGGACTGGTGTTTTGATCAGAGACCTTCTAATGGAGGCCAAGCCACAACGAGCTGCTAGGTTCGTATGTATGGAAGGCTCTGATAAGCTTCCAAATGGATTTTACGGTACTTCAATTCGGCTGCAATGGGCTATGGACTTCGACAGAGCAATTTTATTGGCATGGAAACAAAATGGTATTCCTTTACAGCCCGATCACGGCAAGCCACTTCGAGTTGTCATCCCGGGAGTGATTGGCGGTAGAAGTGTTAAATGGTTAAAGCGACTGGTAGTCACGGATAGACCATCAGATAATTTTTACCACATTCACGATAATAGAGTCTTGCCTACAATAGTGACACCAGAAATGGCCAAAAGCGAGGAGCACTGGTGGCATGACGAGAGATATGCTATTGGTGACTTAAATATACAGTCGGTTACAGTATACCCCCAAAATGATGAGATGCTTTCATTAGATAACGGCAGAGATTCGTACCAAATACGTGGATTTGCATATAATGGTGGTGGCGTTAGAATAGGTCGAGTAGAGATCTCCCTCAATGGTGGAAGGACTTGGATACTCTGTGACATAGAGTATCCCGAGGATAAATACAGGACATCAAAAGTGACGGAACTATTCGGCGGGAAGCTCGATATGTGTGATAGGTACCTGTGCTTCTGCTGGTGTTTCTGGTCATCAAATGTAAAACTACAGGACTTGGCAAGTGCCCGTGACATTCTGGTAAGGGCCATGGATGTAAATATGAATATCCAACCGAGAAATATGTACTGGAATGTCACTTCGATGTTGAACAATTGGTGGTATCGAGTAGCGATTATCAAGGAGAAGAGTGGTAATTCACTTCGATTTGAACATCCTACACTCGCAAATACTTCTGGAGGATGGATGGAACGCGTGAAAAATGAAGGAGGAGACCTGCTATCTAATAACTACGGCGAAGCTGTTGAAGGTGACCAAACCACAGACCGCCACCACTCTCCACCAAAAGCTCCTGAGATAGTCATGACTCGCAAAGACACGATCGGAAGGATAATTACACACCAACAACTGGAGGAACATTCTAACGAAATAGAGCCATGGTTTGTAGTTAAAGGAGAAGTATATGATGGTACGACATATCTACAAAGCCATCCAGGAGGTCCTGAGAGTATCACAATGGTTGCAGGTACTGATGCTACAGAAGACTTCATGGCTATTCATTCCGAAACCGCAAAATTACTGTTGGCATCTTTTCATGTTGGCACGCTGGAAACAGGAATTCCAAATGCAGAGGTCAAAGAACGGACAGCCCTGGCGCAGAAAACCGCAACATTTTTAGATCCAAAACACTGGAAAAAACTGCAACTAAACAGCAAAAAAATCTTATCAAAAGATACAAGGATATTCTCTCTCGCACTTGAACATGATCAGCAAACCTCAGGACTGCCTGTTGGTAAGCATCTCCTAATTCGCACTAAAGACAAAGATTCTGCCTATGTAATGAGGGCTTATACACCGGTCAGTTGCCATAGGGTCGAAGGGGTGTTGGAATTATTAATCAAAGTATATTTTCCTAAAGGAGATATACCGGGAGGTAAGATGACCACTCTTATCGAGTCTCTATCCATCGGAGACTCGATAGAAATAAAGGGTCCTATAGGATCGTTTGAATATCATGGGCTTGGAGAATGCACCTTCAAAGGAGTGAAGCAAACGGTAGACAAATTCTATATGGTATCTGGAGGTAGCGGCATAACTCCCTGCTACCAAGTCATGAAGGAAATTACTCGCAACGAGAATGATTCAACCAAGGCAGTTCTTTTATTCGGAAATAGAGACGAAGAGGATGTACTCTGTCATGACGAGCTAGAGCGCATGAAAAGGGAAAACAGACCAGTGGGATACGTCGACGTTAAATTCTGGCTTTCTGGAAACCAAATCAGAAATGACTGGAAACATCACACGGGAAGAATTGACAGCAGCGTGATGGACAGAGAGTTTTCGGATATTCACTCCGAGAAAGCCATGATCTTAGTTTGCGGTCCGGACGGAATGCTAGACAGCGTCCGTGCTTGGGTTGCTCAAAATGGTTTCGACAGCAAGAAGGTTGTATATTTTTAGTAACTTAACTCGTCATTTTCATACTATAAGTCGTGTAATTCTATTTTTATGGAAAAGCTCAATCGCTATTCATTGTCTTCAGAAAAAAGTTTATTTGGAGAGTATTTCTTCCCTTTTCTGCTGGAGTTCATCATATTACCTACGGACTAATATTTTCGGGCAGAGGCACATATCGTTGGCCAATGGGACTTTAGTCAATTAGCCCTTAAACGTTCTTCGGATCCTGCAGGCGCCAGTTCGTATCGCTGCCCGAATTACCGCTTTAGGAAATAAAATTCCGTTATCTATGACAATCATTGAACGGAAAATGTTGGTGGGTATTTCCTGGTTATCGGTAATAATCTCCAACTGCATGCGATCTTTGAGACAAAAAGTATATAAAAAGGACACGGAGAGATGAATTCATAACAAGGAAAAATGGGCCTCTCGTATCTATGGAGCGAGCCGATTATTAATTCGGCCAATGGAAAGGCAATGACTTTACCTTTGCTCAGACTCGACAATAAGTATATCAGATGTTTTCATTTGTCTTGGCTCGGGTTTTTCGTCGCATTCTTGTCATGGTTCGCATTTCCTCCTCTTCTGACAGCTTCTATTGCGCCGACACTTAAGCTATCAGCAGAGGATGTCGCCAATTCGAATATTGTGGGATTGGCTGCGACGCTGATTGCGCGACTGGCTCTCGGGCCACTTTGCGACAAGTTTGGTCCTCGTATTACCATGGCAGCCACACTCTTTGTTGGTGCGATCCCGACTGCTATGATTCCATTGGTGAATAACCGTGGTGGCTTGTTTGTAATCCGCTTTTTCATTGGCCTTCTGGGGGGCACTTTTGTCCCCTGCCAATTCTGGACAACAGTATTTTTCGACACTCCCATAGTGGGTCGAGCGAATGCCTTCGCTGGTGGATGGGGAAATTCTGGCGGAGGAGTTGCATTTTTCATGATGCCTGCAATTGTTGATGACTTCAAGCGAAGAGGCTACAGTTCGATTCACTCTTGGAGATACGCCTTTGTTGTGGGACCATTTGTGATCATCATAGTGATGGCAATTCTGGTTCTCGTTTTTGGAGAAGATTCGCCAGAAGGAAGGTGGTCTCAAAGAACAGGTGCTAGTGACATTCAAGAGTTAGCCGGTACTGCTCCACCCTTGCTAACAGCTGCGGACAGTGCTGTACAAGAGTCAGTAGAGAAACCCCAACTATCAGACACTGCAGCCAGTGAATCTTGCATTGCACAAAATAATGTCGCGAAGGAGAGAATGGTTTTAGAATACAATGGGAGAAGAGGACGTCAGGCCGATGACAGTCCAGAAGTAGCAACTGGAAATATCCTCGATCTTAGTGAAGCTATCGTGCCTCCTACTTTCATTGGTACCCTGAAGGTTATGTTCAGCTTGAGAACAATGCTGTCGAGTCTTCCATATGCCACTTCATTTGGGGGTGAGTTAGCTATTGAGGCTGCCCTCTCCAGTTTCTATCTCGCACACTCGAAGCAAGTGGGTGCCGAATGGAATGAGCAGCTTGCAGGGGATTGGGGAAGCATGATGGGACTTCTCAATGTGGTTACACGGCCTCTTGGAGGCTATATATCCGATTTGCTATATCAGCGGTATAAAACAAGTACCGCAAAAAAGTATTTTATGCTTGGATGCGGTACAATGCAAGGGATTTTCTTGCTGTGGATAGGACTATATAAAGGAATCAGCACACCTGGTCTGGTAGCCTCATTGGCAATAATGGCTGTGTTCATGGAAGCAGCAAATGGTGCCAATTTCTCTTTGGTGCCTCATTTGAACCCCCACCATACTGGAACGATTGCGGGCACTTCTGGAGGATTTGGAAACTTGGGAGGAATATTATTCAGTCTGGCATTCCGGTTTAAGCTTAATGCTGAGAAAGTAGTCGAGTATCAAGATGCCTTGTGGGCGATTGGTATTGCTGTTATTGGAGTCAATCTTCTTTGTTTATTTATCCCACTGAGAGGATGATGTTACTGGAATTTTAATAGTTAGATACTAATATCCTTCTGCGATATATGTAATCATATAATCGTCTTAATAGCATGAATTGAAGACGGCTACTCATACAGCTCAGGGAAACAATGCATTATATACAAAAACATATCTAGAACTAGTAGTCAGGATTCACTTTTAGCTCTGATATCCTGATTACAGTTAGTGGATTCTTCGACACAACATGACGGACGTGTCTCCTCCGCCGTTTGGTCTTTTCTGTTACCTCTCTCTTCACCCTTGTCTGCTCGATCACCACACCTTTGATGGTAAACACTTTGCGGTCTATTCTGGGGTTTCCGGTCAAAGTATGATTTCGAGAGCCAATCACAGATACTTGATCAAAGGTGATAACGTCGCCGACCTTAACTTCCTTGATCCTAACTGGAATAGACACTTTGTCTCCTTCAGTGACAAGAAACTTTCTATTATACATGTGAATGGTAGCATAGAGAGAATGTGCTTCCTTTAATGGAGTGATATCAGCCGGTCGTGTGTATCTAATGCGTCGCTTTAGCAGATTCTCTGTTGGAATCACAATATGATCATTTTGGGCGGTTTGTGCTGCCTCGTGTTCCGTCAGCTCCATCGAACGCTCCGTCGAATTCAACCTCGTGAAAACCGGCGAACTCCATTGCCGGCAAAATCGACTGGCCAATCCTTGTGACTGACCGCCCATCACTGCTCGTACTGGACCCAGTACCCGAGCACGACACAAGGACGGCAGAAACGACATGTCTGATCAGGTCTGATGCTAAACTGGAGAGGAGCTGAAATTTCACTGAGGTTAGGATGTTATACATTTCCCTTACCGCGTATCCTCATACATCATTATTGATTCTTGCACGGCTGAATTAACCCATTTTCGGACATCTGAATCGCCAACACAGTAACATAAAACAATTATTTTCTCATCCAGTATTTTATAGAAAATTAATTTGACTAGCTTATAAATATCTTAAAGTTGAGGTGAGGTTTTACAATAATTGTAATTTGAAGAATAGCTTCAAAATATATCGATTCTATTACATTTTTGACTATTGTGCGTGGAATAAACCCAGTTTAGGAAGTCAGAGTGTCGATCGACCAAAAAATACCAAAAAAATTATTTCTCCGCCAAAATTTTAAAAGACTTCAAATTTAGTAGCTCATAAATATCTTCAAGGCAGGCTGAATTTTTTCAATAATTTTTATTTGAAGAATATTTTCAAAATATATCGATTTTGTTGCGTTGTAGTTTCTTGCACGGCTGAATAAACCCATGTTAGGAAATGATTGGCATATATGGACCACGGTTCTAATGTTTTTTTGCGAAAGTCCCATTTTTTTCGAAAAACTCTGATTTCAGGCTTTTTCATATTTCGTACGGCTGAACGTATCCCGGTTAGGCAGCCTTGGTGCCGATCATAGTCATGGCTAAGGTCTGAAGCTAATACGTAATTGTTGTCAGTAATAAATCGATTTCTGCGACTTTGTTGCGCTGTGGCAACTGCTGCGCAGTTGAGGGTGGACATAGTGTACTACAAAACCGGCTGAATCGCATAGGCGTCATCATACTCAGGGGTAATTGTGAAAAAAAGAAGGGAGCGATCTATCGTCATACATATCAATACTCTAATGTGATATATCTTGCATCGAATTATAGTGATATCGTAGGAGATGAATTAGTTCCACGATTTTAGACCATATTTGTAGTGAACTTTAGCACGAGAGTGCGTACGTATATAAACCTGCAATTGGATTTATGTCTGCTCAGTGGCAACTGTGCATTTGACATGTCATCTTTAAAAATGAACATAGTTAGTTCGACCGATGTGATTTATACTATAACTATTGTAACTGAGTATAAATATTGTTATTATTCTTCATCGACGAACAACATTTTCAACCTTTTTTTTGCGCTTTCGCTGTTACAGATTTCTGGAAAGCTCGACATTTCTGGTGCCACACATAACCCGATTTAAGAATACATCGCTCAGATGACATACCTTTTGATAAAGTTAAGCCTCGTTAAAACGGATATAGATACTCACATTGATAATCACACATTCTCCGCTCGACCTCATGTCGTCCAGTGCGTCGTTGAATGGCCATTCGCATTCGCAAGAAAACACGACAAACGGTTCTCCTTCTGAACAGAGTGCTCATGACGAGCTCAACGGTGGCGAGAATGAGTCGCGTGCTGAGATAGCCTCGAATGTCGGTTTCGACCTGACTCCGGATGTTGTGGCTGATGGCAGACACATAAGCCCAACTTCGTCTTCCTTCCGTTCAACAGCGCGTCGCACCAGTGGGAGCTTTGGCAGAACGACGGATACGACACATGTGAATCAATTGCAGTACAACGAGAATCGCCTTGCGTTAGGTCTGTCGATTCGGAATGTGCTTGCAATGCTAAAGGATTTGCAGAGCATGAACAAAAGTTGGCCGGTATATTATCCTAGTACTGCTATTGTTGATGAGGACAGAAATTCACGAGGATCATCGCCAGCCTCTAGTGGAGGAGCCAGTAGTCCTGGCTTTAATCTATTTAAGTTGGAGTTGAAGTTTGCCAATCAGTCCGCAGATAATCTAGTGCATTCGTTAGCCAAAGAGTCTATTGGATCTTTGATTGAAGGCAAGATTATACAGATGACAAAGCATTTGACGGCTCTAGAAGAGCGCATAAATGACACTTCATCGAAAGTGCTGATCACTGGGGATCTTAATGCTGGAAAGTCCACATTTTGCAATGCTCTTTTGAGGAGAAAGGTGCTTCCTGAAGATCAGCAGCCTTGTACAAATGTCTTTTGCGAGGTAAGAGACAGTCGGGACAATGACGGTATCGAGGAAGTACATGCTGTGCTTTTAGGAAGAGACTACGATCGAAGGGACGCGACGACGTACGAAGTTCACGACTTGAAAAGACTCGATCGCTTAGTCTACCAGTACGAAAGGTACTCGTTGCTCAAAGTTTTTGTTGACGAAGGAAGGCCCAGTACTGAAAGTCTATTGAGAAATGGGGTCGTTGATATATCTTTGATCGACGCACCGGGCCTGAATCTGGATTCCTATCAGACTACTCAAGTGTTTTCAAGACAAGAAGAGATTGATCTGGTGGTTTTTGTTGTTAGTGCTGAAAACCACTTTACTCAATCTGCCAAGGAATTCATTTCTAATGCTGCACATGAGAAATCTTTTATCTTTATTGTGGTCAACAGATTTGACAATATAAAGGACAAAGAGCGGTGTAGGACGCGTATCTTAGGACAAGTTGCGGAGTTGTCACCGGAAACGCATAAGGATGCACGGGATTTTGTTCATTTTGTGAGCTCGAGTGGTATTGACCCATACAATAGTGGTGATGGTGGTGATGATGGTGATGGTGATGATGGAGGCGACGATGGTGGAAACGGTGATTATCGAGATCCTGACAACGATCGCTATTTCGACCAGTTGGAAGAGTCGTTGCGCAATTTTGTTCTTGAGAAGCGGTCTTTGTCGAAGCTCAAGCCTGCGAAGACATATCTGAATAACATTCTCCTTGATCTTGAGCTGTTGTCGGAAGTTAATATCAAGTTCTGCAAAGATGAGCGGGATCATCGTCTCAGTGAGCTGGATCATATCAACCCCGAGTTTGAAAAAGTGCTGAGAGATTGCACTAAACTTTGTGAGCAAATCGATCATGATATTGAAAGGGTTGGTGACGAGATTTATGAGCATACAACTCTCGAGCTCAACAGTGCTCTTGTTAAGACAAGTGGTCTCGGTGTCCAGTATGATGGTCTATTCTATGCTTACGACTACGCGAGTCGAATACGCCAAGGAATTATCAATCACATTCAAAATACTGTTTACGACTGTGAGTCTTACGCCCGCCAACGTACAGCATCTGGCGTCCAGTCGATTAAGTCAATGGGCATTTTGCACCTTGGAGATCAGCCGGCATTTCAAAAGCTGTTTCGTGAAGACGTCATGTTTTCGCGTCGCCGCGATTCTTTGGTAAGAGCCATAGATGCCGAGTTGTCATTAGTCGATTTTGTCGGGTTTTCTTTGCCAAGCTGGATAACTTCATTTTATGTCTCGGAGGAAAAGAAGATAGAGAGTATTGGGACGGACGTATCTAGTGTTGCAACCATCAATAATGCGTTAACTTTGGCTTCCGTTGCAGGTGCCGGTCAAGTAATTCTGCGCAATGGTTGGCTCCAGCACGCATTGCACGCTGTCAGGTGGATGGATCCAAGAACTATCAAGCAATTGATAGTACCAACACTTGTTATAGCCAGCGCTTGTGGAGTGGCATATGTTATCTCTGAGATACCCAACACAGTTCCAAGAAACATATCTAAGAAGGTTTCCAAAGAATTGAACACGATGGGATACGTACACAGTAACGCATATAGGATCTCCAAAGAGTGCCGAAAAGTGCTGAGGTACCCTGCACAAGATATCCGTTCGGGATTCCAGCGAAAGATCGAAACGAAAGCTCAGAAGCGAGAGGAGTGCGAGAAGTCAGCCGGTGAAGCGGATATCGGTTACAAATTCTTTGTCAAGCTTCATGGCATAGCAGCCCACGAGCGAGCAACGGTTGACGGCTGCAATTTGGAGGGGCTATCTAGTTGATTGGTTTTGGTAAAAGCTGCGAATTGTATATAGGTTGGGTTTTTATAGTTTTTATCGGTAATTATAAGCTTTTGCCATTTTAAAATCGTGTTTCGTTATATCGTCACTATGCATCAAATTTCTATGTTTACACTTCGCAAAGCTTCTCGGGCCCACGATGGATACTTCAACGGTTCTCCATTATACAATTCAGAAAAGAATTGCCGAACAAACTGAGGAAATCTATCTTCTACAATAGCCGCCCTGGCTTTGCGCATCAGCTCCAGCTGGTAAAATACATTATGCAAAGTTAGCAAGTGAGCACCAACGGTCTCCTTCGCTGCCAAGTGGAAAATGAATGCTCTGGTGATTCCCATTCCACCTTCTGATTTCGGCTTGCAAATTGGACAGCCACAGCCCTTTTCAACTGGGGAAAAGTCGTCCGAGTATCTTTTATGGCGCAGGTTCAAGTTGCCTCTACTTGTGATAGCATTTCCAAACCTAGCTGTCCGTGTCGGATACACACAGTCAAAGAGATCCGCACCCAACGCAACAGATACGACTAAGTCCTCAGCGTATCCAACACCCATACAATATCGAGGCTTGTTCTGGGGTAGCAGATCAGTGCATAAAGAGACAACACGACAATATGATTCCTTGTCCTCGCCTCCAGACAGCCCACCAATGGCAATACCAGGAGTGTCGCGCTTTATCATCTCCTCGCAGCACTTTCGGCGCAGTTCGTTGTCCAAACCTCCCTGGATAATGGCAAACAAATTCTGCGAATCCGGGTTCTTGTTGGCAGCTATACATCTATCCAGCCAGCGGACACTTCTATGCATGGCTTCCTCGACTCGTGGACCGGTCGTCAGTGTAGCCACTACGTCGTCGAGCTGCATCATGATATCTGATCCGATGCTGTTCTGGAGCTCAATGGAATGCTCCGGCGTCAACAGCATTGGAGTTCCATCATGAGGGCTTAGGAAATTCACGCCTTCCTCGGTAATTGTGGCAAGTTTGAGTAGAGAAACCATTTGGAAACCTCCGCTGTCGGTAAGAATATTCCGATCCCACGACTGCAGCTTGTGCGCACCACCAACCGCGTCAAGTGTATCTTTTCCTGGCCGTAGTCCCAGATGATATGTGTTATTTAGACAGAGTTTGCATCCAAGCTCCTTCAGCTGTTCGTAGGTCAGGCCCTTAAGTGAAGCCTGTGTGCCTACCGGCATGAACATCGGTGTCTCGACCACGCCATGGGGCAGCGTCATTGTCGCAGCGCGAGCTTTGGACTTGGAGCATGTTGCTACCAAATCAAATTTCATAGCTCGTCCATTATACACCGTGGAAGAAGAAACTGGCTTCACCAGAGACATTCTTTTCATGTATCAATTTTTTTGAATCTATGTTGACGCTGATCGCCTAGGCAAAATTTCATGCATATCGAGGGAACTTATTTTCCTGTATAATTTATATTTGGGGCTTGACTTCCTAACCTGGAGACAGGTACATGTATTGTAGGAATTTCAATGTCTTTTAAAAGGAAGACCGTTGTTATATCGGGGAGTCCTGCTGCCAATAGAGGCTCTCCTGTTAGAGTTCCTCCGACAGTACCTGCTACTAGAGGGGCTGCAGCGTTTCCACAACCTGTTATTGACAAAAGGACTCAGATCATACAGAGCCATGGAGGGGTTCGACCATCGCTACAGACATCGTTGCCTACCATTTCGACAGGCAGCGATTCGCTTGATAAGTTACTGGGACATGGTGGGATTCCATTAGGTAGTATACTGCTTGTGGAAGAGTCAGGAACCACCGACTTTGCCAGTATAATTCTTCGCAATTTTGCTTCACAGGGTATTGTTCATGCTAGATTGAATAACCCAACTATCAAGGCTCCTACAAAGGTAGTGGTTGTTGGAGCTGATCACAATTGGGGCAATGAACTTCCGGGACTGTATTACGACAAGAAGGCGGCGGCAAAAGCTAAGCGTGAGGAAGCTGAATCAAGGATCACTGTTGGAAACTTGGTACATGGAGAATCGACTACGACTGCTCAAGCAAGGATCAGTGCGGCAGCAAATATGAAAATTGCTTGGAGATATACCGTGAATTCAGACGAAAGCAGTGATCATAGTAGAGCACCAACGGGCAGTCCTGACTACCGCTCAGAATTCGATATGACTTCGAGGCTGCTGCCGCGACCATCTGGTTCAGAAATTGAATATGTATCTCCTCAGTCGTTGCCGCTCATTGTTTCACGACTGCGAGAGCTGGCACTATCAGCACTGAAGTCTGGAACTGTGATCCGTGTGGCCATCCCATCGCTCTTGAATCCAATGATTTACTCATCGTCCACAAGTCTTCCTGGGAACTTAATTCCCTTTTTGCATGCGCTGAAACTACTGTGTGAAGAGTTCTCCACCGTGCTTTCCGTTGCCATCTCTCTTCCATTATTGTTGTATCCGAGACACAGTCCTGTGATTCGCTGGGTTGAACATGAATCAGACGGTGTTATACACCTTGAAGCTTTTGCCAGTGAGGTGCCGCAGCCCTCCAAATCCAACGGCGCCGAAGCGAAGTCTCAGGGACTATTGCATGTATATAAATTGCCCATATCGAGCGAAAGAGGATCAATGGAGACTAGGGTCGGTGAATACGCCTTTCGGGTAGGACGTCGCCAGTTCGACATCCATTATTGGAGCATCCCAGTGGACGAAGAAGTAGAGGCCTCTGCCGGTGGCCTCGAGTACTGAATTGCAGGATGGCTCGATTCTACTACAGTAGACTGGAATATACCGAGGATTATGAACGCCAATCCATCAGTTTGATTCTGATATGTACTCGACTATGCATTAACATCGTCACTATTTTGCATCAGCACTAATTTAATACATACGCGCCTGCATATCTGCAGCTACCATATGTACGTATCGGCCGGTTCTTCGGACGGGCTTTTGGATGAAAAAACAACCAAATCTAATGATTAAATTGGAAATAATTTCGTTGAGCATACATGAAAATACAATTTCTTGCCGTAGATCCAATCCGAGGTGGTTGCTGCAGAGCATGGGAAGCTTTACTCAGTACTATGTTACGCTCCCCCGGCTGCGTTTCCCCATAACTGCGGCGTCGACATTGACTGAAGGGACGAATGCGAAGCGAAACCGCAACTTGATCTGATAACGTTTTTGGAGCTGATTCGTCTGCGGAGTCTTACGGCTGGAGTATTTTGAACGGCCAGCGTCTGATAGGCGTATAACAGAGACGGTGTATCTGAAATACGAGTTTTCTCCTGGCTTTCCATGAAGAGTTCTTGTCGAGATCTCTTCTGAGCTATTTTTGGCCAAACTCCTTCGACGTCGCCATTTTGATCAACCAGTGCGTCAGGACAATACAACAGACAGTGGAGCAACATATTCAATCTCAGAGCTAAATCATGGTTCCTAGTATTACTGTGAGCTCCCAGGAGGAGGAGCACAGCAGTTCAGGAGCCTTGTCACCACGACGCGGACCTGCTAAGCTCAACAAGATGATCAAACTTCCCGCAAACACAAAGCAGAGGCTCGCTCGGATTATAAACAAGACCCTGTTTCCATCATTTTTGTTTCCCCAGGGAGTTAGCCTCCATGGTGTGCTGGAAGGATATCATCACGACCGCCAGCAATCTGGTCAAACGTCCGTCACTCTTGGAGAAGGACTGGCTGTTGAGGGCCTTGCAGTACCTCACGCAATATATCAGTCATTGCACCACTCGCGGTCGGTAGCATCTCTCGTTTCTGTCGATACGTCGACCAGTGGATTGTCGGGTGGCTCGTACCCCCATCAACACGACCAACTTCATATGCATCCTCAGATGCTGCGTGCAGATACTTCATACCCGCTAGCGAGATACAATTCATGGTCAACGCATTCGTCGTCTACAAGACGAAGGGCAAAGTCGAAGCTGGGATCGAGTTTTGGTGACATGGAAAGTGCGGTGTGGGCGGAAGATGACGAGTCGGGTGTTGCTTTTCTAAGCGAAGAGCCTGATGATTTTGTGGATGCCAGTGGCAAATCATTAGATATTCTGGACGTGCTTCCATGTGAGCTGACGGACCAAATTTTTGGGTTTTTGGATTTCAACTCGGTGCTCAATTGTCGTCAGGTATCCAAGTGTTGGAAAAGTGCTGTAGACACTAACGCGGTATGGCGTCGGTTATACCAGACGACTCCATACTGGAAAGCAATAGAATATCTGCCAGACCATCTCAATTGGAAGGAATTGTTCAAGACGAGATACTTGCTGGGAAAACGCTGGGAAGCAGGAGAAGTGACGCCAAAGACATTAGCGGGCCACTCGGACAGTGTATACTGTGTTTATATTGATGAATCCAAAATCATTACAGGCTCGCGGGACAGAGCCATCAAAGTTTGGAATTCTGAGTCTGGGAAATTGCTGCACAGTTTAGGGGGGACTGGCGAGGATTTGGCCACCAATGATGTTAATGGTAGACAGATTAGCCATACTGGTTCAGTGCTATGCCTCGCTGTTGATGGCGACATCATGGTTTCAGGATCGAGCGACTCGTCGTGCATTATTTGGCAGCTTCCTAGATACAAGCCTATCAAACAAGTTTATCGGCATTCTTCCGGCGTGCTGGACGTTTGCATTGAGAAGGATTATGTTATTTCGTGTTCCAAAGACAGCACGATTTCTGTGTGGGAGCGACATTCTCCAAACTTCGCGCTGAAATACAGGCTGAAGGGACATTTAGGACCTGTAAACGCGCTGCATGTCAAGGGAGACAATATCTTCAGCGCGGGTGGCGATGGCGTTGTCAAAATGTGGAATCTCCGCACAGGAGAATGTGTGCGAGACTTCGTTGGCCATTCCCGGGGACTTGCTTGTGTCCAGGTCTCAGAAGATGGCAAGAGAGTTGTCAGCGGTGGTAACGACAAGACAATTAGAGTTTGGGATATGGAGAGTGGCAACTGTTTATTTGTATTGGAGGGACATCGGTGCCTTGTCCGATCTCTACATGTCTTTTCTAACAGGATCATATCTGCTTCCTACGATCAAACCATCCAGATCTGGGATCTTGACAGTGGCCATCTGATATCTAACTTGACGGGCTGGCATGGCAGCTGGATTTTCAGCGCCAAGTCAGATTGTCGAAGGATAGTGTCGACTTCTTTTGGGACAAAGCCTGTGATTCTCGACTTTTCAGAAGGATTGAGCAAACAATATTTAAAGTGCATTAAAGCTTAACCAGCTGTTATGAAATGTTATATGACTGTATAAGAATTATAAAGAGCATGTTACGTTACATTTAGTGGTATATGAAAAAATTATGAGAGGTTAACATTATTAGATTGGTGGAATGAATGATGTTATTTTCCAGTGATAGCTGGACGCTTTCGAAGCGTCCTAGTTTTGGTCTCCGACAGGTATTTGACACCGCTCTGAATCAGATAAGCAAATGAGCCCATAGCTCGGAAGACTGCCAAAGCAGCAACAGACCAGAGAATAATCTTAAGATAGACGTTGTCGTTTGTCTTGTCGATGCCAAAGATTTGGGTCATGATCATGGCAAGGAGCGCATTGGAGATCATCCATACGAGAACCACTCGAGTTCGGATCTCCCTGTAATAGTCTTGCGCAATAGTTACTGCATTGGGACTCGGTTCAGGAACTTTGGTTCGCTCTCTGAGATTGTGAAGAGCTTCTTCGTAGCCGCTGTCTATGTCAAGTTGCTCGGATGGGATCTCAATTTCGACCACATCCTTTCCAGCTTCAGTCTTGACCACAGCTGAACCCAGGTCCATCTTTTGCTCGTTATCACCTTTAGTACCCCATGTCACGTCGTGAGTATTGCAGAATGCATAAATCTGAAGAGTGCAAACATAGCTGGGAAGCAATAAGAAGTATTGCAAACTGGAAGTAATAATATGCCACGGATCGAAATATAGGATCGACATCAGGGCGTAAAGACCATAGGTTGAACAAAGTGAAACCACAATGGTGGTAAACACATTGTTACCAACTGAAACTCCCTGGCCAGACTTGACAAGAGTCTCGAACACAAAATAGAGACCACATCCAGTCGAGTAAGCAGTTACAACTGCCAACAACACCATACTGGTAGTGAATAGTCCATTTGCACCCTGTGGCCGATTTCCTAGAGAAAGGATGAACTGGGCAGCGATGACTGAAATCAAGATATATTTGAAAATCAGAAACAGGTATAGTGCCCCATCATTGGGTATAACCACAGTTTGAGAGCCTGCTAGAGATCCAGCCACGAAATAGAAGGCCAGAAAGTAATTGGCTAACGAAAAAAATGTGAACACGAGCTGAATGAACTGGTAGATGAATTCGATATGCAGAAAGAATTTCCTTGTGAAAGAGTGGTCAGTCTGCCAAACTTGCCTGAAATGAGTCAACGAGTATATTGCTGCGAAAAGAGCACCATTGAGCCATCTTCGTCGCTGACTGATAAACTCGGGGACCGTATCCGGAACATCGGTTTCTCCAGTGGCCGCCCGAACATACCTCAAAACCCACTTTTCAGATCTCTTAGCGACTAGTTCCCAACATAGGATACGATCTTCTGCCAGGTACATGTTTGATGTAAACACATCGGCATTATTGCCATGCAAAAACTCGCCTTTGAAATACGAGTTGAGTGGACCGGTCCCATCAGGACCATTCTTTAGTGCTCTGTATCTGTATGCCGAGAGAGCTCCTGGAAGCACGGATATATAGCCGAAGGCACTTTCCAAGGGCTTGTCCAGAATGTTGGACATTTTGTATTCAAAATTTTGAGCAGCTACAAGAGGATTCAACAAACTGATGCCTCCTGGACCTAACATTGCCTTGATTTCACCACAAGCACCAGCAACATTGGAGTCACTGTCAAACGCTTTCCAAAGATGGTAGATTGTGCTGTTTCCAGGGCGCGTGCCAACATCCAACAGGATGCAAACATTGGGGTTGAGAAGAGGGCAAAATGCATTGAACAGCCATCGATGCGAATTGATCTTCTTCTGATTCTGCTCCTTGAGGCAAAACAGCATTTGAACAGGAACAATGCCCTTCTCTGCTCCTTGGAACCTCAAGTCGGCATCCAGAGAAACCTGGGTAGTATATTCAAAGATGTGTGCTTTGACCTCTTTACCATTGACAAAGTTCTTCGCGATCCCATCTTGGAATACGCCCATGGACGCCAAGACATCCAGTACACGGGGGTGGATTTTTGATCGTCCATCAGACACAATGGTCACGACAACTTTCTTCCAGCCATCTTTACCCCACATTCGGCTTTTGTTCCGGGAGCACAGATAAGCTATGTTTTTCATAACTGCGTGCATTGTGCGAGTGAAAGCAATTTCATCTTCGTTATACATGGTAACACAAATGCATAGTTGGATTTCGCGCTCATAAATAGCCGGTCGTAAAGTGAATCCGCTATCTGCAAAGTTGTCCGGATCAGAAGTGCAAGCAGTGTACCTCATGTACACGAATTCGTCATTATCTCTTCTGGGCAAGAAGCTATATAGCTTTGTTGGAACCGGACAGTCGAGAATAAGATTACCACGGACAAGTTTGACCTCTTTGCGAGTCATGGACTTGTGTCTTCGAGGATGAGCCTTTTCAGGGAGCTCAAACTTATCAGTGCTCAGAGTTGCCTGGCTAGACAAAGTCGAATGCGCATCATCGTCCGTCTCGGCAATTTGATCACCTTCGACTTCAATGTAGCTTCGGCCATCTTCATCTTCACCAAAGTCAGATTCAGAGTATCGGGCCTCCACAGGACGACCATAAGCAGGGTGCACAGGCTGAACAGCCGGAGGATGTGGTGGGAACGGAGCAGGTGGGCGAGGAGGATATGAAGAAGGCAAATGTCCGTATGGATTATCGTCTTCATCTGAGTCGTCAATGGTGATGACAGACTCTGCTCCGTCGAACGTTTCCGCAGGGTCTGATGGTGGATATCTAGAAGAACTCCCATATGGAGCGTTGAAGTTGGGTTGAGGAGGAAGGGGTATAGCGGTATTGTTATAATTGTGGGCACCAAGAGAGGGAGAAGACACATTAGACCCAGTCACAGTAGGAGTTCGGTCCCTTAGGGGAGACTCGAGACGGGTCCATTCCGCCCGGCCAGCGTTGAACTGGTTTAGTCGAGTTGGAGAAGAGCCTCTGGGAGTCCCGTGTACAGAAGGACTGGCAGGGTGTGTTGGACTACCCAAACGAGCAGGGCTTCTCTTGGATGAGCTTGGAGAGTATGGGTTTGCCAGGTCGTCTATGTAAGCACTGCCATTGCAAATCCACAAAGTTGTTACTTACCAAGATAATAGTTCTGCCTTGTAGGAGAAAAGGCCAGGGGAGGAGGCGACTGGACAGTTGCCCCGCCAGGCACTTCTGGCAAGTTGCGCTTTCGCGGAGTATCAGGGTCCATGAATAGTGTCCGTCGTCAGTCTGAAATTATGAATGGGGCCTGCGATGATATTTATACGATCGCTTGGGTGTGTTTGTTATTCTGCAGCCTATTCTGGACAGCCGAAGGCGATCTCATGCACCCCAGCAGCCGCGTGTTTCAAGCGCTACAGCCGACTTCTTGAGGGGTAGAATAGTGCGACTTAAAACAGTTGAAAACGATTAATAAAAGAGAGAAAAATAAAGCAGGTTAAGTGGATTAAAAATAGTTGATGTTGAGTTTTAATATGTGCTGTCAATTGACTGAATTGACTTAATACATTGCGAATCAACTGGATCGGAGAAGGTGCAATGAATACGAAACAACGACTAGAAAAGATTTTGAGAACTAAACCAAAATACACAAATATCGCCGTATCTGAGCATTTTGTCTCCATACCTTATAAACGTTTGGGTACAACTAGCTGTTATTTCCAGTGGACGATTGGGGATGTGACAGCTAGGGAACGCCAGGCATCTCAGAAATCTAAGCCTCACGAAACTCCATTATTAAAGGTGCGTTTTTGTCAGTTGATATTTGTACATAGAATATAAATGAAACCAGCTGTGTATTCGCAACTGCGAAGACAGCCGAGGCGCCTGCTGAGCTACTCTCGAGTATTGAGATCTACAGAAGGGCCTACCGACAACGGGACTGCACGCCATGGCTACGACCCAGAGAAGCCTCGCAAGCCGCTGAGTAGAATAGCGCTCGGAGCGGATCCTGCCAAGCTGGAGAAAAAGATCCGCACAAAACAATCCACTGGATTTATTAACTGGAAGGCCGCAGGTGGATTTCTTGTAGTTGGAGGCGCACTGACATGGTTTTTTCAGAGAGAAAAGGCTCGCATGGATCTTCGGAAACAGGAGCAAGCCAATGCTACAATTGGAAAGCCGAATATCGGTGGTCCGTTCAATCTGATAGACCACAATGGCCACCAGTTCACGCAGGATGATTTGCTTGGAAAGTTCTCGCTCATTTATTTTGGCTTCTCGATGTGTCCTGACATCTGTCCAGACGAGCTAGAAAACATGGCCCATATTCTGGATGACGTTAACAAGCCAGGCGAAGACCAAAAGCTGCGTCCAATATTTATTACCTGCGATCCCCATAGAGACACCCCAGAGGTTCTTAAAGCATACCTTGCTGAATTCCACCCGGATATTTTGGGCCTGACTGGATCATATGATGATATAAAATCAACCTGCAAGGAGTACCGGGTGTACTTTTCGACGCCTAAAGATCTAAAGCCAGGAGACGAGTATCTGGTCGACCACTCGATTTTCTTCTATTTAATGGACCCAGAAGGGAAGTTTATCGAAGCTCTGGGCAAGAACTACACGCCTGAGCAGGTCAACCAGCGCATCAAAGATCATATGGATGCATGGGTGCCGTCGTCGCAGCGTGACAGCCGATGGTGGTGATGATGATCTATCAATGCACTGTAAATACTTGGAATCAGACGTGTCAACTGTAAATATATCTCGGCTGGATGGTGTGTCCGAATAAGAGAATATGTCTGAGTTTCATTTGTCATCTCAATTCAATAAAAACGTCTTTTGAAGTATCTTTACCGTAAAATATCTGCTCGAATCAGTATTGTCGCTTTAAGCAGGCATGTGTGGATTGCACTGTTGGTTTCGAAATATTTCTTGATGATTCAACTATCTAAGGCGAAAATAAGGTCTATACAAAGTTTTCTATAAGGTAATACGGCATACACAACTACTGTACAACCGAACATACTACAATACTGCAGGCTCAAATTCGACATTATATATCCCTGTCTGCCCCACTAGGATATCAAAGTCTTGATCGCGATAGTCAAGAAGAAGCAGAAAACAAATTGAACCACGCGACGGTGTCGGTGAATGCCTTCTCTTTTGCAAACTTGACAAGAGGGTTGCTGACGTCGCCTCGGACAGAGAAACCGTGCTCGACGCCAGAAGAGTAAGTAGTGTGGTAAGTAGCACCAATCTCTTTGAGCGTCTCCTCGGTCTGTTTGCGGAGCTCCTCAGTGTAAATCTGATCGGTCTCTGCACCGCTGATGAGCAACGGACCCTTGATGGCTCTGATCTCGTCAATGGAAACAAACGATGGGTGTGCAACCGAGGCAGCCTGGATCTTGCCCTCGTCAAGCAGTCGCACGCTGTACTTGGCGCCGAAGCAGTAGCCAACTGACCCAATGAACTTGGGCTTGTGCTCCTTGACGATGGCTTCGTACACCTTCTGGACGATGGGCTCGGTGACCTCGAGTCCATGGTTGGGAAGCCACTGGGTCATGAGGTTGAAGCCCTCAGGAGGGTTCAATGGCACCGCATCGCCATTGAAAACATCCGGCACCACTACGTAGTAGCCGTTCTCAGCATACTGGTCGGCAAGCAGCTGGACATTGATGAACTTGTGGCCAATGATGTCTGTAACGATCAGGATGACCTTCTCGCTGGCAAGTGCTTTGTCACCAACGACATAGGACTCGACACCGTCCAATTGGATCAATTCGCCCTTGGACTCTCCAGTATGACGGAAGCCTCGAGCACAGCAGTCAGAAGGAGGGTTGGAAGCCATTGTTAGAGAATATAGCTGTTTTGGAAGTGTATTCTGAAGTCGGCAAGCCGCGGTATTTATAAGTTTCCCAAGGATTCTCCGGAGTCCCGATGCGGTTAACTCCGAACAAGGTTGCTCGCTAACTCCGCCGCATCGCATCGCTTCTGTGGAAAATACGCTGCCAGTTCGTTAAAAGATGCAGCTCTGGAAGGGCAAATCTCAGTAATCCAGCTCTGAATTTTCACAAAAAACACACCTGGTTTGCTGTTAGATCGAGTGCTATTCTAGAGATAACAAATTTGATTTCTCTGTAAGATATATTTCCTAAATACACAGAATTCAGTGCCGTATCGGCTTACATCAGCATGTCAGTGTGCAGCTGCAAACCACCAGACTGGGCGCATTGTAGGAAATAAGAATGGCTATTACAAACCACTCGGCAGCCCGAGCGGAGTTAACTAGTTCTTACCGGCACCGGCTCGGAAATAAATGATATCGCCGTCCTCTACAACGTAGTCTTTGCCCTTTTGCATCAGCTTGCCGCCTGCTCGCACGGCAGACTCGTCACCAAGTTCGATAAGGTCCTCGTACTTCGTGACCTGGGCCAGAATGAAGGTGTTCATGAGATCATTATGAATGACGCCAGCTGCCTGAGGAGCCTTGGTGCCCTTTCTGATGGTCCACTCACGGACCTCGTCTGCACCACAGGTGAAAAAGGAGATAAGATTGAGAGCAGTTCGCATGGTGGTAATGATCTTGGGCAGCGAGCTCTGGGTACCGATTTCCTTGAGGTACTCTTCGCGCTCCTCGTCGGTTTCCATGTGAGACAGCTTCTCCTCCAGACTAACAGAGATGGGGATAATGATGTCGCCTGGCGAGTTCTCGTCGATCCACTGCTTGATGCCCAGCAGATGCTTGTTCTTCTTGCGAATATAGTCACGCTCAGACAGATTGACCAGATAGATGGCAGGCTTGGCGGTCAGCAGCAGCATCGAGTTGATGATCTCCACCTCCTTGGTAGTCCAAGTTCCGTTAGCAATTCGCTTGCCGTCTTGGAGATACTGGATGATCTTCTTGACAAGCTCGGCCTCTTCCTTCTTGGCCTTGACCTCGAGACTCTGGCCACCGCGCTTGGTGAGTTTTTCAACTCCCTCGAGATGCTTCTCGGCAAACTCGATATCCTTGAGACGCAGCTCGTCAAGAATGATCTGTAGATCTCGAACAGGATTGACGTCGCCCTCGATATGAATGATCTCGGCATCATCGAAGCACCGCACTACCTGGTAGATGGCGTCCACGGCCCTGATGTTTGCCAGGAACGCATTTCCAAGACCCTCTCCCTTGGATGCACCCTTGGTCAACCCAGCAATATCAAACACCGTAATATGGGCAGGCACCTCCGAAGCCGGCTTGTACTTTTTCACGAGCTCGTCAAACCGAGGAGAAGGAACAATCACACGGGCCTCCTCAGGCTCAATTGTGGCAAACGGATAGTTGGCGGGGTTTCCTAGCGGGCACCGAGTAATGGCCTGGAAAAAAGTCGACTTTCCAACATTGGCCAGTCCGACAATACCACTCTGCAGTTAGCGTCTTGCCCCTAGCAATGATAATTCGAGTGTGTAACAACAACTGTCAGCCACTACTCACCTTGAGGTTGTTTCCGGGGCGACCCAGCAGGATCTTTTCTTCCTCTTTGACCTTCTTGGGGGGCATATTGTGATGTGAAAAATCGAGTGCTGCCCTAATCTGGTAGCGTCCCCTTCCTGGGGCAGCACCCCTGCCCCGGTCCCCAACCCTAGCCGTTGGCGGGCCCAGAGCAGCTACGCAAAAGCACTACGGGAACGACATTAGTGTTCCGGATTCCTAGAATCGTCACATCGTATTAAAATGCACTAACAAGAACAACCACTGGCCGCCTCGGATGGCGCGTTGTTGTCTATGCTGACGTCAATAAGCTCGCTCTCCTCGCGGTGCGACGTCTCGAGCCCCGGCAACTCCATGGCGACCTTCTTGAACAGGTTCTTGACGTTGTAGCCTGCCTTTGCACTAGTTTCTATAAAGATAATGCCCACTTCTTTTGCTTTTCCCTCGCCCTCCTCAGCCGTCACTTCGCGCTTGTCGGTGAGATCAGTTTTGTTGCCCACCAGCACGATAATCACCTGGGACCCCCGTTCGGCCTTGACGTCGTCGATCCACTTGGATGCGTCCAAAAATGACTGTCGGTCTTGACGTTAGCCAGTTCTACCACACGCGATTGTCTGTAACTTACTGGTGATGTCGTACACCACTACTGCCACATTAGAGTCTCTGATGTAGGAAGGGATAAGAGTTCGGAACCGTTCCTGGCCCGCCGTATCCCATAGCTGCAGGCGAATCGTCCTGTCAGGAAGATACATTGTCTGAAACTGTTAGCCACCACAACACTGGAAAACACCGGTTGGCTTACCTTGGACATAAAGTCGATGCCGATGGTTGCCTTGTACTGAGCGTCAAACGAGTCGTACATGAACCGGGACAGCAGCGACGTCTTGCCGACTGGCGTTAGTTGGTCTAGTCACACCCCAGGGGCGACATACCACTCTGCTCGCCGAGAAATACCAGTCTGGGTTAGTCGGTTCTCTAAGAGATGTGTGCACTTACTTGTATTTCTCTACTACGTCCGTTCGCTCGGCCATTGTGTTGTTGTTAAGATGTTCTTTTCATTTCATCTCTGGCGGCTCAACAGAGCTACAGCCGTGCGCAGCACCGGTACTAGGGTTTCTTCTGGCTATGGCGGGGTGAACGATAAATACATGAGATACAAAATACTAATCAACATTAAAGGTCTAACAAATTAATTGCATTGAATAGTGTTGTTGATCACTGCGTACTGTTTGCTGATAGATCGTCAGTTTGGCCGCAGTTACGCATACTACAATTTCATTCCTAGCGATGATGGCAACTGCTGCGCAGTTACAGCATGGACGCTTTAAGTCCGGGGCAGTGAATGAACGGCAGATTTGGATGAGCTCTCCAGTAATGCTGCGAGGTCTTGATAGTAGTGCTTCGGCTGTATCGTGGTGTATCGTCGCATCGAAAATGCGATAAGGTCCTAATTCATAATTCATAATTGTACGTCACAGTACAGATTTCACGTTTCACAGCAAAATAGTCTATTGCTAGTCACAATAAATACAATAAATATCAGTTGCGGACCTTGAAGTCTTGTCACTTATGGCGCTCCTCGGCAGCCCTGCGCACCTTCGCCTTCACGTCGAGGTCGTCATCCTCAGCTCTGTCGCCACTGCCGCCAGCACTGGCACTCTCGACAGTGCCGAGACGCTGGGTGGTGCCAAACCAACCGCCCTCGTCGCACATGAGCAGCTCGTCTGTGTCGGCGCCAAAGCCTGGCCCATTGTAGATATCGTCGGCCAGCTGGCGACCAGAGTGGCCAAAAGGATCCAGGTCGACAACCTCCTTCTCGAGGATCTTACAGAGGTCCCAAAATTGGCGGTCATGCTCAGAATGCACATTGTGGGTGAGCTCATGACAAAGCACCTTGCGGATCTCTCTGTAGTTGCAGTAGCCCTCGTAGTTGTCGGTGCGCAGACGCAGCTGGATCATCTGGCCCCGGCTGGTGTTCAGTCCCAGCAGCCGGTGCGAGTGCGAGGTGCTGGATGCCGGGTCCAATTCCGACAGCACGCCCACCGACCACTTGTACTTCTCCATGATGGCGCGGATCCCGCGGTCGTCCCGCAGCTTCTCCAAAATCGCCTTTGACTTTTCCGGGTGCGGCAGCCCAGGGAGTGGTACAATCTTGTGGAAGGTGTAGATGGACGATGGAGGCGTTGCCACTCGACGGGGTCGTCGCATCAGCGTCTTCTGGGCTTCTTGCATCCGCATGTGCTTGGCCACCATCTTGGCTCGCGAGCTTTCCGACTGCTGCATTTCCGATATCTTAGCCGACGGTGTTCCCATGAGCATGATACGTCTGCGGGACTGCTCCGTAGGCAGCACTTCCGAGATGGTGGTGGTATGCGGGTCTTTGTAATTATCCAGCTTGATGACGGGAACGCCAGGGGCAATGAGCTTGACGAAGTCTGCTGCCAGCTGGGTTTCCTCCTCTATACGAGAAAACAGGTCTTGTACTGGCAGGTCATCATCGAGGTCCAGGTCGTGCGTCTGGCCTCTATATGCTAATGTTAATTTCATGCTGGCGAGTTAGTAGATTGGTAAGTGTCTGTGCCGTGGAGCGAGCCTAATGATTATAAATGACCTCTTTCGTAAGCATTCACGTGAGAGGGTCACGTGGACTCCACCAGAGCGTCCATACGGAATCAGCTTGACTTATAAAGCGGCAAAATATGAATTTGAACTACGAGTTTATGAAAAAGAATTAAATTCATATAAAATTCGAAGTTTCCCTGAAAAATTAAGTCGAACATTCGGCTAAGAGCATGTCATAGCTATCCAAGTTTTAGTTGTGGCGTATAAGTACAAATGTACATGCTGCAGGGCAGACGGTCATCGTCCAGTTACTCAAAGATTACGTCTGGGGATATACCAAATGAGGCTTTGGACTACATTCGAAACTATATTTAACTCAGACGTAGAATTTATATGCTTAGGTGAAAAAATTAATTTTATTTGTAAACTTTGTAGATTTGCACTTGCCTACTTGTCAGACTGCCATATTCATTTCACATTTAACAAATGTAATTAATTCTCAAAAAAAACTTGAAAAGAAGGAAACATAGAACTACAAAGGAGGTTTGCAACTCTGTCGCGCTGTGGCAACTGCTACACAGTTGGTGTTTGAGCTTCCCATTTATATGCATCGATTGTTGTACATCCCGGCGCTAACGCGATCGTGGTTCATCAGGTTTTTGCCAGTGTCCGCAGCAGCTCAACTGCGCAGCAGTGGCCACAGCGCGACGGAGTCGCTAATAGCAGGGCATTGCCAATGGTGTTATGCAAATGTCAAAAAGTTGCCAGCATTTCAAAAAACTCGATTCCAAAACTTCTGTTTTTGTCTTGATTTTGTACGCGGTTGTGGGTGCTGTTTTGTGATCCATTGGTCAATGCCATTGCCGAGATCCATGCTCTAACTGCGCTGCAGTTGCCCCAGCGCGACGCAGTGGCGAGAGATATGTGTTGTATCATCACTTGATGAGTGTGTAAGATATCAGCACGTTGAAAGCACCCGACTATCTGTTGCAGATCCCTGACCGTCTGACTGCTGCAATGGGCTGCCAGAAAATGGGCAAATTGCGTGTAGACAGCGTGAACGAATTGTACATCTGAGCTATATCGTAGTTACATGTTTGTGTTCTTTGGTTTGAACTAGACCCACTGGTATGACACGATATACTCTCGGAATATCATCGGAACTACATACGAGCTGATGGAGATGTGATATAACCGGTAGGGGACAAAAATATAATTTGCAGTTGTGCGGTTTTTTTTTTTCATTTGTCATGTCATAAAGTGCGACCACTACTGTAACTAAATTAGAGCAACGGCAAATTGCTATAATGTACCGATAATAATATGCCGATCGTCATGCCAGTCCGAACATATCACTCAGCAAATGCTTCTCGAGCTCGGCCAAACTCCCTGGCGGGAAAACTCCGCGTGTGCTTAATACATGTCTCGACGACTCGCATATCTGATATTTTCTGCGCACAGGGCGCAGGAGTGTCTCCACTTTTAACGCAGGATCAATGCAGCTTTCATAATAATCCCGCCAAAAAATAATCCCAGCCGTACAACCGCTATGCAGAGATGGAAATAATAATTTCGACCGTTGAATAAAAGCGGTAATTAAACCGGTAATTAAACAATATCGCCATCCCCAAATGGTCTAGCCCGCAGCAACGACCGTTTATTTTATAGCTAGCTCACCGATAGCAGCCGTTCTATAGACAAGTGTCACTTTCATGCTGGCTTTGCTGCACCACAATCACAAACAATCACAAATATAAATCACAAATATCAATCACAAATATCAGCCACCAACATCAACTACAGATATCAACCACAGATATCAACCAAAACATCAGCCACAAACATCAGTCATAAACCCAATGTAGCATCATCCAGTAAAGAGCTCCCTAGCTGTACAGTAACGTCTACCAACAGCTCTGGCTAGACATTGTAACACTTGCATTGTACCACTTGCATTGTACAATTTGCGAGACGTGCGAGTCACGGATATTGGTGCAACATGTGGAGTCACGTCTATTCTCAGTGCAGCCATCCCAAAAAGGTTCCGGAGATTGAGTCGCCGGGGCCAGCACGAATTGGGCGGTCCCATCTCAGTTGGGGTAGTCCAGGACATGCAACGACACTTGGCGGGCTGCCACTCGCTGCATCGTATTGTACACGCAGGTGGGTCCTGCCGCGCTGCACAGCGCTCTAGGCTGGCATACAATGTCACAGCGGGTCTCGGAGCATATAGGTGCGCGCCTATGCGAGATTAAGTGGTGCGATCTGACGCGACTGCCACGGGGTACCTAAAGCTAGGGTTGCGACCGCCATTTTGTGCTGTTTGGACTGCCAGTGGCCGCTGCTGTGGCGGCGGCGGTTGCGGTTGCGGTTGTGGGTTTGCGAGCAGTTTGACGTGATGCGATGATTATCGCTGAGAGGCAAGGGGGGCGGGACGTGGGAGTGCCAATTTCGGGGCCTTGCTGGCCTACCGGTGTGACTTGAGTCCGCATGTTTCCTACCTCGCTCTAGCAGCGACCCGTTCGGTCGACCTACATGTTTACATTAAAGGTCTGGTGCATTGGCGTGCAGTAGTGGTTGCAAGCAATGTGCATGGCTGTGCGTCGGGCTAGGCTGTACGCCGGGACACTGCAGTAGGCTGCAGTCGGGGGAGAGAGATCTCGACGAACCGGCATCGCATTGGTGCTGCGCGCCTGTCAAGCCAGCCAGTCAAATAGCGCCCAAAAGCAGTGCCGAGTTGGCGGTCGCTTGGTCGCGTGGCAGCGGGGAGGCCCACTTTGACGCGCTCATTCACCCTTTCCTCGGGCGCCGCGCAGCAGCGGTGCTGGCAGGCAAGGGTCAGGTACAGGCCCTCCAGCGAGTCCCAATCAGCCGGAGTAATTCGTCGCTCATTGATTGACCAATGGAGCAATATTCCCTTTTCGACCGGCGCGCACATGCATGGAAACCAGCTAGCCTCATGGGAGTGCATGCAGCACTGCAAGTCGCACGACCCGACAAATGCGAGATATGCGGGCCGCCACTGTCGGCTGTGTCCGCCATCGATGCAGCCCGGAGATCTGGGAGCGATCTGCGCACTAACACCGCGCAACAGTCGATCGCCGTTACGGGGCGCGCCAACCATATTATTTGAAGCGTGCATAAGGGGTCGGAACGTTATTTTTTCCCGGATCAGGGGGTGTCAGATCACACGCAACAATACATCACAATCGGCAGCGCACAACCCACTCCAACTGCGCAGCAGTTGCTCCAGCGTGACGGAGTGGCGAGACGTCTGCCCGCCATTCCTATGCTCACCATCACGTTCTTGCGACTCCGTCGCGCTGGAGCAACTGCTGCGCAGTTGAGGCGACGACACTGCAGAACAGATGCCCTACGCACAGTACAGCGCTCTGCAAAATATGCGAGCACAACACACGGCAAAATAAACACACAATGCAGCCACAATGCAGCCACAATGCGTACTGCGCGCGACCGACTACTGGCAACCCACACGAGCTTATTTCTCACACCACCCGTAGCCGTATACACACAACACAGCAATTGGCGAACCCCATCCCCGTCTGTACTGCCATAGCTACAACATTCACCGCTTATCTCTTCAATGCCGCGCCCTTCACTGCCTCATCCATGACTGTTTCACTGCCGTTTCATAGCTGTTTCTACATCGCTGTTCTTTGACAACTGCTCCGTTCTTGTCCAGCTACGAGCAACCATCCGACAGCGCACGGCTGATGCCCCACACTGCTGCGGTCGTCAACGGCGCTGCATGGCTGTCCAGTCCGGCACGGCTGTGGCGGTGGGTGGCGGCTCCTAGCGCCATCTGACGGTCGCTGGCAGGCCACGCAGCCACAACGCCACGGCCCCTCTCAATCGGCGTGCGTCCATGCAGCGTGTCAACCTGCATCCCACATGGACAGTCATGGGCATGGATGTTCTCGGACCCGTGCAGCACGGTGAGACCAACAAGGGCACCGCGCGGCTGCTGGCAGACAGGTGGTGTGCTGTGTTTGTGCCAAGCTAGCGAGGCGCGTTCAAACTAGGTTGTTTTCATGCGCTTCGTACCGATTGGTAGTCCAGCTGACAGGTGCAGAAATATGCCGTATAGCGGGTGGGCCCAGTGGTGTCAGCTCGTCGATTGGGCCCACCGATGGGGAGAGGGGGAAGGGGAAGACCCACTGGTGCCTCGAGCGGGCTGCGTGCCGCGTTCCTGCCGTCGTGCCTCTGCTGTGCTGCTGCTGCGGTGCTGGCGCTGGCGCTGCTCAGTTGGGCACCGGGAGGTGCTGCCGCCGCTGCGTGAGCTGCCGGTGTGCCGCTGTGTTCCTGCCGTTCGGCGTGCGTTCGGCGTGCGTTCGGGTTACTGCTGTTTCAGCGAGCCCTAATGTGATGCACCCCTGGGCCCTAATATCTGCCGTGCCTGGATTAATTAAACATTGCTTTTTACGTTTGCGCGCATTGCTTTTGTGATCGCCATGCATGAGACGCCACCCTAACAGCGGTGGCCCCACCAGTTGACAGCTGGGAACCTTAATGCCAGGGCTTTTGACAGCGTCTGAGTTGCCCACTAGCGGCCGCTAGCTGGGCAATTAGTGGGCGCCACTGCTAGCGGGCTCGTGCCAAACGCGCGGCGCGTACCGCCCAGCAGGGCCCGGGGACCGGTGCTCGGACCTATCTGGCGGATCCGAACCGCACCGAACCGCCCCAGCATGTCGCTGCAAGGCTGGCCGATCATGGCCCAGACAGGCCGACCCGTGCCCTCGATCGCCCAACTCATTATTTCCGTTTCGGTCGGTGCTTCTACATCTGGCCCCCTTCTCCCCCTTCTAGCGTTCCTTGGCCCCTGCAGCCCGCGCTCTCCTCGCCCTGCCCCGTCTGCCAAATAGCTGCCGGTGCCTATTGGGGTGTCTTTAACATCTGCAGTGATCCTTGTCAGTCGTGTGAGGTTGTCTTTCTTGCGGTCCTACCACCCAGGTTCCTACCGTCGGTCTTGCTTGTTGTTTTGCGCCTTGGCTGGCTGCCTCTCTGTCGTCTCTCGCTGTCGCTATCTCGGTCGGGGTTTCCCCTCTGGTTTCTTTTTCTGTTCTACTGCTGGGGCCATTTTGTGCCGACGTCACTCATCTACGCGATCTGTCAGCCCAACACCATCCAACCACACCGTTGGTTTGCCAGTTGCTCGCTTCCTTGGACGCCACAACCGTCTCTCGCTTTGCTGTCGTTCGGCAACGGCACGTTTCCTCCTCCTCCACTGCCGGGTTTGTGCGGTTCTGCTAGCGTCGCTTGCCGGCTGCTGTTTGCTCGCTTAGAGTTTGTGTTTGCACGCAAGCTTTTCATCAGTGCGTTTCTGCTGCATTGCTGGGGTTCTGCCACCCTCGACTGACGTTTGCTGAAGTGCCGCGCTGTTTGGGCTCCTAGTGGGGAATTCGTTGTCGCAACTCACGTCGCTTTTTCCTGACTGCAGAGCGTCTCTTTGTACCTTACAGGCGTATCGTTTGCAAGTCTCATCAGTGCATTTTGACTATTCGCACCGTTTGGACTATTCAGACTGTTCAGACTAACCAACTGTTTAGACTATTCCCACTTTTTGGATTATTCTGACTGTTTAGACTATTTCGACTTTTTGGATTATTCTGACCAGTTGCCTATTCTGACTGTTTAGACTATTCGGACCAGTTGACTATTCGGACCAGTTGACTATTCTGACGGTTGACTATTCTGACTGTTTAGACTATTTCGACCAGTTGACTATTCTGACTAGTTGACTATTCCAACGAGCTGACTATTCCGCCTGTTTGGACTTCAGTGCCGGATCTCAAATCCTGAGCAGATCGTGGCGTCTTGAACCTGTCGCCAGACTCAGAAGTTGCTTTCTCAGCTTCTCGTCAACTTGCAGACGTCACGTAGTTCCGTGGCGCACGCTTTGTGATCTGTGGGTGCGATTGTCGCGCTTGTCGCCATGATGTCGTCGCCTGCCGCTGGCCAAAGCCAGCTACACAAGAAGCAGAAAGCAAAGTACCCGAAGGTGTTCCAATGCACCGGCTACGGCGACTGTAAGATGACCTTCTCGCGTTCAGAGCACCTGGCGCGCCATATCCGCAAGCACACGGGCGAGCGTCCGTTCCAGTGCCACTGCACGAGGTCGTTTTCGCGTCTCGACAACCTGCGCCAGCATATTCAGACGGTGCATGCCAACGAGCAGCATATCCTGCACTCGGCGCCCTCTATGGGCCAGCAGCAACCCCATCACAACATCTACAACAAGCCGCTGCCAGGCCAGCCGGGTCAGCCAGGCCAGCAGGGCCAGCAGCCCGACTACGGCAGCCCGATGATGGTGGACTCGCCAGGCCCCCATCCACGACACAGGCCTGACCACCTCAATCTGATGGACGCCCACAATGTGGCATCCGACTCGAGCCACTCGCCCACGTCGCCTATCTATTTCGACCGGGCTGCTGGTGCTGGTGCTGGTCCTGGGGCTCCTCCACAGCCGGCTGGACAACAACAGGTGCACTTTGCCAACGGTTTTGGTCAGGCTCAGCCGGGCCACATGCACCCTCAGCATGCTCTCAATGGCGCTGCGTCTCGCCAGTACTATGCATCCCATAGTCCCCATCCTCCTCCCCCGCCCCCTCCTGGTGGACCACCAGCTGGTCCCAATGGCTTCAATGGTGCTCCTCCTCAAGGTGCTGACAATGGTTTCTACCACCAGCAGCATCCCCATCCTCAGCACCAGAACTCACATCCACATCATCATAATCATCATCACCACCACCAGGAGCAGCAGCAGCATCAACAGCCACATCCACAGCAGAACTCGCCTTATTATACCCCACAGTACGACAGCACGTTGCGGTCGCACCGGTCAGTCGCGCACTTATCGACTGGTTCGACGGCGTCTACCGTGTCGCGCCAGCCGTCTGTGTCGAGCTTCTCGTCGCAGCTCTACTCAACTGCCTCGAACACCTCGTCGTGGCTGTCCAACGTGCTGTGCGAGCCCAACCAGGACCCCAATACTGCTGCGAATATCAAGGAAGAGGACCGGCCACATACGTGGGGCCCCTCCAACAACAACCGCCTGTCGTCTGCTACTGACGACGGAGACAACTACTCCGACAGGAACTCGCTGTCCCAGCTGGTGCGCATCACTGAGGATGCCCATATCTCGAGCCCTCCGCCTGGCGCGACGGCCAGCACTGAGACGCTGCCGTCGCTGTCGAGCTTCATGCGACCAACCGTCCATTCTGCTTCGCAGTCGCCGTCGTCGTCGTCGACCTCGTCTGGAGGAACTGGCGCTGGCGGCTCGGCCTATACCACTGCCACGCCGACTCCGTCGTCCGACTTTGGCATCCGTCCTCAGCTGTCGGCCAACCGTTCTTACACGAAGAACCTCATCCTCCCTCGACCCGATTCATATCCTCCTCCGAAAGCATTTGGGCTGCCGATTGCCGATACGAGACCGTCGACGCTGCCGCCGGCCGGTGCGGACGGCCCTCAGCCATCGCCAACTACCCCTGTTGGTCCAAAGCCCTCTCGTCTCAACTCGAGCCTTTCAAAGCCTCTGCCTCCCCTGCCAGTGGAGGCTCAGCAAGACGGCGCTCGTTCTGGTGATGGCATGGATGTGCTGCTTCAAGCTGCGGGTGTCTAGAAACTTGTATTCATATGCTTGCATTCCCCAGTCATGATGATATGTTGAAACCCTCGGTTGATGAATCAATTTTCTTTCTGTCTAATTTTTCACAAGGTATCCTAAGTTTGTCTATAGAGTCTATCACAATGGAAATACATTCTCATGTTGATTTATTCGCGTCTCACCTCACGCATATTGACGCAAAGCTCAACTTCAGCTTTTCAAACTCAACTGCGCAGCAGTTGCTACAGCGCGACGGAGTCGCAAGATCAGATAGTAATGGAGTTGTCTCGCGCAGTTGAAATGGTTATGTCACATATACATTATGATCTATATATAATATATAGCGGCTTGTTAACTTGGGCTATCTTACTTATTATTATTCTTCCTTTTTTTCTTGTCATTCCACTACAAAACCCCAATTGACTCGGTGACAAGCTCTGCGATGGCAGCGTTTTCCGACCGGCATGAAATCTTGAGCGTCACGCCTCCAGACGCCGGGCTCACCAACTGCACCAGACAAATGACCCGTTCTCCGTCGATGGTTTTTCCAAACAGCTTGAGGTTATGCACTTTACCACCCGACACCACTTCGCTAGACTCGAGTGGCATCATTGACAAGTGGCTCACCAACGTGCCGATGGCACTGCTGATGCTGTCGCTGCCCGATAGCTGGTAGGTGCCCGAGCTCTGCGAGCCTTCCAGCTCATGCCACTGGGTATCAAAACTTCCAATATATGACGGGACAATGAAATCCCCTGCCACCACTTCGAGGTTCTCAATGCTGTAGTCGTCGTCGAATCCGTCTTCCAGCGGCTCGTTCGTAGCCGGATCGATTTCCTTCGACACAAACTTCAGATTGTTGGCTAATGTCACTGCCTGTGGTTCATCCGACCGGCTGAACGACACATACACTGTACCTGTCGAGTCGGGGACCAGCTTGTCAATTGGAATAATAAAGTCCTCCTCGAGGTCTCCGTCTGCCTCCACTACCACGTTCTCAAGAACATACTCACTGAACGTATTAGTCACGTTGTACTGCACCACCAGATGCTCTTTAAAGATATGCTTGACAGCCGTCACCACGTATTCGGTGCCTCGCTCTGTCAATGGGACCTTGCCAGAACTCTTGAGGATAGGGCCATAACTCTCAAACTCTGGAATGGCCTGGAGCTCCTTGGCGTATAATGCACCGTCAACCTCCGCTCCCAGTCCGGATCCTCCTGATACACCCTGCGAGTTCGCGGCTTTCTTGTCATCACCGCTCGAAATAAGCGCAGGCTCTTCATCCTTTGCTTTCCGACTCAGTGCCTCGGCCCTTATTTGCTCGTCGGTGAGCACCGGCACTGCAGATATATCGAACGGTGTCGCAAACTGCGCTTTTCCGCCAGAAACGTATATAGCAAGCTGGTGCTCAAGCTGAGACAGCGAATATTTGGTCTGGGGTCGAATGTACTGCTTGGCTGCTTCGCTTTCCACCCTCAGTAGTCGCAGGCTCAGAGTGGCCCTATCTCGCACCTCGTCAGACACGTCGTCCAGGCACCGTGTCAGCAGCACTTGAATGCTCTGCTTGATCTGCGGGTTGTCGGCCAGAGCAAACTGCGCCAGAGCACTGACAGCAGCAGCACGAATGACGGCGTTCTCAAGCACCACTCGGTTGTAGATATACCGCACATAAACCGTGGGGTTGGACGTCTTGGGGCCCTCGGCACCCAGCAGATGCAGAATTCGCACCGTCAGCTCCGTGAACTCGCAATCCTCGATGAACTCGCACAGATGCCCAAGGGCTGCCTCCCGCGAGTCTGGCACGAACCTGATCATGTCAAACAGCGCCTCGACGACCGCAGTTTTGAAGTTCAGACCGCCCTCGTCACGCAGCGTGCCCGCCAAAAACGTCAACATGCTTTCATACTTTGACGGGAACTTGACCGCCAAGCTGCGGATGGCGTCCACCACAATGGCCTTGAACTCGTCAGTGATATCGTTCATGAAGCCGGAAATCTGCGTCATCAGCCGGTCTACACTGTCCTCGTTTCCAGTCTTTAACAGCGTGGTGATGGCATAGGTGGCAATGGATCGACTCGAGTCGGTAATCAGCGACTCGATCTCGGCATTGCACGTCACCACTGCTCGCGGGTTCACCATGGCGAATCGGTTGAGGATTCGAATGGCAGCAAATCGCGATACCGTTCGCGGAGACGTCAGGAACGCTTGCAGAACCGTGATAGCCTCGTGGCTGTCTTGGCCAGACAGGTTGGGCAGCAGCAAAATGGCCTTCGCTGCCTCGAGGTTGACCACGTCCGACTTGTGTCGCAGGTTGCCCAGTAGCACTGGCATCAGCACCTCGCGCTGGCTGGGGTCCTCCTCCATGATCTTCACCATGTAGCGAATCAGCATGACAATAGCATTCGAATTGCGCAGAATCGACCCGGATCCAGTGCCACTGTACTGCTGGATGAGCTTGACGAGTGCCATGCGGTCGTGCGATCGCAGATGGTACAGAAGGCCCAGCGCGTGGTACTGGGTCATTCGCGACATGCCAGGCGAGTACGGCGAGTCCACGTTGGAGGGCGGCAGCGCCTTTTGCGACGTGACGGCCTCTTGGGCCTCGTTCGCCCACCGTCGCACCACGTCCTTGGAAATGGGCAGCAGGTGGTACGAGCTGACCAGAGCCGCCGACGAAATCGCAGAGTGGTTGTCAACAATGGCTGTCTTGATGAGACGCTCAATGTTCTGGACAATTGACGCGTCGATGATGCGAATGAGCGCACGAATGGCGTTCGGCTTGTAGATATGCTCGTTGCCGCCCTGCACGTCCTTCATGATGGACGACGTGACCATGATCACGTCGAGCGCCGTCGTCGACAGCTCCTTGATGGCGAGGTACACCATCTGGCGCAGCGCGGCATCTCTGTTCTGGAACAGCTTGGTGATGCTGAAAAACAGCGGGGTGGCCTCCTCAGGCGGGAAAGTCTCGCCAGTCGACAGCAGGTTGATGAGCTTGGCGAGCAATGCCCGGCACTTTTTGGCGTGGATGGGCGTTTTGTTGAACTCCGAGATGCAGCTCTGGAAGACTGTCATCTTGTCGAGATTCCCGGACTCAATGTCCTCATTTTTCTTGTATGTTAGCGCCGACATGGCTGCTCAAGAAGATAATGAGTTAAGTTTTGAAGGTGAATTCGTGGCACTAAATACAAGGGCACGGGCTGCACCAACCATCCGATAAAGGGGTCCCAACTCTTGTTAAAGGAATGCATACCCAAACATGCAGAATGACCACCAGATAAACAGAAGACGGAGTCACCACAACTAGATCCTCGCCTCAACTGCGAAGCAATTGCTACAGCGCGACGGAGTCGCAAGATCTCGTCCTGGCGTTTTCGCGACTCCGTCGCGCTGTTGCGACTGCTTCGCAGTTGAGGCGTGGAAAGTACACATACTACATGTCTAATTACACTGAGAACGACTCGGATGATGATTTTGACTGACTTAGGGATTAGCAGTTTATTGTATAGTTTGAGCGCAGAATTACACTTGTTCAGCTTATTATTGTGGTGATGTAGTCTTGACGGGAGTGCCAAACCTTGGACGTCCGTACGGGAGGTGGGTGTCTCCTCTGGCCAGAATATGGATGTAATTGGCGCTGTCACCGTCATAGTCAGCACCGTGATTCCACGGCACAAACGATCTCGCATTACAATAATGACTGGTAAAGGCACGTCGAGCCTGGTCGTGCGACCTGTTGCTAAGGCTGCAATGAAGGATGTTGCCCCCAAAAAACAGTCCGTCTCCAGGGTTAAGTGTGCCTGGCACTTGTGTGTACCGAGCAGCCACTGGGGTCAGTTCATTGACCGAGTCGTCTGGGATGCTGGCGTTTGAGACCTCGAACAAGCCGTCCAATCCACCGTTATCATACGATTTGGGGTTGTCTGGATTGGGATAGATTGGCTCTACATGGGACTGGTCACATACCCACAGGCAGCCGTTCTCCTCAGTGGCTGGAGTCAGGGCAATCCACGCGCCCACCAGCGTATTGGGCCTCGTGTGGATGTAGTACGAGTCCTGGTGGTACCCGTGGCCCACTTGGCCTGGATCTTTGAAAAAGCAGATGGTTTGCAGAGCCAGCACGTCTGGTCCGTCCAGCTGCTCCACGACATCCAGTACTCGAGGGTGCAGCAGGTACTTCTCGTGGACCGGATGGCGTCGATGCAGCATATGGATCCGTGAGAAGGCGGTTTGGCGGTCCTCGCGAGACATGGACGGGTTGTCATTGTAGCCTGGAAGATCCACTTTGCCAGCCTGTATGTCGTCCAGATGACTGTTCAACTCATCGAGATCTTTTTTGTTAAAAAGGCCCTCGATCTTAATCCAGCCATGCTTTCTGTAAAACCTGAATTGGTCCACGGTCAGGGTGATTTTGTCGTAGGCAGAGATGTCAAAGTCGGCGTTTGCCGTATGGTCGTAGACCTCGGACGAGTCCTCCTGCTTCAGCTCAAGAATGTGCAATGGATTCTCGGCTGTCGACGTCACTGTTGCCATATTGCTGAAGTATCGAAACTAAAATTCTTGACTAGAATTCTACTCTGAAGCTGTGTCTGGAGGGAGTTCGTTGGCACTATATAGAGCTCCCCACACGAACTCGATTATACCCCACATTATCCACTTTGCCCTTTCCACCCCACCTCAACAGATGTCTATTGCCTCTTTTGATCTACTCGGCAGGATATTCGGACATTGGTATTAATTGATTAGCTTGTGAGCAAATGAAGCAGTAAAATGTAGGTGGTGTATACCGCATTTTGTACGAGTCTACTGTTTTTGGTGTTTCGTGCCTACGTCATAGCAGGCTAGAGCCAATTGCTGTAAGTTGAGTTCAATTTCAATTGATCTTGTGGAACTAGAGCAACAATCTTTTTCCGTTTTGGCTCTGTATCTCACTTCCTTGAACAGCAATTGGATCTATTCCTAGTTACTATAATATGAGTTATGTTCTATATATATATATATTCTTGTGTCAGACGTTGTGGGGCTATCGGCCATTCGTCTACATATTTTCCCAGGTAATCGATCTGTTTACGGCCTCTTAGAAATTTTGCAAGCTGCTGAATATATTCAGCAAACTCATTCAAAACCAACACCACTCGAAAACTAATAAAATCCAGGCAAATTTTTGATTTTGTTTAGATTTATATTTCGAGGCAATCTCAGATCTGGCGTATAGCTATGTAGGCCAAATAGTGTCCGTGGCTGATCATTGGAATGCATCCAGCAACTCCATGTCACAACCTGTCACCGAACGAAGTCATACTAATAAGCGTTCGTACCAGATTTCGTGTCAAATGAGCTGCGATGTCAGTCAAAGCCCAGAGTTATCTTTTGCTGTGATGGGGATCGTCGTTGACTGTGCAGACGTCACTTCCTGCTGGCGATAACGCAGGCCGCACTATCGCATATGGGGTACGTCGTTGGGCCAGTAACGACGCACATACCCATCCATCTCAGCACTACAGCAACAAATGCACTTTCAGTCGAAACCACCATGGCCAGATCTCACTATCGATCCACTGCAAAACACGCAGGGCCCGCCCAAATTTGTGGTCATTCTATCACCAGCAGTCGCCCGCTCGTGTTTTCGCGCCGAAACCGGCCAATGACATCACCGTAGACACCATGATAGTAACCCGGAAGCAGGACCCTTGCCCGCCCATCTTGAGATTAAGTCCAACCACCCCGAAAACTATCACACCTGACTACTGACGTTACAACGATTTTGACTGCGATCTAGCTCGACACCACTTGGATTTTCTGGCAGCACTGTGTTGACAGCGGTTGCCCTCGGTTTTTTTTGGACTCTACTTGTGTGAGGATATCTCCAGAGCAACCACCACACCACTTGGTTAGGTTGCTTTGTGTTGACTCGACCGCTCTTTCGACAGATCTGAGCGTTTTGAGTCTGCTGTTGCTTGACGGCACTTTTGGGACGGTCCGGAGTTGTTCTGGGCGTCGTTACTGCCGGTTGAGCCTGTTATTTTTGGTTGCCCAACACATGATACACCCGTCGGACTCTAGTTTTCTACAGACGTTTCTATTGATATGAGTTACTACTACACTCCTTCACCTCCCTCGTCGGTGGGGACGGCGTTTTACCAAGGCGCCACGGCTGGTGCCGCCTCCACGACGTCTCCCACCACTCCTGTGGTGAACAACAGCTACCACGCTCCTTCGCATCCTCACCAGCCTGCTGCGACTAACAGCCACGGCCAGCAGCTTCAGCAGCAGCAGCTGCACCATACCCGGATCCCGTCTTCGGGACAGTATTCACGCCCGTCGTCGGTATCCCCGCAGTTTTCCAACGCATACCTAATGTCTGGACCTGGCTACTTCAATGGACTGTCGTCGAGCGCATCTTCTCGGACTCGATTCAATGCTTCTAGAGGGTTTGAGGTGGAGGACGACATGGAGTTTTGCCCGGCGTTGTCAACAAGCGACCGGTCCAGCGCCTCGTCCGACAGCTCTGACTTTTACCCTCAGGAAGTAGCGGCACCGGTGCCGGCTGCTAGCAGCGCCAAGCACAACGTACAGGTGAACTTGGGCTCGCCAGTGTCGTCTCCCTCCCAGGCTAATGCGCTACTTGCATCCACTGCTCTTTCGCCGGGAAATCCCGTCAACAGGGTGCGAAAGGCTATAGAAATCGTCGACCCCACTACTGGTCTGAGGGTGTCTTCGCCGCCTACTCCCAATGCTAACCTGAGACGATAAAGGGAGCATATTATATATGTACACCCTCACTTTACAAGCTGTGGGTGAGGATGATTTTATTATTTGTTTATGTGGATATTTCATGATGATGCTGAGTTATGACATGTATTGAATGCACTATTATGTTTTTCAGATGGATCATTATCCATTCTCACGTTATGTTTCGTCTTTTAATCTACCAAGTTTGTAAAAGAGCCAGCCTATTGCACGTCATTCACGGTATATTGTCTCCGGGTACTATTTTTTTTTGCTCTTATTCACCACCTGCCATTTTCAGCGGGGTGGTCATACCTCATGTCGCGTAGCGAAGTACTGGAAATGATGCTCTGTCGACTGTACACATACGTATAAATATAGACACAGCAGTCATCAAAGGTTCCGGATTATACTATGACTACATCCGGGTTTGCGTTTTTATTCATATTGTGGACCACTGCTGTTGGCTTGAGTGAGTCCTATGGTGTTATCAGTAGAGACATCAACTATGTCCGTAGACCAGCTAGTTCAGAAGAAGCGAACCGGTTCAACAAGCGCCAGGTCGGCCCCAACTGCTTCCAAGAACCGCTGAAAAACTACCTCACCTACTACACCACTAACCTTTCCATCGGGACCCCTTCTCAAGAATTGTCAGTTCTCATAGATACCGGTTCGAGCGATCTGTGGGTGCCCGGTGATATATATGGAGGATTCAAGACAAAAAAGTCAAAGTCCTGGAAAAAACTGTCCGACAACTTTGCTATTAAATATGTCAAGGGATATGCAACGGGAATGTGGGGTACCGACATATTTGATTTTGCTGGAACAGGAAATATCACGGGCCAGAGATTTGGCGTTGCAACCGATACTAATGACCCTTTGATGGGTGTATTTGGAATTGGGCCCATAAACTCGGAGTCAAGCAGAACATTATATCATAACATACCAGCATCCCTGACAAAGCAGGGATTAATTGCGAAAAACCTCTATTCTATCTATCTTGATAATCAGACGGGGCAAAACGGCCATATATTGTTCGGGGGTATTGACCAAGCAAAGTTTGTCGCTCCGTTGCACACAATTCCCGTCACATCATCTGCAATCCTCGAAGTGGAGCTAGTAGCCATGACAATCAGGGGAAATAGTTCGAAATTACCCGTTCCCGTTATTCTCGACACAGGAACGTCTCTTATGTATCTTCCAGACGAGTACGTCAACGCGGTAGCGAGAACTTATGGTGCCATTTATGACCCACAAGTCGAAATGTATAGACTGTCGAGACAAAATGCATCAAAAACCAATGTACCAACTGGCGTGGATTTCAGGTTTCGAGGAACTGTGATCACAGTCCCAACTTCCGAGTTGTTCTGGCCCATGGAGCTATTCACAGGGCGTAACGAAGCTGGCGATTTCGCACTAACTATCATGTCCAATAGTCAATCCCTCGGTTTCAACATACTTGGCGACACCTTCCTAAGATCAGCATACGTAGTATATGACTTGGAGTACCGAGAAATATCTCTTGCCCCGGTTCAATATAGTCGTCACTCCGACATCATCGCAGTTACTGATTCAATTCCAGGCGCCATCAACCACTCGTTCTATCGAGCAGCGAAGGCAGCGTCTAAGACCCCTTGTTGCTGCTAAACATGGGACGACCAGCATTTCTCACATGACGAGCATCATAGCACCCCCCTTTTCCAAGACATGGTGCCGAAGTATGCTGCAAAACCCACCGTTGATCTACGTCCGTTAGCCATTTGTTGATAAGATGAAACGTCGCTGAACCCCCTGCTTTCCCCATACAGATGGGACGTGCATTGCGTTTACGCCGGCTGCGTCTCAGCTAGGAATTGTCTGACAGATCAGTTCCACATTCAGGAGGTTCACTTGCCTATTTCGGTGCGTCTTAATGCGTGCGATTTTATGGACGTTCACCAGAAAATTAGTACGCGATCTCCTTTGCTACTAAAATCCACTTTCCAATTCAGAAGGCTGGCTCCAACTATTATACACCCGTTTGCAACGTCACTTCAAAGCCAACTCTTGCCACTCCTTGATATCTTGTTCTTATCGCCCCCAATACTTATCGGAAACAATTCTACCTGCCTCTGCCGTTAATCCAAGCTGTTTTGTGTGTCCGTGAATATAATGCGGTTTTTCCGGAACTCAATTTTAGTCACAATAGCGCTATGGAAGATGGTCGTTTGCCAGTGCCCGAGCACTAATTCTGCCGTGTCCAATCTTCTAGATGCTTTATCGATCCTGAATGTGGATATCCAGAACGCCTCCAGCATTATATCTGGGTCAAATTTAACTACCGCTACTTCTATTGCCTTGGCTATTGAGAGTCAGGAGGCAATCATTGTGACAGTTGCTACTGGTGCCATTTCAGCAGCCGATGCATTACCATCCTCTGTGGATTATTGTGAATCTGGCTTGATTTTAGACTCGGTTATTAACCTTGGGCCAAATATCGTGCGACTATTGGAATCCATCGCTGCACTGTATCCTACTGTGGCATACGCTGGACGATCCAGTGTGATAGAGGGCCAACTGTTGACGCTACAGGAAGGAACTTCTCTTCTTGAATCTGCAGCCTATGACAAACTCAACAGCGCGGTAGTGGCTCGAATATCAGATGAATTCACATTAATCAATCAAGCATTTTGCGTTGCATTAACGGAATACTCTGGAAAGTCTGCATGCTTGTTGTCTGTGAGTGCTACCAGCAGCACAACCTCGCACGCTAGCAGCCAAAATACAGTATCTTTAACCAGCAGTCTATCATCGGTCAATTTCACTGCCTCTTTTGCGTCGTCTTCATTTCCGATACTTCTCATTGTGTCATCTACAAGTTCCAGCTTCCTAACCAACAGTTCAATTTCGTCGCCAACTTTGGTTGTAAGCAACGAGTTCACACCTGTTACTACCATATTAAACAGCACACAGTCAGTTCGACAAAGCATTGTTGCAGAAGCGACGAGCACAAATTATTCGTCAGCAATACTTCCAGTTCAACAATTACCAACTGGGCAAGTTACGATATTGCAATCCTCTGGTGCCAGCTCTAAACATGCACAGTTGTGCATTTATGTCGCGTTGTTGAGCATTACCCCAATAGTTTGGTAACTTTATCGTCTTCGTTTTATATTTCACATATAATTTGAACAAGATGCTGCTGAAAAGTCCTCTCTATTCAATATGATCGTATGCCACAACAGGGCATCTGTAGATTGATTCTTTACGATTTTCAAATTCCCAGTGTTGGGGCTAACTAACTCCACGCTGGGAAGCGGTTACACTTCTATTCCAACATTAGACTGCTACAAATACTAATATAATAGTAGTGCTATCTCAGCAACTTCTTTGATAAAAGAACAGAGATTCATTTAGATCTTCAGTTCGATCTAGATCACTATTGGATTTCCATCAATATCTCAACTAACAAAAAGAAAACTCCGATACGGGGAATCGAACCCCGATCTGCTCGGTGAGAGCGAACTGTGCTAGCCATTACACCATATCGGATTTGCGGATAAATGAATTTTAACAAAATCCGTGATACAACAACAAGGGTATGGGTAATTCCGAATGAGGAAAATTACCGCAAACCGAGATATCCGATGAGGTTTTTGCGACGAGGCGCAGGGCAGGCACTCTCACCCGAATGGCTGCAATAAAAAGCCAATTTCGTGTTAAAAATGAGACTATCAGCACATTTTTCACAAACGTGATATTAAGGAGCGTGTAAGGATATTGCTGAGTATTCCTGGCCTGCAAGGTTTCCACCTCCCTCGGATCCCCAAAAGTTCCTATTGCAATTTCGAATTTCTTTTGCCAAAGCATTGGGCAAATATAAACCATGTTAAAGTAATATGGCCACAGCTGAGCCGAGCATCTTGATAACTTGATGCGGGTCCGATCCTGCTACAACTCTAAGTTGTCCAATTTATTTTTAGAAGAAGCGTTGTTGTGGAGGTACTGCATCAAGATACAATGACATCATCTTTTGCTCTGACAGTACTTCGAGAATGAAGAATGATCATCGATATGAGAGCATCTACAAGACGGTGACGAACTCCACCCCACCCGCCCTGCACGGCTGAACTAGCTACTCAATAAAATCTTCATGTCTCTATGCATGAAAATGTGGGCGACACTCAATAAAAATCGAAATAAAGAACGTGGGGGAGATCTTGAACTAATTAACTAACCCCTACCACTATAGCCCATGTTTCAAAACCACCAATAGGACAATGGACCAACCTAAAGAGAGAATCCTCCAAGATATCATACCAAAAAGCAGTTGATGCAATGTGATATGGTGTGATTTGACGAGCCCTGTCATAATTTTCTCTAACCATCATACATTTCACTTGGAAATTGTGGTTGCAATGCAAGGTGCAAGATGCACACTCTATTTGTAGAACTGCTTTCCATGCATGCATCATGCACAGATAGGGTTCGACGGTAAGTCCCAAAAATTAGCTATAAATCGAAAAAGAATCTATCGAATTGCCTCAAGCAATGCAAAATAACCTGAAAGCTGAATTTCAAGCAGTTCGGGGCGGTTTGGAGGTATTTTTACACAGACAGTCTCACCTTCAGCGACATTTGGTTGCTGTTGGGCAACAGCCGCTTCTTCACCTCTTAACTTCTGCACTTCTCTGCAGTTACGAGGACCAGGCTTGAGCGTAACCCCGCTATGAAAGCACCGAAGTTTGCCATCGTTGTCGCCGCGTTGGTAACGTACGCAGGACTCATGATGCTGATATATACTGGCCATGCGCGGTATAATCATTTCTACAACCTCGAGCCTAGGCTCATCGACCGGTTGTCTGTATTTCTTATAACGAAGGACTGCCAGAGGAATACGCGCCATATCATGGATCGGCTACCCTGGGCAAAAGTCAACAACGACCAAAAAAAAGGATGCCACATGTACGACAGTGTCCATCATGCCGTCAAGCACTCGACGGTTCAGAAGGAAGGCGGCCCTGACGAACTGTATAAACACAAGTACGTTCAGACGCTTCGTCAATGCGCAGTGTCTGAGAAAAAACTTTGCATGATTGTCGAAGATGACATTACGTTTGTGCACCGTGGCCGCACAAGTCTAAAGCTGTTGGATATGGTCACCTCGGCAGTAGACGGGCCTGGCGGTGACTCCATTACGTGGGACTGCTCTAAGAATTTCGGCAACACCACTGCCGAATTTGAGGCGAACGGCAACAAGTCCCAGTGTAGGATATTCCCCAAAGACAAGGCTTGGTGCGTCGCTGAATACATGGAGTCTGTCCATATGCCAGCGGATGTTTCATTCCACGATGCATTCCCTGCATGTGGTCTCCACCAGCGGGCTTTTCTGCTTGTCCAACACGTTGGTGCAAAATCCACCTTGGGCCATCCGCAATGATCTGTAAACACTGCATGAACTTTTGTATTCATTCCTCAGGATGCTAAAAAATGCCTCCAGAGGTTTTGTTTGATTGTATTCAAGTCGTCATGACTGGACTTTAATTATGTAACCAGCATACAGAAAATGTGCTATATGTCATAATAGTTGAAAGCCGTCGTGTAAACTACGGTCTATAAATTGTTCAAGATATGTTATCTCGATCGAATAAACCGTTATAAAGCATAAAATATGGCTTCAATTGCGCTTCCATATCTAAAATTGAATGTTGCATCATACATCATCAATCAGTCGCGTTTAAATCGCTGTGTCTAACGCCGAGACACTTCGAAGATTGGCTTACCGTTCTTTTCAATCGCTAAGTCAACTATAATTGTAATAGTTATTTTCTGGAAACCATCCACATTATAGACTCGCTGCCCATCAAAAAAGCAAATAAGTTCCTTGCGTCAAATCCGCATTTATGGATAACTTGCCATGCTCATTTTCCGAGCTCTTGGTACAATCTGAGCCCGTAATTGAAGTACCTCATAGTGAGGATACATTTAACATACTCAACCGGAAAGCAAATCTAATAAACTAATAAAGCGTAAAATCCCTTGTAGGTTTCATGGAAATATATGTCTGATGGCTTGGCGGCCATCCACAGTCACTATTTAGGCTCAAGCTTTCCATTTTTCCTGGATTACTTGATCTGGCGATATACCAATATACCTGAGTTGTGGAAAACAGCCGGTTATCATTCACGTGTATTATTGAAGTACTGAGAAGAGGCAATCAAATAGTTGCAACAAAACCTGTCACAGTGGCTCCTTCAAGTAATGTTGCGAATATTTCGGCCACCAGGAGTGAGTGTGCAGCTCGTATACAATATTAATTGATCACCGATAGGATTTATGTCTCATCGCATCGGTTACCCCGCAAATCCATAATTTATTCCAAATTCTTTTGGGAACCCAGTTATATGCCCGTAGTGGCTGCATACTGCGGGCCGCCTGCGGACGTGCTCCTCAACAACTTTGGAGTCAGATGCGAAGGATAATTCGGAAGTCTCATATGACCAAAGCGAGCTTATTTAATCTTTCATGCGGTACAATCACCGCGTTGTAGCAGATATGAGGGGCAAAACGCGGGAAGAGTGGGGAATGCAAGTCACATAAGCTTTTTTTGCAACGCGTCTGTTGGATATAAATAGGTGACTTCGTGCTTTACTAAAATATGGAGGGAGCAATAGCTACTGTAAACAGAGCTGATTAGAATGGTTGCTGATAAACCTGGCACTGCCTACTTCGAATATACCGGGAGCAATGAAAAGGAGGTGGGATCCTTCGAGAAGACCATCAATAACCCCTTATATGGTATCACTAAGGAGAGCTTGCTCCACAACGTAAGAGAATTTGCCAGAGAAAAAGGAATTGAAGATGCGCTTCCTTATTTAATTAAAGGGGCGTTGGTGGCTCAAGATCCAGATAACTTCGAGAATATGGAAGAGCTCGACGAAGAGGATAAAAAGCTTTTGAGAGATGAAATCCAACATAAATGGAGACAACCATTTCCTTTGTATTGGACAATTATCTTGTGTTCCATTGGTGCAGCCGTCCAGGGATGGGATCAAACTGGCTCCAATGGAGCCAACCTGTCATTTCCAGAAGAATTTGGTATTTCTTTGATGGACCCTTCTAACCCCGATTATGAGCGCAACAATTGGATCGTTGGGCTTGTCAATAGCGCACCCTACATTGCAGCAGCGCTATTGAGTTGTTGGTTATCGGATCCCCTTAATCACTATCTTGGCCGCCGAGGCGTTATCTTTCTAGCATCCATCTTTTGTATTTTGGCTCCTATTGGTTCAGCGTGCACTCAATCGTGGCCACAACTATTTGTGTGCCGTCTTCTTCTAGGATTTGGTGTTGGATTTAAGGAAACTACAGCACCTGTGTTTGCCGCTGAAAATTCTCCTGCACGTATCAGAGGCGCCTTGGTGATGACATGGCAGATGTGGACAGCATTCGGTATATTGCTCGGTTTCTGTGCCAATCTAGTCCTTTTCCGGATAGGAAATCTCGCCTGGAGGCTCCAACTAGGTTCAGCTTTCATTCCAGCTGTTCCACTTATTCTGGGAGTATATTTATGTCCAGAATCTCCTCGATGGTACATGAAAAGGAATCGATACCCACAGGCATTCAAGTCGTTGTGCAAACTGCGGTTCAGTAAATTCCAGGCCGCAAGAGACCTATACTATATCCATTGCTTGCTTGTAGTCGAAATGGAAGCGATTGGAAGTACTACCTACATCCAAAGGTTCTTCCAGTTGTTCTATGTGAATCGTGTCAAGCAGGCTACATTGGCTTCCTGGGTGGTTATGATTGGACAACAGATGTGTGGTATCAATATTATCTCGTTCTTTTCATCGACGATTTTTCTCGACGCTTCCCATAACGAGCTTACTGCACTTTTAGCTTCTTTTGGCTTTGGATTGATCAATTTTGTATTTGCGTGGCCCGCAATTTGGACTATTGACACGTTTGGACGTCGAAGTCTTCTACTGTTCACGTTCCCTACGATGGCTTGGACTCTGTTAGCAGCTGGATTTTGCTTTTATATCCCTGCTTCTAGTGGTGCACACCTCGGGCTGATCTCTTTCTTCATTTATCTATTTACTGCCTTTTATTCTCCCGGAGAAGGTCCTGTTCCATTCACCTATTCGGCAGAAGTGTTTCCTCTGTCACACCGAGAAGTAGGAATGAGCTGGGCTGTTGCTACAAACAACTTTTTTGGTGCAATATTGTCTCTGACATATTTCAGGATCGAGGCGGCCTTCACAATAGTTGGCTCATTTGGGTTCTACGCTGGTCTTAATATGCTTGCATTTGTCATGATATTTTTGTGGGTTCCTGAAACTAAGCAAATGACCCTCGAAGAGCTCGATCATGTTTTCAGCATTCCAACTACTGTCCACATGAAATATCAAGTCAACGAGGCTCTCCCCTATTTTCTCAAGAAGTGGGTGTTTTTCCAGAGAGATGCGAAACTTAGACCTCTATTCTGTTTTGAGCATTCTGTTTGAATAAACCAACCTTATAAACGGTAGCTAATTTAGCCGACTATCGGCTGAAGTGAATTAACACATCTTCATTGTTTACTTTTCATCACGAGCCTGATGCCGATCAAAAATGAAGGATATTTCACAAGCTGCTTTTGAGAACGACAATCACAACACGACGTGGGACTGGCAAACATAGATTCAGAAGGTACAAATTAACTGCAAATAAGAGATTATTATCTTATTGCTCTGATACATTATTTTAACTTTTCGTAGAGCGCACTGATTACTACGTACACAGCCCAGGCACCTGCATCTGGTACTTCTGGTGTTGAATCCTTTTCTGCAGCCTGAACATATGTGGCTCTTCCAAATTTAGGCGACATTTTGGCAGTTGCCTTGGCAGCTCTTTCGGCAACATCTAACGACGCCTTGAAGTCTTTTGTAGAATGCAACGATTCGAAAAAAGGAATAAGCACATCCATCACTGTGCGGTCATCCACACGAGCAGAAGTATAAGTAAATAGGGCATGAAGAGCTGATAATGCTGCTTCGGATACCAGGTGTACATCCAAGAGTCTATCTTCTTGATGAGAGCTTATGAAAGATGAAAACCCCGAAAGCCATATCTCCAGAATTGCACCCAATGTTCCACCAGTATCATCAAGTACATTGATAATTTCATGCACGACTTCCATAAAATCAGTACTTTCAAAAATCAATCTGTTTTCAAGGATCCTCTCTGCAGTTTCTTTTACAGCAATACCACAGTCACCATCTCCCATGATAGTATCCCATTCAGTGAGCTTCGGCTCAGCTTGAATAACTGCCTCTGACGCGTGCCTGATAGCATCTTTCAACAGTTGAGTCGACTGAAAATTGGATTTCACTTGCACAGACTCTGAAGATATGCCCTTACCAGTGACGTCCTCATCCCGCCGAACTCCTGTGTATTCACCTGCGTAGATGTTCGCCCATCCAGGAGCATAACACTGAATATTAAGCAGGCTCAAAATCTTTTCAACGGGAATTTCGAGCTTCCGCGAAACACCGCTAAGATTACATAACGAAACAGAGAAACCAGGACCATTGAGCGATGTCTCAAAGGTTCCAGTGATGACTCTGACCGGAACTATATTCCAAATAGTATTCAATCTGTCAAGTGCAACTCGAGAGAGAGCCCCAAGTTCAAGCAATGATAAACCACCGAAATTATTAACCAGCATGACAACCTGGTCATTGGCCTGGAAGTCTACAAAATGACGAGTTGTATCATGTGGATCTACCAGAAAGGACAGAATTTCATCAATAAGCTTCTCGGGTGCAGGAGTAGGACTTAGTTGTCTCAGTCCCTGCTCGTTATGAATTCCCATGCCAAGGATACAATCATTTTCAGGCACAGTTTCGTGACTGCCGCGGCCAGGGACGTGGCAATAGTCCAAAGATGCACCGGATGTCACGCAGTTGTCATTCATGGCTTTACCCAGAGCAACGCAGTATTCAAAGGACTGTCCTTCCTCTGATGCTGCTCCAACAGTCTTCAGTATCAGTACATTCGCTGCCAGTCCTCGTCGTCCAACTGCAGCACTCATCACGTCTGTTCCCAGAGTAGCATCATCGGTAACCGGCATCAACTCAATTTTCGCACCAGCCGGAATCAATCCAAGTGCTTTCGCCTTTTCACAGGCCAACCCAAAATGGAGTTTGTCTCCTGTGTAATTCGTTATGGCTAGAATTATGCCCTTATTCGAAGGTACGTTCTTAATTGCCGTCAATACCTGTTTGGCACTGGGACTGGAAAAAATGTCACCATTGACGGCTGCAGTGAGCATACCAGTGCCAACATACGAAGACCAAGCAGGTTCATGGCCAGAACCTCCGCCTGATATGATAGAAACTTTATCGACCGAGTGATACGGATCATACAGAACTCTATCAGCAGAATCCAGCGCCAAATGAGGATTAGCAGCCACCAAGTTCTCCAATGACTTGAGCACAAGCCCATTGGCATCCTGGAAAAAATGTTTCTTTGACATCCCGGATTGTCTCTCAACGCTTTCGCTTGCTTGATATTGGGAGGTCGTCTCGCTTTATAGTGCAAAGTGGGGGTGATGCAACTATGGGGGTGCTTCACAACTCAGCCGTATGTGGGGGATTCGCCTACACCGGAATAGCTGCAACAAATCTGTTATTTTCCAGTCAAGGCAATCATAGTTCTTTCCTGTGGAAATACCAAGAAAGTCGTCCAATTCCTCACCACAAATGCTTGTCCTTTGCATTACATCTCAGAAGCATGAATCTGGTACATTCCTATATCCCATACCCGTTTTCGGGCGGATCCAGTTATCTTCACGTACAAGATGTATGGCTTGCAGAGTGACTCAATGCGCTTATCCAATTCGTCTCTGACAAACTAGTTGGAGTCCAGGAGTAATTAAAATGGCAATTTAGAGATCGAATGTATATCAACGAAGAAGTTGACCCTCAGTGAAGCAGTTCAAACTTAGAGGTATTTCTCTGTGAAGCAGGATTGACAGATCAAAGATTTAATCAAGAGAGAAAAATCAGTTGGACTCAGTTACATAGGCATTGAGTTCGGCTGTATGTTTAAATGTAATGCTGTTTATACATTTGCCCAAGCACTCGTAACGCGTGTTTGACGTGCAGCACGCGTGAGGTTAAATACGCCACTCAACTTGCCTGTTAAGGATATGACATCACTATGGGTCGAAGTAGAGCTATAAAGTCCCAGTGACCTCCTGTAGTATCGCCACCCGATAATGATCGAGACGTCAATTGAAATAAACGCGAGCGTCGAAAAGGTACGCAAAGTATTTTTCGACTTTGAAAGCTACCCACAATGGTCCAAATTCATAACTAAAATTGAACCAAGCGCTGATGGTTTGGAAGTTGGTACACAGCCGAAAGTTACTCTCAATATAGGGCAAGTCATGGAGATCCAGCCGACAATCGTGCAGAATGACGAAGAAACATTTGCTTGGCTGGGAAAGCTGTTGATTACGGGGTTATTTGACGGTGAGCACCGATTCACCTTCGAAAAGACAGGTGGCAATGCAACGAAATTCGTACAGGTCGAGAGCTTTCAAGGTGTACTTGTCTGGCCTCTTCTATGGCTGGTTGGAGAGAAGACTAAGAAGGGGTTTACTGAATTCAATGAAGCTTTAAAGGCTCGGGTTGAAAGCCTCGAGTAGCTTTGGCACTGAAGAATTTGAGTAATGTCTTTTTTATTCTACGTACATGGCCTTATCAATTGGATATCTAATTATATTAATAGAAATTTATCTGTTTATGCTATTTCTGTATGTCCCGACCTCTGCGTCAAACAATACCGATAGCCGTCGTGATTATCATGTCAGCCATTGCAACTCTATCAATGATTTAGGAAACTTCAGTTGACTCTCCAAATCTTCGACTGGAATTTCTGCTGCATTGACTATTAGTATATAGTGCGTCACATACACAGCTGTAAATTCTGATTGAAAGCATCGCCTAGTTAACATCATAAGAGACGGTCAAGGAGTATACTTCAACTTGTTGCAGAATGGTATTTCTGCCGCATACCGTCGCTGGTACATATGGTCCGCGGAGCTACTGAACCATGAAGAGGCAGTCGGAAAAATATGCGATATAACCGTGCAGAGAATGGTACACAGATTATTTACTATAAATGCGAGCCAATTCCTCATATTATTACCTTTTATCGCCGTGATAATGAGAATCGAGACTTCTATACATATATCTGCAAATATCGATGCGGTGCGACAGATTTTCTATGATTTCGACCGGTATCCCTTGTGGTCGTCATTCGTAGAACAGCTCAAGTCAAAAGCTCCAGATGACGGATTTTCTGTTGGATCGACGTTGTCTGTCACTCTCAACCTCGGAAACCCGACAGATATTAGTCCCGTCGTTGTCCGCAACGATGAGAGTGCGTTCGCTTGGCGGGCTACTATATTGGCTTCCCTGCTCTTTAGCGGGGTACATGAGTTCAAGTTCGAAAAAATAGATGACAACAACACGAGGCTGGTTCAGTCAGAAGTGTTCAGTGGCGTGGCTGTTCGGCCAGTGCTATGGCTTTTAGGTGAGAAGACACGAAAGGGCTTTGTGGCATTTAACGAAGCTATCAAAGCCAGAGCGGAGGCCTGATGACACCTAATCTAAAGCGTTGAGTAGCCATAGCATCTCGCTTGTCGAGTGCCATATTTAATCCTCCTCTTACTAGCGGTAATTACATGTAAGATTTCACTTTACATAACTGGATAACCCATATGCAGTCTCTTAAGGCATGTGCATATTTGACGTGCATATTGTGGGATTTCCCCGCATTTCCTTCCATTGCCGTTATGGTCCTCGTATAATAGGTTTATTGCTCGTACAGTCTTGTGATCCGCCGATTACCGCATCGTATATAAAATTCAATCTCAGTCCACACTATTTCCACAAACCGTAATATACAAAATGCCTGTTACTTTCGTGCTGTTCGTGCTCCTGGTCACGGCGGCCGTTGCGATCATTTACCGAGTATATCTGCATCCTGCTGCCAAATTCCCGGGACCATTCATAAACAAGATTTCTGGGCTCCCAGAACTTCGCCACGCTTGGGAAGGAGACCGTCATCTTTATCTATTTAATCTTCACAGGAAATATGGACCTGTAATCCGGTATGCTCCCAATAAGCTGTCTTTCGATACTGTGGAGGCACTTCACGATATCTACAGTGGAAGCAAACCCCACATCAGAAAGTCTAACTTCTATGACGCGTTTCCGGCTCTAAAAGGGTTCCCGTCAACTCACAGCGCCATCGACAAGCACGTTCATAGTCGCAAGCGCCGAGTTTTGTCGCATGCATTTTCCAACTCGGCAATCCTGTCAATGGAAGAGTACGTGTTTGAAAACGTCCGAAAGTTCTGCAATCTGCTAGGTGACACTACTACTGATAGTGTTAATGTAAGGACAGCAGATGGGTCTATTCGTAAACCAGCAAAAAATGTATCTGAATTGGCGACCTATTTGACTTTCGATGTCATGGGAGAACTTTGTTTCGGAAAGGCGTTTGGCATGCTCTCACGGGCAGACATAAGATCGGTCTCCCATCTAATAGACTCGGCTGCACATAGGCACCTGGTATTTGGCAGCTTCCAAATACTGGAAAAGCTCAAGCTTGATAGGATATTTTTCCACGATTTGGCAAAGCGAAGAGAGCAGTATATGGTGTATTCTAAAGCTCAAGCAGCCGAGCGCACGTCTCGAAACAATAGTGAGGACAGAAGAGACTTCTTTTACCACCTTCTTCATGCAAAGGATCCGGAAACTGGCCAAGGATTTCAAATGAACGAGCTTTGGTCTGAGTCCAATTTGCTTATTGTTGCTGGTTCCGACACGACATCTACTGCCATCGCAGCCACTTTGCGGTTCCTAGCATTGTATCCAGATGCTCAACGGGAGCTTTCTCAACTTTTGCGATCGCGATTTGCTTCTGTCGAAGAAATACGAGGAGTGAATCTATCTGGAGAGGTTCCATTTCTGAGAGCGTGTGTCGACGAAGCTATGAGACTCGCACCTCCTGTTCCAGGGATCCTTCCTCGCTTGTTGTTGAAAACATGCCAAATTGGAGGATTTGAGGTACCATCTGGAGTCGAAATTGGCACAACCTGTTATGCTGTGCATCATAATGCTCTATATTATCCCGAACCTGAGGAGTTTCGTCCTGAAAGATGGATCCCCGCTGAAAGCAACGACCCGACAATTTCCAGATCTGCTTTTGCTCCCTTTTCGATAGGGTCCCGTGGATGTATTGGTCGTGGGTTGGCTTACACTGAGCTGGAAATGGCCGTTGCTCAAGCTGCCTATTCATACGATTTCTCTACCGTCACCGATGGAGACTTTGGATCTGGAGAATACGGCATTGGCTATTCGCCTTCTTTGAACATACCACAAAAAGATATTTATCTACGTGAAGGCGAAAATGAGAAGAGCTTCCGCATGTGGGATCATTTTACCTGCTATAAGGTGGGGCCATTGGTCCGGTTTTCAAAAGAAAGATAAATAAAAAGCTAATGAATGCAACATATGTCATAACTCAGTATAACTTATGGAAACCAAATTAGTGCTTGAAGTATACGCCACGAAGCTTGTCTAGGCGCAGCTGCCTGTTCTTGAGGTCTGCCTCAAAATCGCCTTGAGACGAATCCCAGTTCATAGCCGTCGAGCCCAGCTTAGGACGACTATCAGATGCTCCTGAAAGGATTTGAAACAACTCATACCACCGTGGATGAGGGGATCCCGATACATGCTGGATATATGGGCAAAATTGCTGATGCTCATCACAGAGGTCTACCGATACCGACTGATCAACAACAACCTTTCTAAAGCACATATCACACTGTATCAAAGGTAGCTTAGAGCTGCCGAAGCTCGGATCAATAAGTTTCCATCCTGCCAGAGCAATGGTCAAACACAATGCATCAACGTTATCTATTCCAAAAAACGCCGTAGGAAGATGGTCCAAAGAGGGACGACAGCTAAACGCGAATCTGTTCATTAGATCCCTATGGGGCTCCAAAGTCATGTATCTAGAGGTAATAAGTGGCTTTTGAATAGAAACCGCACCAGATACTTCATATATGTCATCCTCACACCATTTTCTTCTCCAGGGGCATGAAAGCGAGTGTTTGGAATGCATCAGTTCTTGATACCGCTCTTGTAACGAAGGGTAGACGCTCGTATCGTCACCAACAGTGACAGTAACGATTGCTGAACACGTCACACATTCTACCGTATTGATTTTTATTCCATTTACTGGTGTAGGGGTCAAGACAGACCATCCATGTTTGGCCCATTCCACGCAGCTCACGCCTTTCAATTCTGAACAATACGGAACGTTCCAGTTCTTGTAAGTATACCGGCTCAACCTGTCTAGAAAAGACTCACGCGACCAAGGAAGATACGTTGCAGTGGATGCCAACAGAGTCTTTTTACGATTATCATGCTCTTGTTGTGCCTTTTTCTTTGCAAGACTTCTTGACTTCAGCACGTATCGATACAGCTGGGGAGCCGATTTTGATGCAGGAGAGTCCGAAACATTTGACAAATTCTGATCTACTGTCGTCAGAGGAAGATCCTCTGCCAACGATCGCAAAAGTGATGACAGTTTTCTTTTTGATGGCGACTCACTACTTTCGCGAGCCGTCGATGGCATGTTGCGGAGTTTATTTTCGCAACGATTTCGCAACAATCTGGAAGTTGTTTATACAATTTGGAAGTGCACGGCTGACGATAAGCTTACAGACGGATCAAAACCCAGTGAAATGCCTAGAGTGTTGCTACTGAGCCGTATGGTTGTACCAATAGCAAAAAAAAGTTCAGCGAACCATTGAAACCAGAAAGATTTATTAGTATTATGTTGGCCCTTTGAATTCCTTATTACTATATTGCCGAAAATTATATGTAGCCACTGATATCACCAGAGCAGCAGCTGCAGCAGAGAGCCGCCAAATTGCATCAAATCATGGCCATCAACGTGCGGGATAAGCGTCAATTAACTGAAAGAAATGCATCGCTCATCATGCCGCTATTCCAAGTGAAGAGGCAGCCTTAGGGATCATAAAATCCTTTGCCTTCATCATCTTAATCAAAAAACTGGGCATGCCCCAGCCAAATACAACTCCCACACCGCCATTTTTCGAAATTGGAACAGCAATGGTCACGGAGCCGCCAACAGCAGCTTCCACCAGAGCCGTATTGGAGTCGACAAGATCATGTATCAAACTCGCAGTGATAGCCTTCATCTGGTTGAAATTGAAATCGATAAGAGTCTTTGGACGGCCAGATACTATATCCCCAACAGCATACACATTCTCATATCCCTTAACTTTCAGATTGCTGTCGGCTACCACAAACCCCTTGGTATCCAAAACGCTGGCGGGAAGGAAAGAACTGTTCGGCGTCTGACCATATGCAGGAATAAAGGCATCCACTGTCTTCTCACTACCATCTGAAAGTGTCAATACATACTTGCCACTGGCATTAGTGACAGAGCTTACAAGCTTTGTGTCGTTGACAATTTTAACTCCCAAACTGGTCAGCTTGGTTTTTGCACCAGATGCCAACTTCGCGGGTAGGCCATAAAGGGGTGTCGCATTGCCAGTATATAACGTGATTTCCTTTGAGGTACCATACTTATCACCAAGCTCACCAGCTACTTCAACACCAGTGGGACCTCCACCAACAATCACAATAGATTTCGCAGAGGCGATTTCCTTGCTTAACTTCCGCACACTATCAAGAGATTCCTGCGAACTGTTGAGAAGCTTGAATGCCGGTACAGCGGCGCTTGTACCAGTGGCTATCACCAGGGCATCGTAGGAGATCTGCGATGAGGAGCCATTGTTCTCGTACTCAAGAATTTTGCCGTCCAGATCAGCTCGCGTCACAAAGCCCTTCACAAACGAGAAATCATTTTTGTATGAAGCAAAAGCCTTCTCGATGGAAAAGACTGTATCATTATATTTGGTTTCATCTACCAAAAGCCTCGGAGCTCCAATGTTGAAGTATGCCTCATCAGAAGGAGAAATCACCGTAACGTGGATCTTGCCTGAACCAGCTTTAGCGATCACTTTGTTCAGAATGATCCTTGCCGTGTGTAGTCCGGCAAAGTTGCCTCCAACGATAACTATCTCGGTTGCCATTATCTATTCTATACTATGCTAGATGCGACTATTTTAAAAGAGGCGTTTTGAAGGCATTTTATACCTTTCGAAGTTCATCGAATCCATTACGAACTGCAATCGTCTCATCCAAATCCGGCCAGATGCGTTGGTACGGCTGACACAATGTTTGGCCGATTGGTAAGATTTAGGTAATAATCCGTCACGATAAAACCACATTTGGAAGTTTGTCGGCATACCGACACAGTTCCATGAGTAAGCGAAGCGAGTCTTAAGTGAAATTGCTTGACTATCAAGATATGGCAGCGGGGTATAATCAGTGCTTAGAAATCACATCAGACAACAAAGATGGGCATTTCCGTTTTAGGTCCAATTGCTTGCATCCGAGGAAATCCTCCGGTACATGGAACTTTCAGAAGCTCCGTTCCGTCTGCATTACATTTTTGACATCAGTTAATAATTATTTTCACAGATCTGTTTGATAGTTTAACTTATTGACCATTCGCCATTACTGTTGGCGGAATATTAAATAAAATATCTGAACTCAAAAAATTAGAATGCTCTCAAAAAACAAAAAACTACAGCACCTTCCGTTCTCGTATGGTCTCCCACTACAATACTGAGTAAGGCTCTCACAGGCTTGAATATGACTGATCGGACGGGAAGTCTTATTTTCCTGTAGATATGGCCGTAGCTGACAGTGAAAAATGCATGACGCATTTATCCAAGCTAAACCTAGCCCATATTTAATTGCGCCTCACGTGTCGCGGCGCAGCTCCAAGCGGTCTTAGACTTGACCTTTGACTAGCTGCTCATAGAAACATCATAGCAGAACTAACAATACATCGAATTAAAATTCGTACTAAAATTTAAGAGTTTATATACATTCGTTTGTTGAGATGCTTTGTAATAAAACTGTTTTCTTTCCTCATAGGTCAATTGACCGAAATATTTGTCGCGTGAATCACCGTCGCTGAATGAAAATGTCCAAACTACATGAACAGATGAATACGAACTGCTGACAAGGCGAGTACGCGGTGAGGCTAATCAGTGAAATGAGAAAGAAAGAGCGAAAAAAAGAGCTATAAAGAACTATTGACTTGCTCAAGCTTAATCTTTGCAAGCTGTCAATAGACTTACTGGCCGAGATACGAATGCGGAGTGATTTACATCTAATTAGAAGTTTCGTTTTCCATCGTTATTTCCTTTTCGGTGACAGAACTTGAAATAAACAAAAGATATACCCCGAATAACTGTTAATTGAGTTAGGTTTTGCCGGACATTTCGCTTCAGCTTTAGCTTCTCGCTCGATCACGTGATGGGATTTATACTGCGGACATGTCTCCCCAAATTAGTTCCTGATGAGCAGTGTCCACCGGAGTTGAGCCATGTCTGAGCATCGTGCTATGCCGAGCATAGATGATACAAACGAGGATGAGGTGCCAAGCTCTGCTCTGGATAATGCTCTTATGATCCCTGGTCCCGGTGATCATAATCTCAAGTCTTTATCTATAGAGTCGCCCTATCCTACTATGGCTCGTCCGCAGATTCGCAGATCACGTCGAAGTACTGGAATTCACTCTGTGCTTGGCGATGATGATGAGGACAACCATACTAACCGGGTGGGTGGATCAAAGTGGCAAACGCGACGAAAGGGAGGAGGAGGAGGACCTTTGCAAGATGCCAATATGGATAATATTAATGAACTAGCTGGTCCATCTGTCACATTCGCCAATACTCCCGGATCCTCTAGGAGAGCTCATAATCATGCTTCCTCACCAGCATATGGTGGTGATACACCTTCGTTTGCTTCGGGAGTCAGTGTCGAAAGCAATGCTGCGTCATTTCATACCGCACAATCTACACTTTCGCCGTCGTTGAACGATACTTCGTCGACTTCTGGACCTTCTCCAGCTTCTCCAGGTACTTCCGGTGTCGCAGCAGCTCTATTTCCGGAGAGGTTAAGTAGCCATGGCTGGCGAGGGACTCCAACACCATTGTCGCGTAACAAAGGACAGCAACAACCGTGGTCACCAGTCCCTGAGTTTTCTTCTCCAGCAAGTACCAGTAGTGCTCCCGGTGGGCTACCATCTTCTCCACTCCTATCCACGCCAAACCATCATATCAAGCGTGGGTCAAGCTCAGTGGGAATTAGCAACCAAGACCTGGATGGCGATTTAAGTGGCTTAGATGAGCCTTTGATATTAGATGCCCGTCACGCATCAAGTTCACCATCGCCATCACCATCGAGGGTGATGGATACATACACATATCCGTACAGAAGCACTGGTGATACTGATTCCCTGAGCCCCCATGGAATGAAGAAAGTAACAGGAGATCAATCTTTCACGTCCGATTTTCATCGTCCAAGTAACGTTAGCGAGCTTTCGACTCCTTCTTCTCTCAGGCATTATAGCAGTTCCTCAAACATTGTGAGCCCTGCATCTGTGCCGTGGAAGGCGTCAGATCCACAGGAGTGGACAAATGAGCGGGTTATCTACTGGCTCGAGGCGAATAAATTTGGACCAGACTGGATAGAGACGTTCAGGAATCGTAATATACAGGGGCAGTCATTTTTATCCTTGGTGAATTATCGAGCCCTGAAAGAGCTAGGTCACTTTTCTTCCACAAATGGGGAATACGACAATAGCCCTTCGCGATTTATCCATAATCTTCGCAAACTATTAGACAGATCAGCTTCGTCTAATTCTATCAATATAGAGTCGCCTCAGGATAGTGGAAAGACATCTGCAGACGGTGATGGAGCAGTTACAGGCGACTCGACGTCAGTAAATTCAATGGGTGAAACAGGAAGGTCGTCTGATTGGGAACAACCGTCGACAGACTCTATTGCAGCTAGGTCCGGCCTGGCTGCCAATCAACCCAATCACCATGCCACGTCATACGAAAATTTATTGGAAGTAGCGCGGTTGGGTGTTCAACCACGGCCAAGAAACAGTGTTTCAATCCAGCGCCCGATGTCGACATTTGAGTCTTCTACGAAGTCGTCATTTTTTCATCAGCCGTCGTCACCTTCGTTCCGAAGTGGCTTTTTCAGAAGACAGCATAACAAATCCAATTCGTCAGAGTCAACCTACAGTAATATCAATGCAACTCAAAGCTCTTTGTCGTTGGCTCCCGCACCGGACGAGGTACCAGCTATAGTATTTGGCAGAACGACGTTGCTTGACCAGCATGATGGAAGGAAAGGCAGAGGGATCTTGCGAAAGCTGATTAGGGATCGAAGCAAAAGCAGAGACCACATGGGCAAGACAGAGTCTCCAACTTCTCCGATATCAGATGCGCACTCTCTGAACTTCAGAACATCCCATGGCCCTTCACAGTTGTCGATACCAAAAGCCGACGCATTTGGATTCCTGGATCAACGATTTCGACCCCGGCGAACGTCCCAAACTACAAAGTCTATTCTGGTCACGCTTGACAATGAGATTTTTTCACTTGTAAAAATCGATGATGTAACTACGACAGATGGTCTGAAGAAGTCGATCGCGAAACATTTGAAAGTGGATACTGATACCCTTGCGTTGCATCTCACAGATTTTGGATTTGAATACGGTGAACAACTGGATGATTCTGTTATTCAGGATCTTTTGAGTTCAGAGATATTGCCTGACATGTTGAAGCTGTTTGTCACTATTCGTACCAGTTATCCCGTGTCACTGCGATCAGCGTCTCCACATAGCGAACATTCACAGTATGCTAACACTCCGGCACACATGATAAACGACAGTCAACAATCTATCCCCAAGGACTATTTTGATTACAAGAGCCTACAGACTGTTACAAGACCAAATTCTATGAGTACTATTGGTCCAAGTCCAAGAGCATCATTAACAACGGGCCCAGCCCAGGTGGCTGGAAAATCCTTGTCGGAGAATGACTATAGACAGGACGATTCGTTCAAAGTTATTCGGTCAGCGAAGAAAGAGATCAATTTTGACGACAGGCGCCCATCTCCATACGAAAGGAAGAGTTCCGGCAGCCTTGTAGCTCTGAGATCTGCTCCTCCACCACCTCCGGGAAGGACACCATCGTTGAAGCGTACCGAGTCTCTGCTTAAAAGAGCTGATTCTGTCAAGCATCGTCCAAGCAATTCATCGACAAAAAGCATAGATAGCACGGGGGGCGGCTCTTTCAAGCGTCGTCCCAGTAGTCTATCAGCGAAGAGCCAAGTGAAACTGAATACCATCGATGTTCCGCTGAATACCATAGATATTTCTTCAGTTCAGACATACAGTCCAGGGCAAAGTGAAAATTTGATTCCGAGGCCATATGTTGGATGGCAGAATGCGGTAGCCAGGAAGCCAATAGTGTCAGGAATGGACTCGAAGCCAACTGTAGCGACCGCGTCTCTGGAGCAGACAGATTTGGATCACAACGAATGGTCTCCATCGAAAGAAACCCCTGTGTTCAAAATACCCGAATTTGCAAAGTCTAGTCCTGCAAAGCCCCATCCAGATGAGCTTATGGGACCGGATGAAAAATTCACGGAGAATGAAATCTCTTTTGATGGAGCTCCAGAGTTTGTAGATGATGGGAGTGATTCAGATGGCGATGGTTTGTGGGCGAAGAAGCCGCCCTCTAGTTCTGTTGGTCGTCCTCAACTACATGTAGAAACGGCAAAAAGTCCTACTCTCCATAAGCCCAGGATCCCACCTTCTTCGGGAGCATCTCCTATAAGAATTGTGGACGAAAATGGTGAATCGTGGGCCGTGAGGCCGCCAGCTGAGGTTGTATACGACAATCTTGAACGATTTTTTCCGGGTACTGACCTTGATAAACCAATTATCGATGATGTGGCTCTTTCTCCAGTCGACACAAGCCATGAGAATCATCTTCCATCGTCGAAGCCTGCTTTGTCGCCAGTTGTTGAACCCAAGGAGGCCATTTCACTGCATGAGCAAGATACAGAGTCTCCGTGGCATATTTATCCAACCAAAATCCGAGATGCATCCGCTCATTCAAATGGTGCAGCAGTGGCTCCGGTTCGCAATTCGATCCTTCGATCGAGCAGTGATTTGCCTGCTCGAATGCGAGCACCGTCTCGCATGAAATCGTTGCGAATTGTAGCTCGAGAAGCGTCCGAGGCGCGAAAGCGTTATTCTTCGGCTGCTGGCACAGGACCGGAGAACCAAAGTGGTGCGTTGTTGCGACGTAAGAGCACTAAAATGTGGGGTCAAAAGGTCGTGGAAATGACAGCCAGTGAAATCAAAAAGGGAGGAAATCTCAGTACTTTGAGGGATCAGAAAGGCGAATTCAAACAGTTTGTCTGGGTCAAGGGAGAGCTGATAGGCAAAGGAACGTTTGGAAAAGTGTATCTTGCCCTTAATGCAACCACTGGAGAAATGATGGCAGTCAAGCAAGTTGAAGTGCCTCAAACTCCAAGTGATCGTGCAAGCGGTCGTCAGCGGGAGGTAATTGATGCATTGCACTCTGAAGTCGAGACCTTAAAAGACCTCGATCATTTGAACATTGTACAGTATTTGGGGTTTGAAGCATTGAATGATGTCTATAACTTATTTCTTGAGTACGTTCCTGGAGGATCTGTCGGAAGAATCCTCAGAATGTACGGCCGGTTCGAAGAACCAATTATCAAATCCTTAACACATCAGGTTCTGGAAGGTTTATCATATCTACATTCACGTGGTATACTTCACAGAGATCTTAAGGCAGACAACCTTCTTCTGGACACAGATGGTATTTGCAAAATATCAGATTTTGGAATCTCAAAGAAAAGCCGTGATATTTATGCCAACGATGCAGAGATGTCGATGCAAGGAACTATTTTCTGGATGGCACCCGAAGTCATTCATAACGTTGTCCACAATGAGAGACAGGGATATAGTGCGAAAGTTGATGTATGGTCTCTCGGATGTGTGCTGTTAGAGATGTTTGCTGGAAGGCGACCATGGTCTACTGATGAAGCAATTGGTGCAATGTACAAGTTGGGCACTTCAAAATTAGCACCACCTATTCCAGAAGATACGGTTCCATTTGTGAGCGAATTGGGAAAGGACTTCTTGGATCAATGTTTTACAATCGATGCCAGCAAACGTCCGACGCCTTCGCGTCTACTTCAGCACGCATTTTGTCTAGTAGATCCAGATTTTGATTTCACAAAAACCAAGCTGGGAGAGCTCATCAAGTTTAACAGCAAGAAGAAAGACATTGTGAAAAAGGACTTGTGAGGCTCGTTGTGTGTATCTCTTACGTATATTATTTATTTATTTGTCAGTTGTTACTGATTTCTGTATGCCGCTTGTCGATATGTAGCCGTGAGCCGCGTGAAGCTCGAGACGAGCAGTACTTTCATGACATAATGTTATCTAGACCGTTCACAAGGGGTTTTTCGACCCGGAGGCAGTCTGTGGGAGTCGGAATTCCTCTCACACGGGTATTTATTACTACCATTGTGGTATATTTTGGTCTACAGGCAGCGAAAGCACATTTGGAACTGGACGATTCTCGTGCAATGCTAAATAGTAAGCAGCAATAGGCTCTAAATGGTTCTAACTATTAGGTGAAGTAAAGCGGCTGCAGCAGGAACTGGATATCAAGGTAGCAGAACAGAAAACTAAGCATCAAATCAAACGAGAAGAACTGCATGAAGAAAAACCGCAAAACTCGAAATGGCGGTTATGGTAATACAATTGTGAAATATGTATATATCTGAGTATAAATATAATGGAGAACCACGCTCATGGGAACTTCGGCACTTCCGTAAGTGCCTTCAATCATCCAACTTTGTCGTTAAGTTTGGTATACATTTGCATCAGCCGAGACGGGCCTTTGGGAGATCTCGGAGATGTCGTGTTGGAAAGAGAATTGCGAAGCGACAGTTGTGGAGTCTGAGGCTCCGAAGCGGCTTGAGCGAGCTGCTGTCGAGCGTTGCTGATCTTTGCAAAAAGCTTCTGAGCATCCTCAGGTTTAACTCTGTCGTACTTCTTCATACGCACAGTGGGGTTGTTGTAATCATTGATGTTATCGCTCAACAATAGATCAACGCTCTGTCTTAATTCTGTAACAGTGGTAGTCAGACTCATGTCATTTGCATCCGCTCCAAGTTCATTGACAAACTCCTCGAGATATTTCACATCCACGTCAAAATTGGATACTGCTTCCAGAGTAATGTTTTCACCAGACTCCATAATGAAAAAATTCTGTAACGACGAAGATAAATGATCAAATGCATCCAGATAGAGAAAGCTCTTAATTGCGGGGGGTAGATTCACCAATGCCGATGTCACCATAGTCTTTAGGAAACTCACCATATCAACCAGGTAAGAGCTGGGGGTCTCTGTAAGTTCTTGAGTGCGCCAATCATAGTCAGCAAGCTCCAGAAAGTTGTCTACTACCGAGTTCACCAATTCGAAGACACGCTCCTCTGCTTTCTTACGAGCTTTGGCAAATTCGGCCGTTGCCTCGAGAACAAGCCGTGCTTTGCGTCTTGACACAAGTTCATCTGCCAACTTTTCTTCTAACGCACGTGAAGCTCCTTCAAAATACTCCAGGTTTATTAGAATCTGAACGATCTGTTCTCGGGTCGTAGAATTTAACCTTTCAGAGAATGTCTTGCAAATGATATCACCAAGAAGACTATCGACCGCTTTACGGAGAATATCCTCAATTCTTATTGGGTCATGTTGTAAATCCTCCAAAAAGGCTTGATGACTCGACACAAATTCTCGAATCTCGTAACAGCAGAAAGGATAGATCTCGGAAAACGGAACAATGCGAGGAAACGGTTTTCGAAGGTCCGACTGATCTGGATAGAACCAAGCCATCCTGCACACTTCATCGTACTCTGTCTGGTTGGGAATAGCCATTGGCATATAATCGTCCTGCTGCAGGGCTCGGAGGAATTTTTCTTGAAATGTAGAGCTGAGGATACGCGAATATAGCTTGAAGAGTCTCAATATAATAGAAGCCACTCCAGATGTGTTGAAACCAAAGGTCTGCATGGCGTGCGAGAATGTGCTCAGTAAGCCTTTCAACTCGCGAAGGATCGCGAGGTCTCTGAGTTTCTCCATCTCAACAATAAGCATTGGGCCGATTTTTTGACTTAGGGACTCCCAAATGTCGTCAACTTCTCTTGCTGGCCTCAGCGCAGGAAGTTTCCGTGAGATAACTCTATCTATAATGCAAAATCCAGCAATACTGTACAAAACGTTCGTGACTTCGATCAACAAGCTTCCAGTATCACTGAAAGACATAGTCTTGGGCACGATATAGTCCCGTTGTATCTTGCGGTCGGATTCAAAATGATGCTGAAATTCTGGAAGCAAACCCATGCTGGAATGAACTAAAACGCACTCATATAGCACAGAAAGATCCAACACGACGCAGTTACTCGCCAGAAAATTGGCACTTGACTCGCGATACGCGACTTCAACGCTGGACCCGAACGGATACTTCTTATGGTGAGGATTCCTTTTCACATGGTCCTGCCACGCCGACCGTTGCCGTATAACCCTGTCCATGATATCTCTGCCAATCTCGATATTTCGCTGCTGAAGCTCTGATAACCAATTGTCGGTATCGGCAAGCGTATCAGTACGCACCATCTTGTTGAGACTCGGAAGCGATTTGTTTATTAATTGAGCAAAACCGTAGTCTGACACTTCTTTGAGATGCACATTTCGAAGGTCGTCCAGGCTCTGCAGGGCTGCGAACTTGCGCTTTTCGCGCAGTAATTGGTGGACATTATTCGTGAGTTCCAGTACTTGCAGACACGCCTCCACAGCTTCAATAGCTGCACTCACATTGGCATGTCTTGTTTTCGTAGTAAGGAGCTTTGATTTGGCGGCGCTCAGCTCAGTTCCTGATTCCAGCGTCCGTCTGCTTATGTCGACAATGCTCGACTTGATGGTGGTAGCCTCTTGGGACACTTGATCCAACTGCTGTACAGACGCCATATACTCATTATGGTCGACACTGCAAATCTGATTTATTTCGCGATCTTTCAGTCGCTGGAGTCCTTCAAGCGTCTCGATCAAGTCGCCAGTGGTATCAGTTCTCAATGCGTCCTTTATGATCGGAGCCAGCTGCTCTAAATAATCATCGGATGCAGTTCCAATCACACGTCGTCCAGTTCCCACCGTTGATGATTGTGGACGACCGCCCAATCCGCTACTAGAACTTCCGAGTGCCGCGGTGGACATGGGTAAACCACTGGTCGTATTCTTCGCGGAAAGCGCGAAGTCTGTCGACAGCAGCAGCTGTTGCAGCTGTAGCTTGAGGTCTTTCACCATTGGATCATTATTGGCTATATCCCGCTGGGACATCGATAGGCCATTCTGTAGGGCATCCACGCTACCCGCTTCCATGCTGCTCTGCCGTTTTCAGGCGAGGATGGAACTCAGTTTCAGGGCGGATGCTGTGGAGTTGACAGCAGTGCCAACCTCAATTATAATCAATATAGGAATCACCTACGCGATGGGTCCTGATATCTGTCGGTTGGGACCCGCTACAGCAATAGAAGAATAAGGCGGATGAGCCTCAGGATGATGCCTCGTAGCGGGATGAGGGCATGCTTAGTTTGCACGCAAAAAAAAAGGACATAATGAAACTTGACAACAAAAAACAGTTGAGGAGTGAAAAATCGAACTGATAAATTGAGAAGGATAAAAAGATTAGATGTGAAACTTCAGAAACCAATTATATCGACACGTCGTGTTGTCGAGTGACGAATTGGCTGTTTTGGCTGCATTAGGCGTTTGTAAAACGAATAACATATTATTGTCGGTAGCAGCAATCGCAAATAAGATTAGTCGGAATAGAATTATCTCAAAGCTCACAAAAGATGTTTGTATTGTAAAACTACTCATCCGGTCGCAACTACGCAAGTTTGTTGATTTTGACTGAAGACATATAGTCAGTGTATTACAATGCTTTGCCCTAGCTAAGCCGAGGTCAGGCATGATACCAGACAAGCATCACCTCTTAAAGACACCCAACTTTTAAATTGGCGGCGCTAAACTAGCCAGCAATGATCCCACTGACTGTACTTGTGAAAAATGATGCAATTCGCAAACGATTGCCTTTGTCTTGACTGATAGTCGCGATGTTACTTTGATCGTCGGCCAGATCACACTTGTCATTGAGATAAGATAAGCCGCGTATAAACGTGGAGCCTGCACCGCCATAACTCTATTCTTCCAGACACTCATAAATGGGAAAAGGAGCCAGCAAGTTGTCTAAAGAGGACCTTCAGGAGCTCAAGAAGGCCACCTATTTCGACCGAAAGGAGCTGCAACAGTGGTACAAGGGGTTTTTGAAGGACTGTCCTAGTGGTCAACTGGACAGGGAAGAGTTCCAAAAGATATACAAGCAGTTTTTCCCGTTTGGCGATCCGTCGACGTTTTCTGAATATGTGTTCAACGTTTTTGACAGCGATAAGTCCGGCACCGTGGATTTCAAGGAGTTTATAACCGCGCTCAGTGTGACGTCGCGGGGAAAGCTGGACGAGAAACTGAAATGGGCGTTCCAGCTGTACGATATCGATAACAACGGCCAGATATCATACGACGAGATGCACAAGATCGTCAGCGCCATATATAAGATGGTAGGATCGATGGTGAAACTGCCAGAGGATGAAAGCACGCCAGAAAAGCGGGTCAACAAGATTTTTGAGCTCATGGACAAAGACAAGGACGGCGAGATTACTTGGGATGAGTTCCGCGAAGGGTCCAAGGTGGATCCCACGATAGTGTCTGCACTGAATCTGTACGACGGATTAGTCTAGTGTATCATATATATTTATAAATACGTATATGTATACACATAGCATGATGAACAGCTTGAACATTATTTATCAAGAAAAAGACACACGAAAAACTAACCTCGCTTAGCCACGCCGAGGATGCCGGGGAGTGGTTCGTTTCCGACGCTTGCAATCAAACCGACTGCCCCAACAGCAGCCCCAATAATAGCCAGACCCGTCCAGAAGAACATCTGGAACTCGGCACTGACGTCTATCTTTTGGCAAGCAGATCCACCCCAGTAGGTCGTCTGCCGCTTTGCTGAATCGTAGGTCGAACTGCATGCACAAGCGTAGTCACCAAAACTGTTGAGAACACACGAACCATGGCCTGAACAAGAATTGGTAGATGCTTCACAGGCATCTTTAGAAGAATAGTCTCGCGCAGCAAGCGAAGCACGTCTACTCAGAACACTGGTCTCGTTGTGGCTGTGAGCAGTGCCATGCTTCTGGTGGCTATGCTGATGGTGATGAATGACAGGCTCGCTGCTCTCGTGCGTCTTTTGCTCGCTATCCTTGGCGGGCTTTCTGCCGGCATGATGTAGACGGTCAGTTAGTGGGATAGATTTGTAGTAGCTTCCATTATGCTTATGATGCTTCGTCCGCACAACATCAACCTCACACGAACTGTCTCCCAGGGCCACCACTGCGAGCTTGAAAGACGAGCTGGCCTCTATCACTTGGCGAAATGCGTCTTCAAGTGCTTCTGCTGCCCGTGTATATTTGTCGCCCTCCAGCTGGTGGAGACATTTCACATGGACGAGAGCTCCGTCCCGCAGGTCCGACAGATTGTTGACCAGCGATCGAATACGGCACACATCTCGTAGTACATCACGATCCTCGCTGGATGACCACTCGAATCCATCAACTAAGCACTCCTGGACCTCTCGTTCGACATGCTGGCTGTGAGTCAATATGTATATCTCATCGTCCACCAGCTGCTTGACCTTGCCATAGAGGCCCGCAATGTCATCAGCAACACCAGCCATAAAGCTCTCAATAGACTTGGCATCAGGTGTCTTATCCATAGTGTAGTCAGGGTCTTGACCCAGCAGCTTCTCACCGTGAGCTGCAAAGTTGTCGACTACTATAACCACCGCATTGTCGCCACTAGTCTCTACAAACAGCTTTGAATCTGACTTGTAGAGTGATGCTGGTGACAACATATTCATCAGCAGAGCATCGTGGCCATTACGAAGCTGGTGAGCTGGTCCAGCTCCCGCGAACTGTGCCAGCACAAGCTGAGACTGCTCACTCGAAACAGCCTCAACCACAGGCTTGGTGTCGTGTTTCTGCTGACCAAGCAGATACACAGATGCTGCTGAGCACTCCGAGACAGACTCGCCTAGTACTCTGCCAATTGCACCCGCTATCAACAAACAGTCCGACAATCTCATAGTGTCATCAAAGAGAGCTCGTGCCCCTCAGTTCAGCATATTAGGAGCTCGGGCGGGTAAGCACCCGTCAACATCGTGCACAGTTACAGCCGTGCCATGTCCTATTTAGGCACAGGGATTTACTATAAGTTGTCCCTGCTCGAGATCAGTATTCAAGCTGAAATGGCACTTATTGGTCCTCCAGTGCCGGAGCACATACAGAGAATGCGCGATGAAAGACTGCATCGGAAAAGAGATGCTGGTTCGCAGACGGATCAGGCCCAGAAGGCGGATGCACAACTAGACGACCAACGAGTCGAGATCTCTAATAGAAATGCAGTAGGCGAAGAAGACCAAAGCAGTGTCAAATCCCCAATAGTTGAGCGAAACGTACCTGAGATGGCAGCAGATTTGCAGCGAGAGAGTGGCGACTCGAGTGATTCAGAAGACGAGTATGGTCCCGCCCTGCCAGTGTCGATGGACGGGACTGAAGCTGAAAGGGAAGCATTGGCACGCCTTGAAGCGCGTGAAGTGAAACCACATCCATCCGCGGGTTCAGACAGGTCTGACTGGATGGCTCGTGCACTCGGACTGCCGTCCAAAAGGAAAAATGCACCAGAACCACCGGCAGTTAAAAAGATCCCTCGAACTGAACCCGCAGAGCAGGCGGACGTCGATGACCGACCTTCTCTGTTAGAGCAACATATATCAAACAAGAAGACAGACGCCAGTGACGGGGTGGACTGGTCAGCTATTCGGGCATCTGGTAAGACGTCCGAGTTTATCAAGAAAGCGCAGTCGATAAACAGCCGGTTTGCCAAAGCTTCTAAATGATGAGCCAATGACTTGTGAATCTACGAGCACATCCAATTGATCTGCACAAGTCTGGACGAGTCTCGATAGGTGCAGACTAGATAAATTATTTATTTACATGGCTATCTCACAGGCGTTCGGCGACTTTGATCGCTGCACGGCAACCAGCTTTGATTGTCTCGGTGAGAACGTAATAGGGGACTGCCTGCTTTGCACCGTGGTTGACTGCAGTATCAAGGTGCTCGAGTTCATCGTCTCGGAACTGCTTGATGATATCTTTCAGCTCGCTGTGGGTGGTGGGCAACTCAGCATGTAGCCAGCGAAGTTGCGAATTGTAATGGCCCCCAATGACTGTTTCGACCGCTTCTGTGCACGCCATGGCTGCTTCCTTGCCAAGCAGTGCTGTGCCCACTCCAAGGCCAAATGCTGCTGCCTTCCACACGGGAGTGAACAGAGACGGTCGCACCCGGCCCTCGGTCTGCAAGCTATCAAAAGTCTGGTGATGGTGGACCTCTTGGTCCCACATGTGCTTGATCAGCGGCACCAGCGGTTTTTCAGTCGCCGAGAACACCAGATGCTGGCCAGCATATATATAATCGGCGCCCAATTCGCCAGCCTGATCCACTCGCACTATCCGGTGCAGCTTCTGCTGTTGGGCTGCTGTTACTGTCGAGCTTTTGACGGACTTGATAGCTTGACGGAGCATATGGTGCGGCAGAGGTGTCGATGAGCCAACTGCAAACACTTAAAGCGTACGCTTCTACATATCTGCAGGTGATGCAGCTCAAAGATCAGCCAACGATTAATGCTAATAAGATAAGTTAATGCTATTAATGCTGAGCACTTGGTAGACTACTCGGTGAAGTGGAAATCGAGGTCATAGCCAATAGGCAAATGCACTGGAAATAAAAAAATTAAAAAGACCTGCTGTATAGCGGATCACACGACCATATGTTCCACAATTATCATTTAAGGGTCGTACAAGTTACCTCTCCCAATATGATCATCCATGGATCTGTGATGGTTGCGGACAATTCTGCGCGTTGTGAAAACCGTTCAGCGATGCCACTTTGTTTCTGTTAGAGCAACGCCTAGCAAAGAGGTACTCTTCTTGTTCAATCAGAGTCGCTGTAACGGCGTTTCTGATCATTTTGTTTCAAAGCTTCGAGCGCCCGAACCACATCAGGTTGCCGGCATTTGATGCCAACTATAACAGTCTCAGGGACGACGGTTTTGGGCCGGATAGTGCTAGTAACTTGAGCAGTCGTCCCACTAGTGGATCCACTGCGAGATGCGGTAGTAATGGATCCAACGTTCTTCTCTGTGGCTGGAACGTCTACTTTGGATGCACCCATTATTTCTTCTTTGCCTTTTCACGCTCTGCCTTCTCGAGTTCTCTCCTTGTGCCTTTGATTAGCTCGAGATGGCCCACCCTGGATGCCAGTAGCTTCTCTGTAGCCGACGTGAGAGCTGCAGAGTGCTTCTTCGAAATGATCTTGTCCTTAACCGCCAAGGCCCTCTTTGGCACAATGTTCTTTGGTGCTGCCTTTTTAGGACTATTGTTAGAATAGCTCGACAATTAAGACATGTAAGTACTCACTTTTGGCTATGTTTAGTCACTTTGGACTGTTTCTTTGTGATTTTCTTCAATGATCCTTGCGGCATGTCAGCGTGTCTATTAAACAAGCCTTACTATACATGAAATTTCTTGAGAGGCTCCAAAAAAAATTTAGGGGTTAGGATCTATACCCGATGATTCAGGAAAGTGCCGACTTTTTAGTCTTCACAAACTCGACGGTTTTTTCTGGTGTTGGCATCATGCTGACTCTAGCAGGGCCCGTAGCCTACTCACCTTTTCGAGTCAATGCTCTCATCAACAACATCAATGCTGCTGTCAATTCGTCTGCAGTCGTGGCGATCCGCACCGTGTTCGTGCACTATGTTGATGTCAAGCACGGAAGCAATGTGAATACCGATGACGAGAAGAAGCAACTGTTGCAGACGCTGCTGGAGTATGATGACAAGCCAGACTTGTCTGACAGTCTCACTGGATACCTGGTAGAGTCGATTTCGGGATCGGACTCTGCAGTCCCTGAGAACTGCTATGTTCTTCGCGTTGTCCCTCGACCTGGCACTATCTCGCCCTGGTCCTCTAAAGCGACTAATATTATCCACAACTGCGGTTTGAAGGACGATGTAAACCGCGTAGAAAGGGGCCTCGCTTTGATTATCCAGGTCAGGAAGGGCTTCCCATTAGATGAGCACCTCAAGTCTGGAGTTTTCTTGGATTTTATCTACGACAGAATGACCCAGACTATTTCTGACAAGGCACCCACCTCCAATGAACTGTTCTCGGTTGAATCTCCACGACCGCTTGTCTCAGTTTCTCGGTCGTCAATAGGTGAAGCCAACAAGTCTATGGGTCTTGCCTTGGATCAGCCTGAGATAGAGTACCTGCAGGGTGCCTTCGCAGACAGAGACCCGACTGATGTTGAACTGTTCATGTTCGCTCAGGTCAACTCTGAACACTGCCGTCATAAGATTTTCAATGCCGATTGGAAGATTGACGGCGAGATCAAACCATACACGTTGTTCAAGATGATTCGCAACACTCACCAAAAGAACCCCAAATACACGATCTCTGCTTATTCCGATAACGCTGCTGTTCTGCAGGGTCCAGAGGCACACTATTTTGCCCCTGATTCCAAGTCACTGGTATACTCACAAAAGAAAGAGGTTGTGCATTTTGTGGCTAAGGTAGAGACCCACAACCACCCTACTGCGGTTTCTCCATTTCCTGGTGCTGCCACTGGTTCAGGTGGAGAAATTCGAGATGAAGGTGCTGTTGGCAGGGGTTCCAAGCCCAAGGCTGGTCTCTCTGGTTACAGTGTTTCCGATCTTCTCATCCCTGAATTCAAGCAACCGTGGGAGTTGGACGTCGGGAAACCGGCGCATATTTCGAGCTCGTTGAACATCATGATTGAGGCTCCTATTGGGTCAGCTGCCTTTAACAACGAGTTTGGTCGCCCAGCCATCACTGGGTACTTTCGAACACTGACCACTGCAGTAACCAATGCTAGCGGAAAACAGGAAATCAGAGGCTTTCACAAGCCAATCATGATTGCTGGAGGTCTCGGGTCTATCAGGCCCCAGTTTGCGCTCAAAAACCGTAAGATCACGCCTGGTGCTGCATTGATTGTACTTGGTGGACCCTCCATGCTGATTGGTCTGGGTGGAGGTGCCGCTTCTAGTGTGTCTTCTGGAGAGGGCTCTGTTGAGCTGGACTTTGCTTCTGTCCAGCGTGGTAACCCTGAGATGCAGAGGCGTGCTCAGATGGCTATTGATGCCTGTGTTGCTCTTGGCGATGCGAATCCAATTCAGTCTATCCACGACGTGGGTGCTGGTGGTTTGTCAAATGCTTTGACAGAGCTTGTCCATGATAACGATTTGGGGGCCAAGTTCGAGCTGCGCGATGTTCCAAACGCAGAGCCTGGTATGTCCCCGATGGAGATCTGGTGCTGCGAAGCCCAAGAACGGTATGTGCTTGGCGTTGCTCCTAATGATCTGGATACTTTCAAGGCGATTTGCGAGCGTGAGAGGGCTGAATATGGTGTAGTCGGCTATGCAACCAGTGAACAAAGGCTTGTCCTGCATGATAGGTTGACCGATACAACGCCCATTGACATGGAAATGTCTGTGTTGTTTGGCAAGCCTCCGAAGTTGAGCAGAGTCGCTACTACTCGTCCGCTGAAGTTGGAGCCTTTTGTTGCCAAAGATTTCACGGCCGAAGAAGCGCTCGATCGGGTACTTCATCTACCTGCTGTTGGTTCAAAATCGTTCCTTATCACCATTGGTGATAGATCCGTCACTGGTCTTATTGCTCGAGAGCAGATGGTCGGACCATGGCAAGTTCCGGTGGCTGATACTGCTGTCACTATTACTTCTTATGGTCGAGAAGTCGTCACTGGAGAGGCTTTTGCCATGGGTGAAAGGCCTTCAATTGCGCTCATTAATGCCGCTGCCTCTGCAAAGATGTCTGTTGCGGAGTCTCTTCTCAATTTGTATGCTTCTGACGTCAAGTCGCTTGACACTGTGCGATTGAGTGCTAATTGGATGTCGGCTCCTTCCCACGAGGGCGAAGGTTCGGCCTTATATGAGGCCGTCCAAGCTATTGGGTTGGACCTTTGCCCAGAGCTTGGAATTGCAATTCCTGTTGGGAAGGATTCAATGTCGATGAAGATGAAGTGGGACAAAAAGGAAGTGACTGCTCCTATGTCGGTTATTATTACTGCTTTTGCTCCTGTTGATAATGTTCACAAGACCTGGACTCCTCAACTTGAACGAGTGGATGGATCGACTTTGGTTCTCGTCGACCTTGGTGCGGGTAAGAACAGATTAGGTGGATCCGCTTTAGCACAAGTGTACGGTCAGGTCGGAAACGAGTCTCCCAACGTTGATTCTAAGCTGCTGAAGAGCTTTTTGAAAGCTCTTGAAGTGTTGCATAAAGAGCTAGATGGTACTGTTCTCTCATACCATGACAGAAGCGATGGTGGCCTTATTATTACTTTACTGGAGATGGCCTTTGCCGGTCGAGTGGGACTTGACGTCAATATTCCACCCACATCAGACGTGTTCGGTACTCTATTCAGTGAAGAACTGGGTGCGGTATTTCAAGTCTCCAACGTTGAGGCGTTTAAGAAGGCCCTTGTTGCCAGTGGTGTTCCTGCTGAATTCATACATGCTGTGGCTACGGTTAAACCTGTGTCAGATCAGACTATAACTATCTCGGTTGATGGAGAACCTCTAGTTGAAAATACGCGTGCGAGTCTTCAGCAAGCCTGGGCAGAAACTTCTTACAAAATACAAAGGCTTCGGGATAATCCAAAGGCGGCCGATCAGGAGTTCTCCAATATTTTGGACAATTCGGACCCTGGAATCACCTATAAATTGACTTTCGATGATGCTCCGCTTCATTTTTTCAATGAAAAGCCAAAAGTCGCCATCTTACGTGAACAGGGAGTCAATGGCCATATGGAAATGGCATACGCAATGACACTGGCAGGGTTTACTGCCGTCGATGTGCATATGTCTGACATCATGAGCAAGCGGGTCAGTCTTGAAGACTTTGTAGGAATTGCTGCTTGCGGTGGCTTTTCTTATGGAGATGTTCTCGGAGCTGGTTCAGGTTGGGCCAAATCGGTGATGTTCCACGCCGATGTAAAGCAAGAGTTCTACAGATTTTTCAACGAACGGAAAGATACTTTTGCGCTGGGTGTTTGCAATGGCTGTCAGTTCTTATCTAAACTGAAGACCATCATCCCCGGTGCCGGGAACTGGCCATCATTCGAGCGCAACGTATCTGAACAGTACGAGTCCAGAACAGTCATGGTCGAAATCGTCGACAATGGATCCGTCAGTGGAGACCAAAGTATATTTATGACCTCTATGCGAGGGTCGCGGTTCCCAATTGCTGTCGCACATGGCGAGGGTCAAGCTAAGTTTTGTGACGAGAGCGAACTTAAGAGATTCACCCATGAAAAGCTTACCGTTATTAGATACGTTGATAACTATGGTAAGCCAACTGAAAAGTATCCTTACAACCCCAATGGCTCACCAGAGGGCATAACCGGCATCCGGTCTCCAAATGGACGAGTGCTTGCAATGATGCCGCATCCTGAGCGTGTCGTCATAAAGGAGGCCAACTCATGGTATCCGAAAGACTTGGACTTCGTTGACGGGCCTTGGTTACGAATGTTCAGAAATGCTCGACAGTGGGTTGGTTAATTTCATTTGCCCAACTAATGAAAAAACAACAACATACAACCGGTTTTGTTAATTTCTTTTGACTTCCCGTATATGTATATATTATATATAGATATATCAAAATAATGATTGGCATTTAGCCATGCAAAAAATATAAATAAATAAGCTGAATGACCGGAGTGATCAAAAGAGATGATGGACTGGAGGCATCAACAATTCAGCGGGAGATGCGACGGCACATGCGGAACCACCGTCGCCGTCTCACTCGATAGATTTTGTTGCCTTCCTCATCCGCGTCGTATACCCATTTCTCATCCTCATCAATCACAGTTAAATGTTCCAGGCAATGGATCCTGACCCAAGTACTTGGGGTGTAGTCACGCTCCCAGCTGTCGCCAATATACTCCCATTCCTTCGGAGCGAGAACCTCTGCCAAGCTGGTAGAGCTGTTTTCCGCGAGAGAGCTGACGTATGGGAGGTTCGAATAGAAGGATGTCTCCCATACACTAGATTTAGAGTCATATTGCTGAATCTCAAATGCCTCAACCTCTGTTGGCTCGTGAGACTCCAGAAAGCCAAATTCGTCGGCGGCAATCTCGTGCATCCGAGACAAAATCATTGATGACACATTTTGAGAAACCTTGTCTATCTTGTGGATACCAAGCTGTTCTAAGCTCTTGTTCCCACTCGGATATTGAAGGCACACAATGACCCATCCCAAGCACATGATTATCGGCTTCCAAGGAAGGTAGATAAACAATGGCGTTGCAAGATACAAAACTGCCCCGACCGCCAACAACCCCGTGTACGCCATACAGGAGAACTTCTCGTCGGCAAAATAAGCAAACGTGCTAAGCACGTCTAATACAGTATCATAAGCTTCCACATATTCAGCCATGGTGTTTTGCGTGTCCACAATATTAAGATAAAACTCCTTCGACCACTCCAAAATAGGTCGAGGAATAGGTGCAGCCCGCAAAGGTGGACCAGCAGCTATGAAAGTGCCGCCCACTGCGTTTTCATACGGTGAGCCTGGATGCCGGGAAACGTATGCAGGCACCATAATACCAAACAGTAGGTACAAAATAGGAGCCACCGGAATTATCCTTGGATTCAGGCATAGAAACGAATACACAGACAGAGCAGATAGCGTGGCCGATGGCTGTTGCCATTTCAATAGTCCTGTGACAAAGTAGTAAGTCTCGTGTATGATTGTTCCGCGGCACATCATCTCCCGGTAGTTCTTTGATGTCAAAGGCACAGAAAACGGGGGCCGGGCTTTCTGCTGCTCGAGCCGTCTTTCAATACTAGCCGTTGTTGACTGAGAAGTTGGTAGTGAAGACATCACAATTCGCTCAAACAACTTATCCGCAAACTGACTGAGCGGAGGCGCAGAGCCTGATTTATCACTACAGTCTCTCAAGTCATTGAGGACTTCCTTCTGGACTTCGTTATGAACTTTGATCCCTGCTTTACCATTGTTGGATCCTTGGTCTCCACTTACTATCTGTGATAGTAATAAGTCATTTCCCTGGGCATTGAGGAGATTCCAAATATTCGTAACGTTGGACATAAAGCTGAACGTTAAATGTTAGGGAAGTATATATATATATATATCCTTCGGATGTCGGAACCTCCACACTTCGGAGCTCTGCTGCTGCGATGACTTAGGGTTGTTTTCGCCTGGAAAGAGCATTAGGGTGGTTATAAACCTTACTAGCTGCTATGAGCGACGTGGATAGCAAAGCAAGGAAGCACCGGTTATATACAAGTTAACGAGGTGATTTTTAATTGTGATTGTTGATAACAGTTATTGCGAATCGATTAAACGAGAAAATAGAGTCCTAATGCTACAAATAAATAATTATTACCTTGGAGTCGTGACGCAATACGAGAATGAGCTCACGTGGAGAAACCCCACGATTCCAACGTTAATATTGGAACTGCCCAAGCATGCTTCGTTGCTTCAACACTTCCCTTCCGAGACTGTGTTGGTTCGAAATTACAGCTCCAGCAAGTGGCTGGAAAGGTGACTCCAATCCAAAACGAATTGCTGTATAATGACAGATGCAAGTGATGAGGGAACGGATGACATATCAGAGGTGTCTTTCACACAGTATCGCGTATTAGATTGATCCTCCCCATGCTCCTCTTATTCGACGCGCCAGCTGAATATCCTTCTGCATTATTGTTACGCGTTTGGCATGAATGGCACAGAGATTTGTGTCCTCGAACAAATGCACTAGATACGCTTCTGTGGCCTCCTGTAGTGCCAGCAAAGCCAAAGATTGCCATCGTAGTTGTCTATCATACCCGACATAATCAGCCAGAACTTCCCTGACTAACCGTGCAAATGGCATCTTCTGGATCAAAAGATCTGTGGATTTCTGATACTGACGAATTTCGCGTAATGCTTTTACTCCTGGTCGGTACCGCTTTTTCTTTTTCGCATCTTCCATTTCAATCATCTGCCGAGCAGAAACAGGCTTTTTCGGCTGACCTGCAACACCACGCGAATACCTATGTAGTGTGGCCATTTTTTTTTTGTTTTATCAATACTACTACAAGCGAATATGTGTGTGAAATAAACGCGTCAGTATGTAAACATTATTGACGTCTCGCATACGCGCTTCTTGACCTCAGCCGCGTCTGACCGGAAACATGCCAACAGTCTCTCCGAAGTGAAGATGAAAAACCTCTTGTGAAACATGGACTCCTTTACTCAAATTAAGGGGAAGAAGAAACGAAATAGAAAACATATATACAAGGAAAAGTCTGTAGATGACTATGCTTTGTTGCTTGAGCAGAGGATGACTGACATCAAGTCGTCTAAGTTTTACGATTTTTTCATTGATGCATTGGATAAACTCGTTGAAAATCATTCCATAAAATACATCAGATGCTTAGCACTCGGACAGCCGACTGAGGGCGTAAGTCATGATAATGCAATGTATCAACTTGCTCTTTTGTTACTGTTTTCAGAACATTTAAACGTTGAACGGCAGAAAATATCTGTTTGGGATCCCGTATTTGAACAGATGGATCTCCAGCTTTTTGAAGTTTTGAATTTACCAGTAGCTGAGACGTTGTTGCGCCAAAAGGATGATAATTACAAGACATTGTATTACATGCCACATGCACCTCTTCGACTTATTGACGATATTTTGGGAGAGATCAGTGATGAATCTGTCAATCTCGTGATTGGCAACTATCTTATGAACTATGAAACCAAACTATCGTCTGCAGAACTAGTTGAAAAATACCGTCGGGTTGATTCTGTTATCAACAGCCGGGGGGATAGAAAGTGGACAATTGAAGTCATTCCGGATACGCTTTCAAGGTCCGAAGATTGGTTTTCAGCAGTCAACGACTTGGCACTTCATTTGGGATTGTTATCACAAAATTAATTTATAAGCATAAAACATATGTACATACACATCTAAAAATAACACCAAATAACATGATGGGATTAAGAACTCTCGTACTTCTCCCAGTTATCCAGGATGTTCTTGATCTTGTCAGATCCCGTCAGATCATAGACCTCCTGGAAGTATTCCCTGGTAATCTGGAAGGGCTTGGCAGTCAAGTTCGGGATGTACTTGTTAATCAAGCTGGCAGGCTTTACCGCCGACTGAGGCACCTTCTTGACCAAGAAGTTCTTGAACGGCTTGACACCGCTTCGCAGATATGAACTGTGGAATGGCACACTGATTCCCTTGAGAGGGATAACAGCAAAGCCTCTTTCGAGGTCAATAGGCTGGGGTTTGGCCAAGCTCTTCTCAGAAATCTCAGACACAATCTCGTTCAAATGCTTCTTAACATCCTCGACAGGGATGGTGTCAAGCAACTTGTCGATGTTGATCTTCTGAATTTTCACAAAGTTGAGGACGTTGGTCAGAGTATCAAGCGCCCGAAGGTCACCAGCAGCAACATACTGCTGGTTCTCCACATTGTAGTTGACAATCTCCAATAGCCACTTGGTCTGCTGAGCAATATGTTCAACAACAAATCGAAGAGCGGCATCGTTGAAAGTAGCAGACACCCTCGATGGGTTGACTGCAACCATACCATAGTTGGATCGACCCTGAGCGTCTCGAGGGACCGCCACCTGCATGGTCATTCCTCGGTAGAACACAACATCAACCAGACTCTCAATAGGCATCACATCTCCCAGAGATGCAAGCGCAGAGTACTCTCCGAGTGAGTGACCAGCAAAGGTACTGCCGGTATCAATGAGGCCCTTGGACTTCATATCCTCAAAGCTGGCCTTCTCCATGAGCGTCAACGCCGGCTGGGTGAACTGAGTTGCCGACAACAGACCCGTGGGGTTAATGAAGGTGTATGAATCAGTGGCATCGGTGATATCTTTAAAGATCTTCTCCGACTTGACTTGACCATTTTCGTCAATAGTCTCGAACAACATCGAAATATAGTTGTCTCGAATAGCCTTGCCACGAGCACCGCCAAAGTGGACAGTGAGCTCCTTTGGATTGGTCTTGACAATGTTGATAATGGAGAAACCATAGTTGTTGAGGAAATGCTGGTCAGCACGGTCCCACACGTTACGGGCCACTTCGCTTGACTCATACAGATCCATTCCCATACCTTGCTCCTGGGAGCCCTGGCCAGTGAAAACGTACGACGAAATTGGCTGTTCGACTTCTGCCTCACCAACCAAAACCTGCTCACCGGTTTCCTTCTTGGTCGAAACAACCTTGATGATCTTTCGGCCGTTGATCATTCCAATATGCTCGAGCTTGGTCTCGATATCATCATTAGGTAACACCATGCCAACAAATGAACACTGGAAAGCGCGGACCCGGCTGATGTTGTTCTCAGCAGCCCAGATCTCCACTAACGATCGCACCGCAGCAGACGAGTACATGCCATGAGTGATAGTTCCTGGAAGACCAGCATACTTTGCAAACACTCTGGAAACGTGAATGGGGTTGAAGTCTCCAGAAACGTTAGCATAAGGCTCGTTCGAGGAAGGAGCTCGGGACGTCAGGGCCGACCCAGCACTCAATGGGATACTGTTTTCAAACGTAATAGGCTGCTCGATTGGCTGACCATTTCGCTGCAAGTAATCAATGACTGGGTTGCCGTAAGACTCGCCGGCGTCATAAGCAACGGTAGCGATTTGGATAATCTCCTTGGTTGGCAACTCCAGCAATGCCTGGCCGCGGGTCTCGACAGAGCTATACACATCGCTGTTCTTGAATCTGATGAAGGACTCGGTTCTGAAGATCAGAGACTTGCCAAGCAAATCCGTGGCAGAGTCGTCGATCTGGAACCATTCCTTAGACCGCAAAACAGCAACATCCTTGGGCGTTTTGAGGTGGACCTCTATAGGCGTCTCGTGTCGTCGTTGGAAACAGTTTGCAAAGTCCGAGAAGTTGCCTCTATACAAGAACTGGGAGGTGACTTCCATGATCTTTTTGCCGCCGCTAATGAGGGTGCCAGACACTTCGACGACCTTTCCAGACGGCTGGATAGTCACCGACGTCAAGGACGCAGTAGTAGATACCACATCTCCCTTCTTCAGAGGCTCGGCTCCGGCAAACATCTTGAACCCGTTGGAAAGATGCACCAGACGGAGGATATCGCCGTCAATGGCCTTGGGGAAAATGGCAGTAATGATTGCCTTCCATCCGGTCACAATGGCGAAATCCATAGGTGCATAGGTGATTTTACCAGGTCGCTCAACAAACGCTTCGCCGTTGTTGCCAACTGCGTGCACAAAGTCAGCAATGGCACGAGACTCCACAGTTATGGAATCTCCGTCCCATGGCTTGGTGACATCCAGGGTGGTTGGGGTCTTGTTGTGTGAACCAAACCACACGGCCCAGTAGAAGTCCTTGATGCGGTCGTTGCGGCCCTCCATGACTTCCTGGATAGGAGCGTAGCCGTATTCCGGCTTATAAGTGTAGAGCAGCTCAAGAGCGACCGGTTTCTTGCCGTAAGTACGCTCTTCAATGAGGTTGACACAAATAATCGACGAGTCCTTCTTGAAGATCTCAACCACCTTGGTGAGCTTGCCGTTGATGGGCTCGAACACGGAAATCTTTGTCTTCTCAGGAGTGCTGACATTCGAAATAATCACCTTGAGACCGCGCACGGGCGACAGCACTTGACGTAGTGGATTGGTCTGGTGGCTGTTGCCCTGGACAATGACGTTGGTGGTGATCAGCGAGTATCGCCAAGAATACGAGTCGCCAGCAACCAGATCCAGCCATTCCTCTAACGTAGGAGACCCAGACTCGCTGGCATTGGTGTCGATCTTATAAGTGATGTTGTCAGCCTCGTGAATGACGGTGACTCCAGAATGAGTGAACTCGATGTCGGCCTCCTTCTTAGGCGGCTGGCCACCGAACGACTCCACAATGGGGATCTTGGACTCGTCACCGCCATAGACATCGCGCAGCAGCTTGGCAATATGGCCATTGTGGACGCCGTCGAGAATCTCCTTGATAGGCTCGTCCACTTTGGTGGAGAACTTGGCGGCTACAGGGCCGTGCAGAATACAGGTCCTGCCCACATCCTCGCCCACAACCGCCGCGAGGTCCTCAGACTGCCACAGCGAGTCCTTCTTGAAGTAGAACTCAAAGTTGTCGTCCAGCGCAGGAACAAATGGCACTGGCTTTTGGGTGGGTCGTCGGCACAGCAGCAAGAAGTAGTCCTTGTCCTGGGCATTGATGATCTGGGTTCGCGCCTCTGGGTACACAGACACCAGCTTGTCCAAAGTGGTGAACGGGTCGTCGAGCTGGCTGTACGACTGCAGCACCGACAGCTTGCCGCCAGATGGCGTCAGGCGCTCTTCCAAGCGTCGCACGAAATCGCCAGTGAAGTTGCGCAGCGTGATGTCGATCCAACGCTTCTCCTTCTTGACGTACAGCAGATCAATGAGTCGTGACACCACCTCGCCGTACGTCATGTCTTCCAAGTCGACCACTTCTCCGCTGTACTTGCGGCCAAACCAGGTCTTCTGGAAGTCGTCGTTGAGGCGCTTGATGATGTAGTCGCGCTTGGCATTGAGCGCCTCTACGCGCTTGTTCTTGGGCAGGTTGAAGATGGTGCCGTCAAGCTCGTGCCAGAACAGCACACCGCGAGTCGCCAGCTTGTGGATTGGCTCGCCCATCTCCGAGTTGACGGTGATGACTCCGCCAGTCGCCGACTTGTAGGTCTTCTCCCAGTCCTTGTCGTCGACACCAGGAGCGTCCACGATGGCCTGCTTGGCGGCTGGCGACGTGTAGGTCTCCTTGGCCACCATGACGCGCGAGCCCATCAGCACACCGTCAAAGGGCATGGGCGGGTAGTTGAACTTGGTCGACCACTCACCCGTCAAGTACGGATAAGTGTCGTCAGCGCTGCCGAAACCGGATCCTGCCACCAGGATGACGTTTGGCTGGCGGCGGATCTTGGAGTACATCTGCAGCACGGGCGCATGGAAGTCCTCAAACGAGTGGTGGCCACCACCACGTCCACCCGTCCACTGGATGACGACAGGGAAGTTCGGGTTGGCAGCAGCAATGGCGACAGCAGTCGCAATGGAGTCCACAGTGCCAGGCTTGAACGAGATGTGCTTGAGGCCCAGTGTTCGAATATACTCGTTGGCGACGTCGATGGACGGCACCCCAGCGCCAATAGTGAGACCCTCAATAGGGAACCCTTCGCGTCGCAGCGTGCCAATGAGCGGGATGCACCACTGCAGCATGACGGGGTTGACGTACAGCACGTTGAGCGTGATGCCCACGCCAGGCTTGGTCTGCGACCGGATGTGCTCCAGCGCTCCCTGCAGCATCGACGGCATGAAGTAGCCGCCTCCGCCCAGCTCGATATGGTAGCCAGCACTCAGGGTGGCAGCCACGAACTCGGGACGCACTGTCGTGGGCGTCATGCCGGGAACCATCAGTGGCGGTCTTCCCAGCATTCGGCTGAACTTGGTGTCCACGTAGGTGGCGCCAGCAGTGGTCTTGATGAGCTTTGGCGAGAACTCGCTGACCCAGTCGAGCGCCACTTTAACAGCACCCTCCTCGCGATCGAAGATCTCCTGCTTGTAGCCAAACTCCTCTTGCGACGCCGACCCGTTGAGCACGCCTGCCAGGATCACGCGCACGCCAGTGCCGTCCTTGTTGCGGTGGGTCAGCAGTCCGAGGCCAGACATGCCGCCGGGCCCAAAGTCGAGGATGTGGGTCGTCTGGAACTTGGTCGCGAGCTCCCAGTTGACTGGGAAGTGCGTGATGAGCTCGATGAGCCGTTCTACGACCGAGGTGGTGCGGAGCCGGAGGTCGGTGCCGTCAAAGGTGTCGAACACCGGAATGGCCAGCTCAGAGGGCGCAAAGTCGACGCCAGCCGCCTTGAGGTCGGCCACGATGATGTCAGTGGCGTCGTAGAGCAGTGGCGAGTGGAACGGCGACGTGATGGGCAGGAACCGCGTGCTGAACCGCAACTTGCGCTGGCTGTGAGGCACCCGTCCCTGGTTGAGCCCTGTAGGAGCCTTGGCCTTGCGGAGCGCCAGGTTAAGGCCGTACAGCGACTGGGGAGGGCCCGTCACCACCATGTTGCGCGCCCCGTTGATGAGCGAGATGACGATGTGCTTCTCCTTGGGCAGGTGCTGGTTGGTGGCGCTCACGAACTTCTGGAGCTGGTCGCGCGACAGGTCGCGCACCGACAGCATCGGCGACGGCTTGCCCTCTCCCTCCGCCACCGAGTCCTCGAGCACCGACGGCGACAGCGAGGTACGCGGGTACTGCTGCTGGCAGCGCAGCCCAATGTGGAAAAAGATGTCCATGGCGCGCAGCGCAGCGTCGAAAAACGCCTCCCACGAGTCGGACGATGCGATAGTGACGGCAGTGACAAGGCCCTGCGAGTGGCCTGTCGCACCGGAGAAGTAGCTGCGAAGCTCGCCAGGCGTCTTGCCCAGCACGCGCGCCGTCACCGCGTAGTGCGCCAGCTGGATCACACCAATTACTGGCACCGACACGGGCGCGTACACAAGGTAGTCGTTGTCAGGCGTCGTTTCCGGCTCGGTGAGCCACCGCAGGATGTCGAGACCTTTGGTGTAGATCTTGCTGGCGTCCTCGTGGTCGCGCGACAGCTTGAGCAGCCGGTCGGCCACCAGCTCGATGAAGTCGCCAATGGTGCCGTTGTAGGTGTCGTAGATCTCGCGAAGCTCCTCAAAGTACTCCTCGCTGTTGCCCTGGCCTCCGAAGATGGCATGCATAGACGCCCGGTTGTCGGCCACTGCGCGCAGCAGCGCAGACTCGTGGGCCTTGATGGGCCTGTTGGCAGCCAGACGGGCTGCGTAGTACGACTTGACGACCTTCTTGATCTTGGCCTCGCTCGTGTACGGAGCAGCTCCGTCGTCGTCGTCCTGCACAGTCTGCAGCGCAGCTGCGACTGCGTGGACGTCGTTGCCCTGCAGGTAGCGGGTCTCGAACTCGGTGAGCACGAGGGCCAGCACGTCGTCGTAGGGGCCAGGCTCTTCCTCGACCAGCGACGACGCGAACCCCAGAAAGTCCGCCAGCAGCTCGGTCGATGTGGTGGGCTCGTCAGGGCCCGCATGGTTGTCGGTGGGCGCCGACAGGGTCGCCAGGTACTGGTCGCGAAGCTGCGAGCAGTTGAGGTACAGCGCAGTGGGCACCAGCAGCGTGTGCTCGATGTCGCCATACGACAGCACCAGAGGCCGCAGCGAGGCCGCCGTTTGCGGAGTCGACACGCCAGTAGCGTACATTACAAGAACCGCGGATTCAATTGACAGCAAGAGACGAAAAAACCTCGAGATCAACCCCAAAATAAAACTCCGACTCTCACAACGCAAAAAGTTGACTAGTCAGAATTTCACCAGCTGGCACTATGGCGTTGCCAGGCGCGATTTATAAATAACGAGGATATATCAGATGAACGTCAGCGGTCGGGCTGCGGTTAGAAAAAAAGAACCACCAACAACTGGCGCAGCGCTACTCACGATTCGAGTTCAAACGGGTGATTTGATGTCGACGACGCAGTTGAGCTGCAATGGGCGGAAAATCTCCTTTATAAATGGGCTGCCAACTTTATATGCACCAACAAGTCAACAATTTGCATGCCCACACTGGGCGACCATTTCCAGGGGGGATTTTTTTCCGGGTGCAGCCGCTGCCCCAATTTGGGGGCTCAACAAACCAACCCTGGCGTCTCTCTCAACAAATAGCGCCGAGTCGGAGCCGCCCACGGGCGCATCGATTCCCAAACCAGCCTAAGTGCTGTGCGTGCTGTGTGCTGTGCTGTGCGTGCTGTGTGCTGTGCTGTGCGTGCTGTGCTTTGCTTTGTCCGCGGACTTGCATTGTACATTTGGTGGGCTGTGGTGGGCTGTAGTGGGCTGTAGTGGGCTGTAGTGGGCTGTAGTGGGCTGTGGTAGGATGTGGTGGGCTGCAGTTGGCCGTTGTCGACATTGTGAGTGCGTGCCGGGAAAATGGAGGTACGGCTGTTGGGGCCCAACGGCATGCGTGCAAATCTTTGGATGAACAGGGGCCCGACGTGAAGCACACAGCCCCATCAAGTGTCTGTCTCGGAAATAAAAATGGGCATCACAGATAACAATGGGCGTCACAGATAACAGTTGGTAAAATCATGGCACGGATCAATCGTCGCAGTACAATATCAGTGCTCAGTCCAGCTCCAGCCCAGCTCCTATCGCTGCAGTGTTCCGCACTGTCACGACATTCACGACAGTAGCGCCTAACAAGTGAATTGGCGATATGCTAAAATATTGGTTTCACGTCACCTTTACGGTTACGTCACTTTTACGGGGTATGTCACTTCTATGGCTGAACTTGTATTGAGTGTTTCTTTATATGCATTGGCAGAACGGTCCGAGTACAAACTGTACTCTAACGAGGTTTGTGCGTGTAGTGAGGGCCCTTGGATAAACTATGATGTACGGATGCTCAGTGCATTGACAGCCGTGCATGATCGATGAGTTGAGACGGCTGCAGTGCGTCGGCGCATCTGTCGCGAAAAGAACGACGACCCCAATAGTAGAATCATAATTAATTGTGGAATGGCCACCACCACGGCCACTTCGGGTCGCCGTTGGTCGCTGTAGCCGTCGGGGTTACAGCTACCAGCGGCGATGTGACGCTAGCAGACGGTCCTACCGTCAGAATAGTGCGGACTGCCGACGCTGTAGATGCTGCACTAACAGCACCTCCAGACGCAGACACGATTGCACTGGAACTAGCACTGGCACTGGCACTGGCACTGGCACTGGCACTGGCACTTTTCGGTACCATTTTGGCAGCAGAAAGCGATGCCTGTGACGAGTTGTATCCTGGAGCGGGAACTGCGCCAACGATGCCATTGCTAGGGATGAGTGTGATGTTTGCATCGTCGTTGTATTTGGCTTGTGCGAGACCAATTACCTGGTGGTCGATATCAAACACCGCATAAGCCGACCGCATGAAGGTATCGCCAATGATGTAGGGCTCGTCGTCGGTTGGAGCAATCCCAAGCACAAAGGTTCCAGGAGGATCACCAGCCACAATGGCGCCCGACCGGATCAGCATTTCGCTGCGGGGAACTTTGATAATAACGCCAGACAAGTTGAACTCAAAGTCCTTGCCATCAAAATCGTTGGTCTTGGTGAAATATAGTCCAGTCTGGTTGTCGTAAGTGGCATTGAATTGTTTTGCAATTGAGGCGGCGACTTCGTCTGGCAGGTAGCAGAACGTGGTTCCCGAGTCTACAAGAGTCGAGATGCTGGTGCCATTGGTCACCACAACGTCGCCGATTTTGATTTCGTCCATGTCGATCATAAATGTGCTGTTGTCGGTGATGTTGACGGTCTGAAGAGGTTCGTCGAATTTGGACGAGTCGATTCCTCCAAACAGGATTCTTCCCGTCGACGTGTCGAGGTCGTCCAGATATATCGAGTACGCATTCGCTTGGGTCAAGTTCTGGTTCTTCAGGTTCTGAGGCACATTGATGTATCTCTGGCTCGACACCTCATTAGGAATCATGCCCACTCCAAATACGGCCTGGTTGGTCCCTTTGCTGTATGCCAGTGCAAACTGCTGGTCTGTGACATTGGACCCCGCAATTGTCAACGTATCCGACACCCAGTACCCGCTCACCTCGCCTGAACCGTACTGGATATAAAAGTCCGAGCTGATGAGATTATAAGTCGAAGACTTTGCTGGGTTGAAGTACGGAGTCTGGCCCGACCAAGGCCCATGGACCCACAAATCGCTCGATCCCGTGTCTACGATGGCAGACAGCGTCTGGTATGGGGTACCGACTCCAAACACAATGACGTAGCTGCCGTAAATGTTGCCTGAGTCACGTTTTCCAAATCTGCCAACCTGATATTCGTGGTGGATGTCTGCTGCCACTACACCATCTACATTGACTGCTGTTCTGCCTACCACTGCCAGCGCCGAAGCAGCGTTCAATGCATACAACACCAGTGTGAGCATCTTGCTACTACTATCCATCAGTGGCCTGAAGAGTATATGCTGTGCTATGGCAGGTTCTCTTTTTTTATATTTATATTATTTATATTATTTACAGCAGAGAAGTTATATGTATTTATATATATATATATATATATATATATTGCTTATTGCTTATTACATATTACATATTACAACTTGGCTGTCGATGAGAATCATCTGTCGCCCCTGCAGAAACTTTGTGACGCATCCAGCTCATATATTTTTGCAGCATTCAGTGTATGGTGATATAAAGCAAAGACGTTTTGAACCACTGCGCGAGAATTAATTATACTGCCAAAATACAAGAAATATCTCAAGCCCGAACTTAATTCCTATAGATGGCCACAATGAACAACGCCTGGCTGAAAACACTCAAAAGTGATAGATATTATTATCACCTCTTATTCCGCTGAAGATGAGTAGTGCTGATATATCGTTACCTACGACGCCATTGTTTTTATTATCATTTCAATTAGAATACATTAGTGTGTGCGCATTATGTGGTGGTTTTAAACTTTATCTGCCATACAAAATTGTTCCAAGTAAGCACATTACATCCGAGACATTATTACATTACTGCTATCTAAACAATATCACCATTAAGATATGAGAACCCCCTGAATTGCTCCTGCTTATCAGCATCCAGAGTGGTCACCACGGGCGTGAGAGCCGGCGTCTCGCTCGTGAAGTCGACGTCAAAGTTGCGCACGTCGGTGGGCGAGTCGATCTTGGGCACAAACGGAGGCGCCACTCGGCGATGGTAGATATCGTCAAAGTTGATGTTGCGGAAATAGGGGTGCGCCATCACGTCGTCAGCGTCTTTGGGACCGCCTCCCAGCCGCCGTTCCGGGTCTCGCGTCAGCAGCTCCTGTAGTATCGACACCGAGTCGCGGGGCATGTGGATAGGATACAGCGGGTCGTCCGACAAAATGGCGTCAAACACCTCGTCGTCATCCTCGCCTCGAAACGGCGACTTACCCAGCAGCATCTGGTAGATGAGCACGCCGAACGCCCACCAGTCCACTGCTCGGCCGTATCCCTGCTCCAGCAGGATCTCTGGGGCCATGAACTCAGGAGTGCCGCAGAATGTCCTTGTGGACTTGCCGTACCACATATCTTCCTTGCATAGACCATAGTCAGCAATCTTAATATGTCCGTCCAGAGTGAGCAAAATGTTGTCGAGCTTGAGGTCTCTGTAAACCACTCCGTTGTCGTGGAAGTGCTTGAGCGCCAACAGCACCTCTGCTGCGTAGAACTGCGCTCGTCGCGGCGTGAATAGCTCTTTTTGGATATGCCACATGAGGTCGCCCCCAGACACGTACGCCATGACAAAGTACACTCTGTTCTCAGTCTGGAAGCACGAATGCAGGCTGATCAAGAACGGGTGCTGCTCGCGGTTGGCAATCATGAACACCCGCTTCTCGGACCGCAGGCTCTCCACCTCGTCATGCTCGATAATAAAGTCCTTCTTGAGCACTTTGATTGCATACAGGCTCTTTGTCTTCTTGGACTCGGCCAGCATAACCTTACCAAAGTTTCCCTTTCCGAGCACCGCCAAAAAGTTAAAATCGTCCAACCCGACTTTGCGCGCCGTCTTCTTGACTGCTCGAACCTCTGGTGCTCGAGCCTGCTGGGGCGATGTCTGCTGGTATCCCGCACTGGCGCCAGCTCCTTTAGGAGGAGACCTGGCCGTGCCAACCGCAGCCATTGCCGTACTGGCGGCTGCTGCTGCTACAGACATAGGAACTGCTGGCTGGGGCCGACCTTTAGCCACCACATCAATAGACGACGCCACGTTGTTCTGTCGCGGGGGCGACCTGCCCACAATCGACATGGTTTGCTGCTGTTGCTGCTGTTGCTGCTGTTGCTGATGTGGTGATGGTTGTTGAGGCGATAGTTGTTGCTGTTGTTGGCCATACTTTGGTGATGGCGATTCTTCTTGGCCCGGTCTTGCCACTGGAGACGCAGAGCCCACCTCTTTACGTCTGATGGGCTCCTTACGCGGTGGTCTGGCGTATTGGCTGTCCGAGCTGAAAGCAGACGATGGAGACTGAGGCTGTCGTCCCCACGGCGGCTGGTATCCAGCTGCAGTCTGCCCTGGCTGCCCTGGCTGACCAGTTTGACGCTGCTGGGCCGGTGACAATTGCTGCTGCTGCTGCTGTTGTAGCTGCTGCTGCGGGTGCTGGACCTGTGCCTTGAATGGGACTGTTCTGTCTGGCGAGTGGGTCAGTGCGGTGGCCTGCTGGCGAACTTTGGTCGACTTGATCTCGCTGAGGATCTGGTTGGCCATCTCCATCGACATGCCGCAGAAATCAGGCACCAGATGCATGCATTGCAAGTGGCACGTCAGACTACATTCGGTGCACTTGCGCACGTTCTTCTTGCCGAGGGGCAGAATGTACCCACAGTGGCAGCACCAGTTGGCGCTCATGTTGGTGGTGGGCTCGAACCGGTGCGGAATGCGGTGGTTGAGTTTCTCCTCGTCGGGATCCGCCTCAGTGCTCGCCTTGCTGATGCACTTGGTGACAACCTTGGGATAGCATTTTTTGTGGCATGTGTAGCGGCAGTCCTGGCACTGGTAGCCTGCCGAGTAGGCCAGAAAGTCTCCGCACAGCGCGCAGCGCATCACGTTGTAGAACTGCTGCTGCACGAACTTGTGGCCGTGCACCTCGTGGACCTCCTCCTTCTTCTGGCGAATGGCGCCCTGTCGTCCCAGACCGCCAATTCCGTCGTACATTCGCTTGACACCGCGGTTGGTCTTCTCAAACCCGATCACCAAGTGGATCTGGCCTACCGGCTCAAGCACAAACCACGCGTCGATCAGCGGACTCTGGCTCACATACTCCATCTCGTCGTCCTGGCCCATATCGAGGCCACTGCCAGCCGTCACTACTCCGTCAGAAGGACCACTGGTTCCAACAGAGCCTACGGTGCCAATGGTGCCAACGGTGCCAACGGTGCCAAATCCGTCTCCCATGTGGCCAGCGTTGCCAGACTTTTCGCCAAACTTGTCGCCATAGCTATCACCAAAGTTGTTGCCAAAGTTGCCAAAGTTGTTGCCAGACTTGTCACCAGGCTTGTGGCCATAGTTGTCGCCATAGTTGTCGCCATAGTTGCCGCCAGAGCTGCCACTGCTGTTGTGAGCACCATTGTCAGCACCACTGTCAGCACCATTGCTGCCCAGCGCGTTGATAGGCCCTCCGAACCGGCCGTAGGGCCCATCGTTGGGGTTGATAAATACGCTGTCGAGCGACGAGGGCACGTCACCGCGTACGTTGTCAGCACGCACCCAGCCAGCGCTGTTGAGCTCGTTCTCGACCTTCTTGCGGCGGATGGCTTCGACGATGTCCGAGATGCGCAGCCACATGAGGCCTACTGGCACGTCGTGGTCGCCCGAGCGGTCGTAGACGGCGATCTCGATCTCGTTGGCCTTGTCGACCGCGATGTCGAACTCGTCGAACCACCGCTCGTTGCGCGAGTAGCGCGTCTTGGCCCGTGTCTGGTCCTCGACCTTGACCGAGATGAGCGACTCGGGCGACTTGGCGCCCCGCGACGACGACGCCACGTGGTCCACGTCCTGGATCGCGTAGCAGCCGATATGCAGGCTTCCAGTCAGGGGTCGGCGCAGGTTGGACGCCGACATGCTCTCGCTGTCGTCGATGGGGTCCTCCTCGATGTCGATATGCATGTCGTTGTAGCGCTTGAGCGACTTGCGCAGCAGCTGGATCTTGTGGGTGCTCTCCACGAGCTTGGCCTCCGCCTCAGCACGGCTGCGCCGGTCGCCCTCCATCTGGTACAGCTTGAGCATCTTCTCGATGCCTTCCTTGTACTGGCGCTCCACCGACAGCTTGAAGCCCAGCTGCTGCAGCATGAGCTGGATGCGGGGACCCAGGTACGGCGTGTCGTACTTCAGGAGCTCCAGCCGGGTATAGTTGGGTCTCTTGCGGTCTGCTGTTAGCCATGATACAACTGTATAATTTCATTGTCGTGTGGTTCAACAAAGTTTGGAGTGGAGGCTCAACAAGTGAATGCAAACTTGTAAAACTGCAAAAGTACAGTTGCAGAAGCTATACAGTTGCAAGTCATCCCGTTGCAAAAGTTACACAGTTGCAAGTGCACAGTTGCAAGTGCACAGTTGCAAGTGCACAGTTGAAAAACTGCAAAATTACAGTCGCAACGCATTTTTTTGCAATTTTCAACCTCCAAACTTGTCGACACAAAATAACCACCAAAAACATACCCTTTGCTACTGGAGGGGGCGGCAGGTCGTAGTCGTCGCCCGTGTTGGTTTTGGTGCGCGACGACGACGACGACGACGAGGTCGACGTCTCGGACAGCGTGCTCGACTCGGATCCCGAGTGCTGGTGACTCAGCGAGCCGTCGGGACCGCGAGAAGCAGGAGGCCCCGCCACCGAGGGCGCCGCCGACACCGCCTGGGCCTTGCGCAGCTTGAGCTGCTTCATCTTGTCCTCCAGATACTCGATGTTCTTCATGGCCTCGCGGATGTTGGAGTCGCATTTCTGCTGCACGCTCATGTTGTTGGTGGACGCACGCACCGACTTTGCGCCCTGGATGATGACCTTTTCGCGCTCGATTTTCTTGTACACATCGTTGAGGATCCGGTCGTCCTGCCCCGACGCCATGGTGCTCGCCAAACTGCTCGACACAAACCACAAAACACCGCCTCTCACGCTGTGTTGTCGTGTTATATCAAAATGCAACGCAGCCTGTTGCCGGCTGTTTTGGGGCTGCAGGCATCACGTGACGCGGATCCCGCGACGTTGAGGGCGTCGTCGATCGACCTGCTGTCGACCGAATGACGTCGACTCGAACTCTGAATTGCCAGCGGACGAGCACCATCTACTCCGGCATCCGTGCACGCGCCATCCGGGCAATCTCCGACCGGTTTTGGTTTCGAAACACGATTAGATAGAGTTTTTGGCTGTGGCGGTTCTGCGGTGCATGGCTGCTAATTAGCGCGCCCTGTATGGCTGCGACATGTAATTATACTCGATGCTGTGAACTTTGATGAGCACCACCAGTGACAACTGTTACAGTTGAATTAGACAAGACAAAAACAAAAAGTGAAAAAAAAAGAACACAATGAAGAAAACGATGAATCTGAAAAATATGAAGTTTGAAGTAGTTACACCTACAATCCTACAATCCAATAGATGTGGTAAGATGCACACCTTAATTACACTAGCAGAAGGGAATACTCGCTTCAAGAAATCCCAATGATGGTAATTTGTCATAGGTGACTGACAGTTTCACATTGAATCAAATATATGAGAATTGCACATATATGGCCAACTGTAGATGGAAATGGTATTTTTGCAATAATTTTATCAGCGATACATATGAAGACTATGCCTGCTTTAATGGTCTAGAGCATCGCAATGTATATTAAGAGATAGAGATCGAAGCCAAAAAACAAACGGTAGAGCAAAACTTACATACATAGAGCTAGAAAAAATGCTATATAAAAAAGTGTCACAATTCATAAATCACGGCATTGCTTCTCACATCACTGCTTCTCGCAGCACTGCTTCTCACATCACTGCTTCTCGCAGCACTGCTTCTCACATCACTGCTTCTCGCAGCACTGCTTCTCACAGGATCGCTTCCCTCAGTATCGACATGAGATATGCACACTGTTTTAGAGTTGGCGAAGGCGACACTGGTGACGACTTCTCAGCCCAGTCAGCCAGCATGGCCTCAACTCTCTTTGAAGCAGCATTTATTCCCTGCAGTGTTATGTCGTCGTAAACAAAGCTCTGAAGTGAAGCTGAACATGCACCCATGAAAATAACCAACATCACCCCTGTCATAGAAAGAGAGCATATCCATGGGTCGATGACAATGGTATGGCTGAAGCTTCGAAGGTTGGTCATATGGAGAAAGCATGCGTTGAGACAGCGCTTGGCCTTCTCGATCACTGCAGGTCCACACACTTCGCCGCCGTTGACATTGTCAATATCCTGAAGAACAACATGATTGAAGTAGGGTCTAAAGATCACTGACTTGCACGCCAAATATCGCTGCCGCAAAAACCCCTGGTGGACGTTTTCTGGCTCTGAATCATCGGCAGTAAATCTCAACCCGTCTGGAAGCAAGTCTTTCCATGACTCCAACTGGAAATGGAGCTCGTTGATTAGTGTCTCGTCCAGTATTGGATCAACAGGCGCTTCTTTTGGGTAGATCAGGCTATGCACGCGGTTGAGCAGTCTTCTAATAGAGATGCAGGCCAGAAAGTACAGAGACGACAATCTCGTCGTCTCATCTTCTTCGTGGCTGAAAAAAGACCCCGGCAAAGCAATTTCTGATTGAATGAGTGCATTACCACTTTGAGGAATATCATTGAGTTCAACTGCAATGTCGCTTTCAAGTATATAGCATGCCCAAAACACCCTTCTTAAACATTCGTAATCCTCGTCGCTGGTTTGGTCGGAATGATATCTTATCAAAAGCAAGCACTTGTGAGCAGCCGAATTCAGAAACGTAGACTCTTGGAGTGGCCTCTGCAAGTAGCACATATAAATTCTAGTTAGATCCAAAGAACCAACAAAAAAAACACATACGAAAAATAAAATAGGCACAAAATTGACGTGATAGAGTCTTCAAAAAGAATAGAAGAAAGCATTCCATATGCCAGTTCAAAGCATCTCTGTCCTTGTTCGGTGTATAAGATGTCGGGTGGTTGCCTATCATTGCGGCCTTCGGCGTTTAAGCATACGGTCCCGAGCGCCAGTATCAACAGGCCCAGACACGTATGGCTATTAGCGTCCACACTCTCAGATAGGCCGTTTGACTGCAGCAAGATGGAATAAACAGCTCTTTTGAGCCTCTGGAATGAAGCTACTGGGTACCAGAAATTAGTGTTGCGCTGGAATGCATCTAGCAGCACATAACGCACATCCGGTAAATTGAGCGCTGTCAAGTCGAACTCAACATTATCTTGCAAAAAATACACGGGTGGGCGCGAATGCTCCAAGAAAAAGACAGACGGCAGTTGCCGTAACCGGGGAATTTTGTCGAATACTCGTGATTGCAGTAACTTTTCAGTCGCAGACGTGTGACTGGGGATCATAGCCGCCGTGATATCTTCTATAGATGCCCGGATCTCGGGCTTTTCTGTACCTCTTGATGTCACCGGAAGCCGTTTTTCTAGATCATCTATTTTAGAGTGGACTAATTCAACTGACTCAATTAGCTGATCAATCTTGGATTTACTGCTGTGAGCACAGAATGCGATGGGGCATCACACATACAGGACAGGCATTTGCTTGAAATGGCACATATCACCAGACCTGCTACATGATGAGCAGGGATTCCTTCCATCGCACCGTCTTTTCCTCAGCCTGCATATTTCACAAGCCTGTCCAATACGCTGACGACTGCCATTGAATTGACTCATGGAGTTAAGAGCTGCTGTGCGGGGTGAGCCGCGAAGACACGCTTTACCCCAGATTTGAGCGGAGAATGCGATCACTAGCTATTTCCTACAGACAAAGACATAATGTTGAAAAATAAAAGTCATTACAGAAATTGAATAATTAAAGTCCAGAGTAGAAAGTCGCACAGATATGATAATTATATTAAAAGTCCGAGTTTCACCTAAGTCGGATCTCTGTCTTGTGAATTATCTGATCAAACATCCAAGTCTACGAAAAATACATCAAAGACACAAAATCAAACTGCAAAACAAACAAATGAAAGAAAATGATATCAACACAAATGAGACTAGAAAAAAAACAGCTGAATAAAAAATCCAGAAGTGAGATCATAATGATAGTGGAAATGCCAAATAAATACATTTCGCAGATTCTTCTTCGCTTCGCATGAAAAAATTGTGCACCAACCGGAGCACTCCATCGATCCAGACGACTCCAGTCAAATCCAGTCAAAAACAAGACAGATCAAACTAAAAAAAATCAGACAAACCAAACCAAGCAGAGCATCTATTAGTAGAATCGTTATGTACATTAGTCGTGAGACTTTGGGTTGACACGTCCCAGCAGTCGGGCAGCATGGTAGTTGACGCTGCTCTTTCTGCGCACAACATGTTGCTTGCTGTTAGCACGGTTCATCAAACAACAGAAATCAAACTTACTCGTGAAGCCATGCAATTTTTGAGCTCGGTCTCGAGCCCTGCACAGACTGGTGCGCCCTCGGCATTGGACGCCCAGCAGTTGAGCAGATTGGTCATCACCACCACGCAGGGTCCTCCACGCTCTCCGATGACGGATGACTTGACCCGCAGCGTCTTCAGATTCGGCAACTTGACGGTCTTGTTGCTCATGGTGAACCGACAGTGGTGTGGGATGAGAACTGAAATTTCCTCGTCAGCCGTGTGCAATATCTGCAGCCTCGCACTCTTAACGTCTCGACCTGCATGCAACATCGCGACTAGATGGAGCCACAACCAAAAAATGCCTGGCCAGAACTGGACGAAATCCAGCCAGAACCGAAGAGGACTCGAGTTTTGGGTCCAGAAGATGCTCAGCATGGTTTAGAAGCTCTGGATCAGATCCAAGAGCACGGTTTTGTAAAGGGTCCTGTGCCGTCTGCTAAGGACGATGCGCCTTTGTCGCAAGATGTTGCTGTACAGAATGTCACTATAGCAACTGATACCCAGCAGCACAGCCAGACTCCGCACCTAGGCGGTTCTGGCGGGGTGAAACTGGATGGATCCTCTGATGGTGCTGGTAGTGATGTTGGTGCTGGTGGTTCAGGTGATGCTGGTGGAAGTTTTCTTGGTGATACTCTTCGTGGATCCCATGGTGCTCCTCATAGTGGTTCCTATGATGGTGTCGACGACCATTTCCCAGACGCTGAAAAACTGGAACGGATATACAACTTTGATACTGACAGTGCGTCAGACGGAGATATAGAGAATGGTGTGGTGGTGGAGCTAAGCGGAGATGATCAAAGTGATGGTGATGAGCAAGAAGAGGAAGATGACGACGAAAATGCTGGGCTAGACTCATGGCAGGAGGAAGTTCTGTCAGCGATGGAAGACTGTCTCGAGGGTAAAGTAGACGACGGAGTCAAGATTCCAGCTGATGCACCAGCGGTACGGACAAGCCTTTGGAAGCACGGTCCTCTGCGGTTCATTTCCACCTATGCCTCTGCAGATTCGGTCTACACGCCAGCACAGGTCTTGGCATGCTTGGGATTCCAGCTTCCGAGTACTATTGCGTCCAAGTATACAAACGATCAGCTGCGGCCGTTCATCCGGGTGGCCATTCAGCATGTGCTTTCTTCGCGCCAGAGGCTGCCGTATCCTCATAATCTCGACGAGCTGTGCGAGGTTCTTGACAAGGCGTCCAACATCATTGTGCTGACAGGCGCGGGTATCTCGACGAGCCTTGGCATTCCAGACTTTAGGTCCGAGACGGGCCTCTATAAGAAGCTGGCCCATCTGGGGCTGTCAGACCCTCAGGAAGTGTTTGACATTTCGTTGTTTCGCGAAGACCCGTCGATTTTCTACTCGATCGCCAGGGATATTCTCCCTGAAAAGCAACGGTTCTCTCCTACTCATGCGTTTATTCGCCTGCTCCAGGATAATGGCAAGCTTCTGCGCAACTACACACAAAATATAGACAACCTAGAGGCATATGCTGGTATCGACAGCGACAAACTCGTTCAGTGCCATGGATCTTTCGCTACAGCCACCTGCATCACTTGCAAATACAAAGTGCCAGGAGAGGCCCTTTTTAAAGATATTCGTGCTGGAACTGTGCCCAAGTGCCCAGAGTGCGCAAAGCTGGAGCAAGCGGCCACCAAGAAGCGAAGCGGGCCAACAAATGATAGTGATGATGATGACGACGATGACGATGATTTTGATGCCAAGTCGAAGGGTGTCTTCAAGCCAGATATCACGTTCTTCGGCGAGGCGCTTCCCAATAGGTTCGAGGAGCTGCTGCTCGGTGGAGATTCAGACAAATGCGATCTGCTAATATGCATTGGAACCTCTCTGAAGGTGGCGCCAGTCAGCGAGATTGTGCGCATTCTGCCTCCACAGGTTCCCCAAGTGTACATCAGCAAGACAGATATCCATCACAGTGAGTTCGACATTACATTTCTGGCCAACTGTGACGATGCAGTAGAACTTCTTGCCGAGCGGATGAACTGGCATCTCCGGCACGAGATGGCCAGACGGTCGACTATCCCGGTCGAGCCAATGTCGTTTCCAGACGGCCCAATTCTGTATGACGAGGAGTCGGCAACGTATAAATTCGTCTATGGCACACCCACGCCACCACCAGTAGACAACGTTCACAATGGCGTAAAGGATGTCAGTGGTGAAGTCAGTGCCAGTAGTGAAATCGACGGTAGTCGAAATATGAATGGAAATGGCATTGAAGCTGGCGCAGAAGGCGTTCTCAGAGTGGATGACGACAGGTGAAATCACAACACTCACCCACCAACGCAACTAGAAACTACAATACTAGCCACCGGTGTATTTTAGATAGCCATGCACATAGTAATAACATTATTATAGAAAAAAAAACGTCTATTATATCCATCCCTCGATGGCTCGTAACGCATTATGAAGTCGGCGCCGGCCCTCTAAGCGCTTTCCATCGTCGAGATTGATTTCAACACTGAGCTTCGAAAGCGCATCCACAAATTTCTCGAGAAGATGCCGCTCGTCAGGAGGCAGGTCGATATTGTCGAGCTGGAACGACTTGTCGGTGATTTCCAACAGCTTCTGGATGTTAGGCAGTGAAAAAGGCACTCGACCTCCTCCCATGGATAGACCATACAAATCCGACGACTCGACATTGCGGGTATCGCGAAGGTTCGTGGCGGGACCGTCCTCGTTATAGCGGTTGCTGCGAGTTCGATGATGCTTGGCGCTGGATGCGCCAGGGACCTCTTGTGATTTCGAGTGCCTATGGCTGCTCCGCTGGCGGTGCTTCCTGGGTTTCGACGCCGTCGCCTCTTCACCGCTGTGCCGGGTGCTCTGCTTGGGTCCCTGTTTCGTAGGAGGCGACGGAGCAGCTTCGACCTGGGCTGCGATTCGTGCTCGCGTCAGCTCGTCAGGATTAGGAGTCGTGGCGGCTGGAACAGCAGCAGTATCTAGTTCATTATTGTCATTGGGCTCGTCGCCGGTTGCTTCGACCTCGTGCGAAGACCCACTGGGATGAAACGACGACAGCGATGCCCGCACGCTGTGGCGAAGTGGGAATGTTGCTGACTCGCGTACAGGCACCAGGGTCGGCAACGAAGCAGCGTTCTTGAGCGAGGCACTGCGTGCCAGCTGCTGGAGACGAGATGCCGAAGCATTGGGCCGCGATGTCTTGCCGCCCACCACCGTGTTCCCAGAAGACGAGTTTGACAGCACCGACGCTTTAGACGTCGCAGGCAGCTGCTCGATATATGCTACCACCTCTTCCTCATCGGAAGAATGAGATTGGGCGGTTCGGAACGACTCATTGGATGAATCGTGGCTGGGAGCACCAGAGAACAGCGAAGGAGGCGATTGCAAATTGTATGGATTGTCGGGCAGCTCGAGGTCGTGTTTTGACAACCGCTGTGAAATCACCGGGTGCGAAACCGCTGGAGGCATGTCGCCAACGGCCAACTGCTGCCTTAGTGTCTGCTGCGACGTCTGTGCATTGCCTACTGAGTAAGGGCCACTCGAGCCCTGTGCAGCCGCTGTACGGACAGTAGGTAGCTGTACAGCCTGTGCAGATTGTGCAGATTGTACAGATTGTGCAGGTTGTGCAGATTGTGCAGAAAGCTGTGTAGAGTGTGTAGAGTCCTGTGAAGCAGCAGAAGCGACTCTGGCAGTCGGAGCAGAGCCGCTGTTTGTCGCAAAGCTCGAATGGCCCAGCGACGCGAGCAGATTCTCTACTTCCTCGGCTACTCCGCTCGAGTCGTCGTCGTCGTCGTCGCCAGACTGATACGGGTCTTCGGTCCAGCTGCTCTTGGCCTTGCCTTTCAGATCGGTGAGTCCACCTGCTGGAGGCGACCGCAGGTTGATTTCAGAGCCACCCTCGTCAGTATGTGCCGCTAGCATGGCAGGCAGTAGATTGGGGAACTGGACCTGAGTGAGTGTCGAGCGTCCGTCACTGTCACGGGAAGCTGGGGGTACGCTGCTAGCGCCAGAGTCGCGCGAAGGTTCGAACACGTCGGGAGTCTGCGTGTACGAAAAGTCCGAGGCAGTCGAGACCGGTCGCTGGGGTATTCGCGAGTGCAGTGGCGACAGTTCTGGGGTCGGCAGGTTGTGAATGAGCGCCAGGCCATTGGACGAGGAGCTGTTCTCGCTGGTGGACCGCCGGAGCGACCGCAGCTCACCGAGAATGGACTGCAGCTCCTGGCGCGTCTCGCGAGCGCGATCCATCCTGTCTATGCTGGCCTTGCGCTGGTCGTCATGGTGGCTGTGCGCCGTCGAGTTGTCGCCAGCCATCGTCGACAGTGACGTGGTGGTCTCGGACGTGAGTTTGACCTGGGTGGCCTGCTCGATCACTGGCGAATACACCGACGACTCTGAGTAAACAGACGCCCTCACAAGATTGACTGGCGTGCCAGCAGTGACGGGCGAGGATGGCGACGAGGCGGTTCTGGCCCTCGCGTAGCGTGGACGGGGAGTCGAAGTCGACGCTGGGGTTGTTGATGCAGGTGTTGATGTTGACGATGCAGATGCAGGAGTATCAAAAGACCTGTCGCGACTGTGGAAAAACGTCGACCTCTGCCAGGTGTTGGACCCTACCCGGATGGGCGACGGGATGTGGATGAACGGTTTGCGCGACGACGACTGGTGGGGTGCGCGAGGTTGTCCAGCAGCAGACGCCGACGGTGATCGTGGGGATGTATGAGGCGAGGGCGAAAAGCTCGAGATCGGCGGATACAGCAGCCCATCGTCATCGCCAGCGTCGTCGCTGTCCCCGTCGTAACTAGTCGGCAGCCACGAATGCTGGTGGCTGCCGGAGCCGTCGTCGGGAGCAGAAGCACCAGCGGTGTTGGCGGTTGGCCTGGCAGCGGGTGACGGACCCGCTGGATTGGAGCGACCGGCACCACTGTCAGCGCCAGAGGCTAGAGGCGGGGATGCCGGCTGTTGAGACGACTGATCCATTCAGAGGGCACTGTCAGGGGGTAAAAACGGTATATGACATAAAGCACAGCCAAAAATCTATCAATTGAAACGGCAGAAGCTAGTTGGGATGTCTCGACACAGTGGTCAGGCGGTTACTCACAAATAAAGTTCTTCTCTCATCCACGCCGTCTGAGCTGCAATTACAGGGGTCGCACAGCGCACTGTTCAAGTAAACGACCACAAACAAGCACCCAGCGAGGTTTTGAAACAGAGAAGGAATTGAAAATACGGCACGAAACAATAAACGAGAGTCAGAATGCAGAATGCTATACGAGAACAGACTACGCTTAAATTGGCGTGTAGGCGCAATATTTGCTGGTGGCAGCCAGAACCACTGTGGTCCACTATTGGTGCGACGAAGTGGGCCTGGTCGCGTCCAGCCACTGATCGATACCGCTACGCGCCAGAAATTCCGCCTCTCGGCAGCATGCTCAGCATGTTTAAGATTGTCTGAAGTCAGCCACCGAACTTTAATGGGGGGAGGCTGGCTGTCGGTGCGCGTTGCATGTTCAATATATGTGCGTACTGCTGCGAAATTACCGCAACTGAGCTCTACAACGAGTTGTCGTCATGGTCTCCGCTATATCCACTGTGTCTCAATTGTGGGTCGTGGTGGCTGCTGCCCGTAATGGGCGTGATGCGGGTGCTAATTTAGACTGCTGTGTTTCACACTAGCATTCATCTATTTATGCGTCGTGCAGGTGGCTTGTTTATGTAGTTCCGCTCTGGGCGCACCGCATGCATGGACGTTGATCTGCTGCAGCATCCAGGAGATGTCAATTTCAATGTGGCTTCGCGTCTGACAGGCCAACACGAAAACACAAAAAAAAAGAAAATCGCGGCACCACGAAAAGCCCTGTCTGGCAATTGGATAGCCACTTTAAAACAACTGCGCAGCAGTTGCCACAGCGCGACGGAGTCGCAAGATGTAGACAGCTCACACGGTATACAGCACACACCGCATATATCTTGTGTAGACAGCTCACACGGTATACAGCACACACCGCATATATCTTGCGACTCCGTCGCGCTGTGGCAACTGCTGCACAGTTGGTTTGAGTGCATCTGCACATATATTCATTAAAGTTTCGTTACTGGGGTTGGATTTTGAGGTACTTTTACATATCAGATGCTGTGTATACATTTTAGACACACACATACTTACACATAGTTTCATACTAATATACATACTTTTGATTTGTATCTTCATAACGCGTAATAAATTAGATCCGGCGCCAATCGCAGACCATGCATGCCATCGCACCAGCCCTCCGAGAACAAAGGCTAAACTGGAAAAAAGACCCGTGCTTGCAGAACGCCATCGGCATCTACATACTATGCTAGCAAACAAAGTCTGGAATCCATCGCGATCGAAATTGAAGATGAGACTCACAGTAGTGAGACTCATCACAGTGACAATCACAGCAAATAGCAATTGTACGCCAGCCTGCTAGGTGACCAGCCGCTGCTCCATGCTGTCCAGGTAGGTGGTGACGTGCACGTTGAGCCTGTCGGACTCGCTGGCAATGGTGCGCATCTCTGCCTCGAGAGTGTCGCGCAGCATCTGGATCTGCCGCTCGGTGACCTCGATGTAGACGCGTTTGTCCTCCATCTGCTTGTTGAGCAGGCTGCGCTCGGCGACAAGGGTGCCGTGCTGCTGGCGGAGCTCAGCCATTTTGGTCTCGGCGCTGGCTCGCTTGAGCTCGGACTGGCGCTTGGCGCGCTCGATGCGCTCGTCCGAGTTGGCGATCTGCCGCTGCAGCTGGGTGACTTTGATGTCGACGTCCTGGCCCTCCTGCTTGCGGTGCTCGTACATCTCCTGGAACCGCGTGAGCTTGCGGATGGCGTCCTGCTCGCGCTTGAGCTCGGCGTCGCACTCGCCAATCGCTCGGATGCACAGCACCAGGTCCTGGTGGATCTGCTTGAACGAGTCGGTCGACACCTGCAGCGCCCGCAGCCGTGCTTCGAGACCATCGACGCGCGCCCTGCTGTCGTGCACCGACTGGGTGAGCTCGCGGTTGATCTGCTCCAGCACGGTGGGCGACTTCATCACGTAGGGCTTCATTTTGTCGTAGTCTTTGCGGGCCTCCACGATCAGGAAGCTCTGGTCCTGCAGTTTCTGGATCATCTGCTGCTTGTCCTCCTTGTACTGCGCGTGCTCGCTCGTGAGCTGCTCCTGCACGCGTTTAAGCTCCCGCAGCTGCGACTCGACCTCGGTGTTGTGGTGCTGGGTGTCCTTGGCGCGCTCCGAGCCCTCGCGGATCAGCGTCTCGAGCTCGGCGATTTTGTCCATGAGCTCCTCGTGCTCCATCTCGAGCTCCTGCAGCCGCCCGCTGTACTGCCGGCACTCGTCCACGAGCCCACGGTAGTCGTTCATCCGGCTCTCGCGAAAGTGGGCAAACGCAATGACTGCAGACAGGTTGCGTCTTAGTCGTGGCGCCTCTGGCTTGACGATATCCATGATACTGAAATCGTCGATGCCGCAGTCCTTCATGAACCGGTGGACGTGCCTGTGCAGCGCCAGCAGCAGTCGCGAGTCGGCGTGGCTGTCTAGATCTTCACTATCGACTTTGGCAGCCGCCGTCTCCAGAGCAGCCCTCAAGTGCTGGTCCGAGATGCCCACAAAGCACTCTATGATGTCTCCGTACAGATTAGTCACGTACTGCTGGGTCGGACGGGTCAGCAGCTCGTCGTCAATTGGGAACCGGGAGATATCCTGAAGCGACGCCGCGATATCGCGTAGGTCCAGCAGCGCGTACGGTTCAGCCTGCCGAGGCGCTAAAGTCAGCAACGCTCAAAATCTCAAAAATATCTACACTTACGTCTTCTCACCGATGAGGGCGCCACCGATACCCGTCTGAGGGCCGACATCGTCAGTCGTTGTGTGCCTTCAGTATTTTTGTCGTCAGTAGCTGTGTATCGTCAATAGCTGTGTATCGTCAGTAGCTGTGTACCGTCAGTAGTTGTTTGTCGTCAGCAGCTGGTGAATAGTAGCTGTGTTGAATTGATAGTAGCTGTTGTCTTCAGTAGTTGTGTTGACAGTAGCTGTGCTGATAGTAGCTGTGCTGATAGTAGCTGTGTTGACAGTTGTTTCGTCAATATCTGTGTACCAGTAGTTTTGTTGATATGTTTACTTTGAGCGTCTGATCGTTCACTATGCATATCGAGCCAGCCGCATCTCCCACGATGAGGCTGATCTCGAACCAGGGGAATGAAATTTGTCTTGCTTACAACAACAGCATCGACTGCGACTGGATAACCAAGCGTGCGACATGTTTCGACTGCGGGCCCGTCAATGCGTCCCGGTATGGCGAGGCGTTGAGCGGATCGCGCTGCAGCGGCGGTTGCAGTCGACTATTGAGCTCAAGATCGAGCCGCTGCCGCGGCCTGGCGAGACCACCGACACCAAGCGAGCCCGTCTGCTGTACCAGAGTCGCAAGCGGGGCATTCTCGAGACCGACCTGCTACTGAGCCGGTTTGCCAAGCAGTACCTGGCGACAATGTCGCGCGAGGAGCTCGACGAGTACGACGAGCTGCTGGACCAGCCTGACTGGGACATCTACTACTGGGCAACCCGCAACAACGACGTCAAGCCGTGCCCCGACCGGTGGGAGCGCAGCGAGGTGCTAGCCAAGCTGCGCCATCTGGCTGAGAACAAGGATAAGGTGGTGATGCGCATGCCTGATCTGTGATTGAAATAGGCTGTATGTACATATGAGAAAAGACCAGACAACCAACACTGCTGCGCCGTTGGCTATCATGTAGATCCGAAATCATTGATTTCCCTGCTCCGTTCTTGAGAAAACGTCTCCTAGTAGACTTGAGATGTGTCGACTCTACTGATGGCACTGAGTCCTCTTACAGCAGAGTCCCGTGATTCAGATTGTATCTTGCGACTCCGTCGCGCTGTAGCAACTGCTGCGCAGTTGGCCATGCACTCTGTAGATTACAATTCCAACGCAATGCATTCAATAGACGTGGTATTGTCATGCAGTCCATCGTTGCACAGAGTCCGGCACATTGCATTTAGGCATCTCCATACCCGACTGTCAGTGGCATTGTGCCGTCTATCATTACAATAGGGTCCATGCACACTGCGCAGCAGCTGCTACAGCGCGACGGTGTGCAAGATACAATCTGGATCAGTCGAATCAATCGAGTCAATTGCAATTGGTCTTGCGACTCCGTCGCGCTGCGGCAACTGCTGCGCAGTTGGGCATGGACTCTGTTGCGTCAGTAAGATTACGATTCCAGCACTACAGGCGTGGTGCATATCATCCAGTCTACATTATCATGCAGTCTATCATTATCTACATTACAACAGAGTCCATGCCCAACTGCGCAGCAGTTGCTACAGTGCGACGGAGTCGCAAGATACAACTTGGATCTATGGACTCAATTGAGTCAATTGTCAATCGTCAATCGGTCTTGCGACTCCGTCGCGCTGTAGCAACTGCTGCGCAGTTGGCGGGGACTCTTTTGTATCAGTCAGGTTACGATCCAGCACAACAGGTGTGTGGCATTGTCATGCAGTCTATCATTATCTACATTACAGCAGAGTCCATGCCCAACTGTGCAGCAGTTGCTACAGCGCGACGGAGTCGCAAGATACTATCCAAATCAATTGAGTCAATTGAGTCAATTGCATCAGTTGGTCTTGCGCCCGTCGCAGCAAGTGCTGCACAGTTGGGAGTACTCTGAGACTGGAGACGCTATCGCACTCTTGTCAATTAGTCCTAAAATACATTACGTCGTCATGTCTATAATAAATAGTCGCTGGTGGTCACTGCTGGAAGTTGAGGTCGTCCTCAAACACGCTCTCGTTGTAGCTCTGGCGCTGGTAGTAGTCGAGGTCGAGGTCGGGCGTGAACTCGTCCGGAGTGCCCTCGGACTTGGCAGCCACCGACGCCAGCCGCGACGGCTCTCTGGGCGACGCCCGGCCCTCGTCCGACCCCGGGGTGCCGCCGTCGCCACGCAGACCCGCCCGGGCCAGCGCGCGCTCCGCCGACGTCGTCTTGTACTCGGTGACGTCGACGCCGAGCTGCCGCTGCAGCCGGTTCACGAGCTCCTGCATCTCGAGCTCCACGCGGTTCTGGTTGTCTATGATGGACTGCAGCAGCCGGATGTAATCTACACTGCGCGACAGCACCGTGCCCTTGTTGGGCTTGTCGTCGGCCGCGCCCTTGGGCAGCACGGGATCCATGCCTGCCATCAGGTACTTCTCAGGCACCAGCTCCGACAGCTCGCGGATCCGCTCGTTGATGTTGTCGCGCCGCCGACGCTCGACGGCATTGTGCGACTCGCGTCTCCGCCGCCGGCGCTCCTCGACGCCCAGTCCTGGCCGCGAGCCCGGCGCTGCGGTACCCCCAGTGGACCGCACGCTGCTGCCGTAGCCAGGGCTCGTCGAGTAGGCGCCTTCGTACGACCCAATAGGCGTCGACACGGGGCTGCCTACCGACCCCACCGACCCGACGATGTTGTTTTCGTGCATGAACCGGTCAATATGGGACTCGGGACGTGGCGACGTGTACGAATTGGCGCCCAGGGCAGCTCCGTTGCCGGACGACACGCGCTGGTGGCTGCTGCGGGCCAGCGACCGCCCATACGACGACGCAGACGGCGACCCCGACGACGGAATGGCCATCGAGCGCGCCGAGGCGCCCTGCGACGACTGGCGCGCGTGGATTGGCGACGAGCCAGCCGCGACAGAGCCAGACCCAGGCGCTCGGGTCGACATATTGCCCTGGCTGAGCAGGAAGTTGTCGTAGGGCGATGTCGACTCGTGCACTGGCGGCGTCGTGCCGAGCGCCAGGCGCGAGCCCACGGTAGCTCCTCCGTAGCCAGCGCCACTGCTGAAATCGAGGGCGCCAGACGTGTACGCCTGGAGTTCTGGCGAGAAGTTGTCGTCGAGAGCCAGCAGATCGGCCTCGGGGATCTTGGACGACGGCTGGCCGTCGTCAAACGCAGTGAATCCCGACGTCAGCACCGACCGCGACAGCAGGTCGTGGTCCGCGGTCGTCCCGTACGGATAGCCGCCCACCATGGACGGCGGGTCCTCGTCTTCGACTTTGATATACGGATGAGACATAAATGGAGGAAGTCAAGATGAAACCCACCGCTCCCAGCCGGTTAAGCAGGGTAGCGGCTGTGGGTTGGTGCGTGTGGGGTGCATCCGGATAATCCAGGGCACGAAGAAGCCATCGCAGGGTGACTGCGACTAAGCCGTTGTGTGATTATTTTATAACTTTATATTTTTCGTTTTTTAATTTTTTTAATTTCTAAATTTCTATTTTCAATTAATTTTCATTTGGTTTTCGAATTTTTGTTTTCGACTTCTATTTTGTTTGTCAATGGTGTGGTCTTGCTGGTTCTCATTCCTTTGTGGGGGCATTAATTGCTGGTTGTACCGCTAGTACGCCCAGATCGTCTCTACCAGCCACTTTGTTCTTCTTTTGTGTTGTAGAGACAACGGCGCGCTGGCATCGGGTTAATAGCACACAACTAAATCCGACACTAATGTGTCTATTCTGATCTCACATATTTTTCTTTTATTTGCTTATTTTTCTATTCGTATAAGTTATAGCTATCGTGTTGACTGAATATATTCCGCCAACACCACCTGGCGCGATCCTCGCCTCAACTGCTGCGCAGTTGGGCCTGGACTCTGCTGTAATGAGATGGATTGCATGACAACGCCACCAGCTATTGAATGCATTGCGTTGGAATCGTAATCTACTAACAGAGTCCACGCCCAACTGCGCAGCAGTTGCCACAGCGCGACGGAGTCGCAAGACGCAAGAACTTTTGCTTACAAGTTTTATGTAGTCGCTAATAGCAACGATCCGTCAAGATCAGTGCTCGGGCCAATTCACTGCTCCGATTAGCGCAGCTCCGACGTCACTGTGCCAAAACAGGAACCTCCGGAGCCATGCAGTTTAAGGTTTATGTCGGCCTGTCAAGCAGGTGCTGTGGCGCAAGGGTGACGCAAGATGTCAAAAGATATTCCTAACTTGGATAGATAAGCCCCTGAAGTATATAGACATGCGATCGCTGCTAAAAGTCAATTGAGTTACTCAATTGTGTTGTCGGTTCTGTTCTTGAATTACCGTGTCTCACATTCAACTGCATTCGATATTCTCAATTGATCCAAGCTCAGCAGCCCGATAATCTCAACTCATTGGTATAGACCTGAGTCTGGTCATATAAGCTGATATCGAGCATGACCGTGGAAGAGCCATTCACGCTCGAGCAGCATCCAATTGATGAAGTTCCCGCAGTCAGCGTCGCTGTCATCGGTGCTGGCATCTCCGGGCTGACTGCAGGCATCCTGCTTCCTCACAAGGCGCCCAACATCCATCTCAAGATATTCGACAAGAACGACGACGTGGGAGGAACGTGGCTGGAAAACGTGTATCCTGGTGTACGATGCGATGTTCCGTGCCATGCGTACCAGCTGAGCTTCGAGCCTAACACTCAGTGGTCCGAGTTCTATGCGCAGGGACCCGAGATCAGAGACTACTGGAAACGACTGTCGCAAAAATACCAGCTGGATCAGTACCTTGTTCTTGGCACCAAGATCCTGAAAGCGGAGTTTGTCGACTCGCTGTGGGTTCTGACGCTGCAGAATGTCCGCACCGGAGTCGAGTATGTGGAGAAGTTCAATTTCGTCATCACCGCTACTGGCCACTTCAATTCATGGAAGTTGCCAGACTATCCAGGGCTGCAGGACTTTGAAGGCCATTTGCGCCATTCCTCGAATTGGGACCCAGAGTTTGATCCGACAGGTAAAAGAATCGCGGTTATTGGGAACGGTGCGTCGGGGATCCAGGTGCTTCCTCAGCTGCAAAAAGTGGCTGCTCATATCGACCACTATGCGCGACATCCCACTTGGATAGGCCTGAGTTTCGGGGGCGAGCAGACTCCAGCAGACACATTCTACACCCAGGAGCAGCTCCAGGAATTCAAAGACCCGCAGAAGTACTACAAGTACAGGAAACAGCTCGAGAACAGCCTGTACAGCCGGTTCGCCAACCTGTTCAGTGGGTCCAAGGAAAACACCGAAGCAAAGAGCAAATACACCGAGCTGATGAAGGAACGGCTTGGCCACAAAGCCGACCAGCTGATTCCCCATCTGATGCCAGATTTCAGCCCTGGCTGTCGACGACTGACGCCAGGACCAGGATACCTGGAAGCATTGATCGAGGACAACGTCGAGTTCATCCCCACGCAGATCGAGCAGTTCACTAAGACCGGGATCAAGACTATCGACGGAAAAGAACGCCCCGTAGACGCAGTGATCTGTGCCACTGGTGCCGACGGCTCAATGGCTCCACTGTATCCAGTCATTGCCAATGGAGTCGACCTCAACAGGGCCTGGCGTGCTGGAGGTGATCCCGGGTACGCAGACACTTATCTGGGAATCGCAGTCCCCGGGTTCCCCAACTATCTGTTGCTGGCGGGCGCCAACTCGTCGGGTCTCAGCGGAACCGTGCTGCGAACCGTCGAGGTACAGCTGACCTATATCGCGAAGCTACTGCGCAAGGTCACCGACCAACGGATCAAGACAATAGTTCCCACTGAAGAAGCCACTGCTGATTTCAGAGAATACACAGAAGAGTTCTTCAAGGGCACTGTTCTGTTCGACGGTTGCTCGTCTTGGTACAATGCTGGCGTGCCAGGGGGTCGCATTATAGGCATCTGGCCAGGTAGCAATAACCACTCATCACGGGCCCGATTCGACCCCAGATGGGAGGATTTCAGTTATACCTACTACCGTCGAAACAGGTTCGCGTACTTTGGCAACGGCTGGACTCATGCAGAGACGGTTCCTGACAGTGATCTGACCCGCTATTTACACATTCAGGGCGCCGTCGAGCTCGCGACAATACACGAAGACTGGACACAGCTGTCGTAGTCCTCTTTATATTCGTCCTTTCACAACGAGTAATTCAGAGGGTATTGTCTTGCGACTCCGTCGCGCTGTGGCAACTGCTACGCAGTTGTTGCGAGGACACTGGACGTCTCAGCAGTTGTTAGTGGAACGCATGGAATATACCCTCGCTTTCAAGCATTTGAAACGGTTTGCTTGAATTGTCTGGTTGTAGTGTGCGCATCGCATCGTCTGGATCTCCTTCAACTATTTGTTCAATTCGCATTGCAATCGAATGCTTGCAATTGTAAATTTGTCACAATGTCATCGTCGCAACTCTACCGCCACAATTGACGTATTTATGGTTTCTACAGTGCTTTCTATCTGGATCATATCCAGTTTCTTCGTCTAGCACGATATGCATACATTATTTATACTCACATACATACATACATATCTAGAGATATACACCTCCCAACGTGGACAAACATCCCAACATAACACGTAGCGTCGTCACATTACCATTCGCCACCCAAACGGCATCACCGGCTGTTGACTATATAAAAGCAGCACAATCCTCTGTCAAGCAACAAACTACCTGTATAGCATTGTTACAAGTTGTATAACATTGCATTATCGCAGCACAGTATAGCCATTACGACTTGAGCCTCCAACCCCGACATCAGCTCGAAATTTCAAGTAGTGAACTCAGCATCTTCACATAGCATATTCACACAACCGGCATGTCGGAAAACGCGTTTCGCACCCACATGGCGTCGTTCAGGCAGACCAACCCTGCTGCTCCAGAGCCTGTTGCTGGTGAGACCTCGTTCTTTGGAAGGATCCAGTCGTCAGTCCAGGGCCTGGCGCCCACTCGGTACATTCGACTGCCCCTGAGCGAGCGGGAGGAGCCGGAATCCGGTATCGAAGAGCCTGCCTGGTTCACACTGTCGCGATGGGACAGGCTGATAGTGTTTGGTATCTGCCTGGTGCTGGCAGCCGCCTGTTTTGCGCTGTGCTTCGTCATGGCGCCGATTCTTGCATTAAAGCCCCGAAAATTCGCCCTGTTGTGGAGCCTGGGATCGCTGCTGTTTATCATATCGTTTGGCGTCCTTCAGGGCCCGGTCGCTTATGTGACGCATCTCGTTTCCGCCAGCAGGCTGCCGTTCACGGTGGCGTATTTCGGTTCCATAGTCGCCACCATTGGGTTTT